>CM057810.1:124031184-124379975 GCA_030067965.1 Latrodectus elegans
AATCCCAACACAGAGGTAGATCCTTTTCACAATTGATTGAGTTGTCTTGCAAGTATTTTCGGATCAATCGAAAAACATGTTTGAAGAAAGGTCTCGGCGGATTTCAGAAATCGGAGTTTTTGCCCTGTTTATCCCTCTTCAGTTAACAGAAGGAAATAATTCAACAAGGACAATGCAATTTTTAAAGTCGATTCCCGCTAATAACAAGTCCCAAATAGGAATCAAACTCACGGACTGCTGAAAAAAGCTTAATGCAGCACAACTGCTTTGACACTCTGATGTGCACATTAATGCATGAGCACTTATTTTGTTGTAGAATAAAACCAAATGAAGCCTGCTTAATTCGCAAGTGCATGCACATCATTTAAGTATAGGCAAGTGTCACATCCAGGACTGGAACCGAACGCACAAATTGTTCAACTGAAGCCCACAAGTTAACTTTTGAGCTATCCGCTTGGCTTTAGAAATCTTTATTCCTTGATGCATAACATTAAAGATTTATCTATCAATAATCAACTTGATTAACATTATTGATGCACCAGGAATGATTAGTTTTTAGTACAAGAATTCATTAAACAAATATTTTTTAAATCTATATCAAATTTGATTGAACACTGCTGCATGAGCAATGGTTGATTTATTCAGAATGGTATCCTGAGAAGCACCCCAATATATACTTAGGACATAAAATCAAATATTTATTAAATATGTAAAACCTGGGATTATGATCAATTTGAATTATGAAGCTTGCAATCAGAAGGTAGAACAAAAATACAAAACCTTGAAGCTCCTCAAAACTTCTCATCAAATGATTTTCACAAATTTATAATTCAGATTTCAAAAGTTATTGAAATCTATACCTGTTAGTATTAACTTCAATTTCTTGATATCCAAAGGCGTGTTTTGCTTTCAAAACAATTCATTCATTTTACGAATTCCATCAAATTTAAGCAACAGGTACTTCTTCTGCAGAAATGTATATACTTTCTAAATTCATAGTCATTATTAAACCGAGAAAAATCAAGTTTTAGAAAACTTATCTCACTTTTGTAATTTCATCTAGTAATTTTTTTGTAAAAATTTTTAACTAAATTTCATTTTCGTAAATTTTAATGAATACGATCTTAAAATAATACGAGCAATATTCATTTTATGCAGTTTATTCATTTCCAGTAAAGATATTTTTAGAATTAAAAAAGTATTTCTTGATAAAGGTTAAAAAATGTATCATACTATGAATAAACACATATTGAATTCAACTCTTCCTTCAATTAAAACATCTTCCTTGTTTTAATTTCGAAAGAAATTTTTGTTAGGAAAAGCCCGTGAAATGCTTATACTTCGAATACAATGATGTTGTGCGTTCTTTTTCCGAGACACAAAGTGTACTGCATTCTTTTTCCGAGACACAAAGGGCATCTAATATATATATATATATATATAAACTAACAAAATTTTGACTTTACACCTGTTACCAATAAAAAACGAATTATGGAACCGTAATAACTTAAATATTTATTGAAATAAAAAATTATACACAGAATGCGATTTTATAAAGTATATTTAATTGTGCATACGAATAGGAAAATATTTCAGTTGACTCTAAGATGAGGTCGATCGTCATTTTTCTCTCAAAAGAGCCGAACTGGGAGGGATTCCAAATCACTGCAAATATAAAAATAAGTCAAATGACTGCAAATGCGCTGCCAACTAAGATAAGAGAATTTTCTTTCAGCAAGTAGGGCGTTCATTTGATTTTAAAGTTTACATCATTTGAGATTTAAAGTCTCAAATTTGATCTCAATTGATGATCCATCCTTCTCAAACTAAAACTCATCTCGGAGTTATATGACGTCTATTTTTGAATGGTCTCATACGGCAAATGAGACTGGCCTGTTGTCGTCATCATCACTCGCCTTTTTAGAACATTCGTCTAAATTGGACTCTGAGGCGGTGAAAGATGATGCCATCCGTGGTGGTGGGCAAAGAGTCCACTGTTCAGTTATGAAAGAGCCTCTTGTACAGTTATTAGTAACCGTGAGCGGTCTCTTAAAGGTCTGCTTTAAGCCGGCTTCTCCTCAATATATTCTGGACTGCTGGCGATTCTCCAGAGAGGGCATCTCCCTTCTGGTCCTCCATTTCTTCATGGTAATTGATGTGATAGACTTTGTCAGACATTTAAGCCCACAACGAATTCGGTCTCTTTACTTTTTATTTTTTTTATAGTGTACAAGCAATTAAACTGGAAGAATATTTTCAAATTTTGCTGCTTTCTTATTAAAATACTTATTTGCAATTATGAATTGGACATTTATCTCTTTGTAAACAGTTTTAACCCTCGAAATAAATAAAATGACTTCTTAAAACATATTTGCAATTGTTACAAAATTCACTAAACTTTTAAAATGTATTAAAAGCTTCCTTAATCGATATTGTCGGTAAAAATGAAAAGAAATTTTATGCCCGAGTCTTAACCTATTACCATCCACACCCACTGTTCAGAAAAGCCATAAATTTTTGACTGTACAGGTGCTTGTCCTGGAGTCTACTGGGACAAAAAGACGCCATCGTGGCGGCGAACTTTTCAACGGGTATAATAAAAGGTAAAAATCGGTATTCCTTCAACATGTCACAAAGAACTGCTGTAATAAGAAAACTTTTAACAAAATGCCATAAATGTAACAAGATGCCAGGGCAATTATCAAATATCCGTTGCTTGGAATGAAGATCCATTTGAATGCAGCGAGACTCTAATGTGGCAGGGCAGCATATTTGTCGAGAAAAACGAAAATTGATGTCATCACCAAACCATGAAATTGTATGAATGCACTTAGCATAATTCCAACTAATTTCTTTTGTGATAAATTGAAATTATGCTAAATGCATCCAATACTAAACCTTGGAATAAAAGAAATTATGATTAACCTAAATATTTGACATCATGTAAAAAAAATACATAAAAAGTTTATGTCAGTGAAATCTGTATTTGATTTATGGCCATCCAAAACTGATTTTACATGAGTATTAAAAGAAAATAAAATCTAATAATCTTAAATGTATACCTTATTGATATTATTCCAAAGAAATAATAAAAAAACTTATGATTCCAAAAATATTCTCCCTCCACACATGTGCTGATCATTATAAACTTTAAATATTCTAATGCTTAAAATTTACAAAAAGAAAAAATTTTTATAGTTATAATCCATTATAGTCATTTAATTAGGAAATATTTCTATTGTCTGTAAAATGAAGTACGTAAGCATTTTCCCCTTTAAATTTTTAAGATTATTTAAAATGATTTTAGATGTTATTTAAAATGTGTGTGAATATGGTGTACCTTAATTTACTGCATGGGTCACAGAACTGTATTTGAAATCAAATAATTGAATTTTCTCCAACAATAGACCTTGCTTTCAGGAATTTTCACCAGAATATCCGTACGTAAATGGCTTAAAAATGGCTGTCAGAAAACGACTTCCTATATAAATTACTCTTAAAAAATCCACTCGGTAGAAATCGTTTCTTGTCATCAACAGTTCATCGACAGTAGCGCCGGCACTCCCCCGTAATACCACACAAGAGAGCAGTAACAATGGATGCGTATAAATAATAATACGAGACCCGAAAGTGTTTCAATGGAATCATTTCAGTTTCCCGCCATTAAGTAGAATCCAAATGAAAATCTTTTTGCTGGAACGCGCGAAAACCATTATTTAGTCAAGAGTGTCAATGTTTTGGAAATTCTCAATTCCCACTTATTTTCAGATCTTTTATCGTGCAGTTCAGGTATTTTGAACTGTTATCATGCTTCCCATCAGACTGAGAGTGGAGAATAGCTTTTAACACTGCTGTTATTTTTCCCCTTGCAGAACATAAAAAATCTTTTGAATAAAGCTGATGTTTTTCGCATTTCTTTGGCAAATGAAAAGAGTCAAAATGAAAAATTAATTTAAACGAGTACCTAAATTTAGTATTTCGTTTCTCTTCGATATTTCTTTTTTCATCACAAGTTATCTTATGCTTTCAAAGAACGGATAAAGTGTTGATTTATTTAATAAAATAATAATTTAGTCTGCGGCTTATTAAGGCATTGTTCTCGCAAACCAGAGGTATCGGGTTCTATGCCAAAGCAGGCTGAAGGTCCATCGTTAAATAAGTTTTCATCTCTTCAAATGAAATGACACTTGTGAAGAAGCAGGAGTCTGTCCAGCCTCTGATAGAGGAGAGTTTATTACCCCCCCCCCAAAAAAAAAAACAGTAATCTAATACGTTGGGGAGAAATATCTAAGAATATATATCTGCTCTTGGTGGTTATGGGTGTTTTTTGTTTTGATTACCCTGTACGCGTCTTCTTGAATGGTCTCTGAGAAAGCTTGAGAGAACCGTGCGCATCTGTCTTAGCTCAGAAGCAGGAATTCATCAAGGGATTTGGCACGGTACCAAGAATTTGTACTGCTTCTAAAATACGTTTAGTTTGTCTTGGTTTATTTGTCGCTCAATTGTCATTCTTTGTAAAAGAAGGCGACCATGGTCTTCAATATAAATTTCCTTCCGCATCACTGCAAGCAACTATATCCAAAGTAAAATTCTTGAATCAAAAGACAATTTATAAAAATGCATTCTTTTGTTGTAAATTTGGCAAGTAGTTTTATTTCCCGTTTGTGACGCAATGAATGATTCATGTCAGGATATATAAATCAAAAATAGCGCATAAACTTTATTTCTTAAACTTTTTCGTCATGAATAAGTAGAAATATGCATTCAGATTACACTGAAATATTTTTGATTAATAGGTTAATACCAAATTTATATACATTAAGTTTCTTTGATTATGTTTTAAATTTCAATCTATTTTTAACTCTTTGTATGTTAATATAAATTTCAAATAAGTCTGAACCTTGAAACATTGCGATTGTAAAATTTTCTAATCTATTGTTTGACTTACATTTGATTCTCTTGGTAAAAATTGAACAGAAAATTCAAACTTCTCTAATTTTTGATGCTATAAATATAATCATTCCGTATTTTAAAAACTAAGTAGAGCTCGAACAAAGCAACGGTTAAGTATAGAATATTATCAGAAAATGCATGCTGAACATTATCCCCATTTCAAACGATTCTGAAACACATTTTAAAAGTTTTACATGAAAACTGTATTAAAATAAATGCTATTTCTATTTGAATCCATTAATAGTGATAAAATCAAGTTCTTATAAATAATAAGAAACTTATTTAAACTCTGTTTAAGATAAAAAAATAATAGTATTTTTTATATTTATGAATTTAAAAGTACGTTATAAATACATGTTGAGAAAATAAAATTTAAATTTCAATGCAATTTTATTTGTCTCTTAATAATTTGAGTGTCTTTCTTAATGAAGCATCTATATTTTATTTAAGTTTAGGATTACTAAAAATACTCAAATTTATAAGCACATTTTACAAAATTGTACTTGGAAGTAATCTTTCTAATGAGAAATATATTTGAAATGATATTCAAAGATTTTGCTTTAAAGTAATCAGAATTCTAGAGAAATGACAAACATTAGAAATATCGAATAAATTTATGGAAATCGAAGGTTCCGATGGTACGAGATTTTCCCCAACCAATCGTGCAAATAGTCATTTTATAAGCTGCAAACTGTTTAAAAAAAGAAAAAAAAAAAAAAGTTTTCCATCACATGAAAAATCGTAACAAGTTTTCAATTGTTGAAAATTCGTGTTTTGCACACTTAATCGACTAAGGAATTAGGGGCAATTTTTTCTGAATATTTTTATTTAATAAATGAATGCGATTCATCTGAAAAAATAGAATGTTTGTTTTCACAAGAAAAGATTGACACATTTTTTTGTTTAAATAAATCAAGGAGTTCAATTTTTTTTTCATCTTGCTTTTTTTCCCGAGTGCATTCTCATTTAAATAATAATTTTTTTCTATGTCATCAGGACTGCTGACGAAAAATTCTTTATCTCACTCAATTGTTAATGAGCAACGCCTCCAGGCATTTGTTTTTCACTAAAAACATTTTTGATATAGAAAATTTAATAAAATATATCTGCTGATTTCCTTCCACATACAATAAATTTGCAAAGAATATTTTTTAAACAATAATAAATATTAAATTTTGATCTAGATTACAATAAAAATATTTGCTTTAATATATATTTATGGCAATAAATAAAAAAAAATAATAAAATAAAAAAAAAAAACTTTCTCTCTTTTTTTCCTCTTTTATATATATAAAACTATTGTTCTCTGTAACAAATTTACATTATATATTATTTATCGACATATTTGTTAGAGGAGACAGAATATAATTTAACTGTCTCAATATCCTTACGATTAAGAGATGGCTGGCACTCTGGCTTTCGGTTTAACTGGTCGTGAGTTCGAATCCCATGGCAACCCTGAATGTTTGTAGTGATTTAAAATCCAATTTAAAGTTGAGGAGTTACCCATGGTGTGTTCAAAATGTGGCTGTTGAGCAACCCACAAACCAAACCTTACGATTGAATACAGAGTCCTTCGTTTGTTACTCTAGGATCGCTTTTTGCACACGAGCTCAAAATGGAACTAAAAACATGTACTTTGTAAAAAGAATTTCAAAGTATTACAAACATTCACGTCTTCTTTTGAGAGTCGAATTCACCAACTGTTGAAATACAACTGATCTCAGCCAGAGGGGAAACATTGGTAGTCAAAAACATTTCTGCTTTGATTTATTGGGTGCTCTCGTAGCGCAGGACCGCAAGCATCTGAGGAGAACACACACCTATTATTGGGTACGCTTTGATCTTTTGTATCCGTGGCCATGAATGATTGAAGCCACCTGCAACACACTTGTACATGGTTTTGGTTTAGCTGTTGCTTTACTACCACTATTGTTTCTTGAGGGATTGGCACCTAAAATTGAATGTATATTCCAAACATCCATACCCAAGGTGGGATTTGAACCAATGAACTATTGAATCAAAAGCCAGAGCACAGCTACATTTGATAGAATTTATATACACATCTCAATTTCTAAAATTAGCGCATAATTTTCCAATGAAGCTATTTTTCGACTCCCTCTGGTCTTCAGAGTAAAAAAGCTCGACTGTTGAACGTCTCGATTTTCTTCATGTGGTGAGACTTCTGGTTTCCTCTTTTGCGATCAACAGTCATTTTTGCCACACCTATCAGACCGGTAGCTAAAATGGATTCCGAACCACTACAAAACATCCTAGTCTTAGGTGGGATTTGAACCGAATGTCAGAGAAGTACGTTCCTCTGTGGATAAAGCAGGCCATTACGTCATCTACTCGAGAAGCAAAGATAATCGAGGAAAGCCAACGACAATCTCTTCCTATTAAACCGGCACACAAATGATGGAAATCGGATTGTTTACTTCTTAAATTTAAATGCTAAAAGTTTTATAAGCCGTGACTACAGAAATTAAGTGAATATAGCTAAATCGAAAAACAAATTCAGTTCATCAATAAAGATAAACAAATATTCCGTTCAGTCTCAGCTAATCTTCGGATAAAGATTAACACAAGGTAAGTGTGTCAAAAATATTTTTTCCATTCAATAGATTTACAAAAAATTGTGCTATCAATTCTGCAAATTTTCTAAAATTTGAAAAAATAAAGATTTTTGGACCTAATAACTGCAATTCGCATTTTTAATAGCAATTTGGATCGCTGTAGTAACTTGGTTAAAAGCATAATCATGCAACTCTTTTTGTCTATTCAATTTTAGTAGCTTCTGAAACCTGTGCGAGGTGATTTTAAATAATTGATTGTTTTAATTATCTTCATGGCACTACGAAAATAATCATCGTAAGCCCTTCTGGAAAATATAATTTAATAATAAAATTTTAACATTCCTCAAAGCGAAACATTCACTTTATTATAATACTTGAAGACATTACACATATTTTGTATCTAAATTGAAAACATTTTTGTATGAATATTAGATTTTTTTAAAGTCACAATAACATACAATTAATGGCATAAATATTGAGATTTGGAATATACAATGAGTGTAAAAAGTATTTGTACAGTACAATTGATTTAAAAGAGATCCGTTCATAAAAATTATAAAACTAAATTCCATTTTAATTAATAATAAATACATAATAGAACATATTTTCACTCGTTCCATGTGAAATTTATACAAAAATATTATTGTATACATGAATAAATATTTATAAAACTGTAACAATCCAGTATCTTGTGGTGCAAAAAGTATTCGTACACTAAAAAAAGTGAAATTTTTTTAGTTATATTTTGTGATTGGGGCTTAGCCATTAAGATGTAGTTAATTTATATCATCTTGTAAGTTACTTAAAAGGTTCTTTAGTGGAAATTTTAATGTAGTGAGAAATTAGAAATTCCGTTATGGGTCGTAAAAGTAAAGAGACAAGTGTTTCCGAAAAAGAACTGATTTTAAAGTTCCGTAAAAATGGTAAATCGTTCCACAAGATTTATGATCTGGTTGGTAGACCTCGTTCAACTGTGCAGTCAATCATAAAAAAAGTTTGCTGCCACTGGAAGGGTTCAAAACAGTTCTCGTACTTGGTGACCATGTCTATTGACATCATCTGACAGAAGGTTTCTGGTACGTTCATTAAAGAAGAATTCCAAAATAAATGCTCCTATATTAACATCGGAACTAAAGAACATGGGAACAGCAGTCTCTGTATGTACTGTTCGAAATGCGTGCAGAAATGAAGGTTTCCATAGCCGTGTTGTAAAAGGAAAATTTTTTGTTAGCGAGAAGAATCGGAAGCTGCGATTGTCAAGCAATACGTTATGAAAGTTTAGATTTCTAGAAAAAGATTATCTTTACAGACGAAAGTAAACACAACATATTTGGATCGGACGGGAGACGAATTGTATGGAGAAAGTGCAATACAGAAATGCACACAAGGAATTTAGAGCCAACAGTGAAACATGGGAGTAGAAGCCTGCTTGTTTGGGGGTGTATAAGTGCTTCTGGGGTGGGCAAATTAGTCTTTATTATGAATCAACTTTATATTGACATTTTAAACAATCTAGGACCCAGTGCAACAAAAATAAGCTTGAATGGTGATTACGTTTTCATGCACGATAACAACCCCAAGCACACAGCTCTGAATACAGTTCATGAATTTCCCTCCTCACTTCAACCCCATCGAGAATTTATGGGACGTTATTGATAAAAAAAATATTTCTAATAAAAATGACTTGAAATCTCTCAGCTGGAAATCCTGCTGGCTAATAACAGCAAAATTGGGGGGGGGGGGAATCGATGCCAAAGAGACTCAAAGCAGTTATTCGTGCTAAAGGATATCCTACAAGGTACATTAGCTGTAATGTTATGAAGCCAATATATTCCTGAATACACCACAAGATGTATTGTTTCAGTTTTATAAATATTTATATATGCATAAAATTATTTTTGTGAAAATTTCACATGAAACGAGTAATAATATGCTCTATTACATATTTATTATTAGTTAAAATGGAGTTTATAATTTTTATGAACGCATCTCTCTTTTAAATCAATTGTCGTACTGTACGAATACTTTTACACTCACCGTATCTTAAATGTATGAAATTATTCAATCTTAGATATTTTTTCTTAAATTTTAAATAATTTCTTCTTTACATACAAGAATAAATCTAAACTTTGTAGAAAAAGTATTGAATAGATTGATCATATATCATTTCATACATTTAAAATAATCTTTTATAAATCTACATTTTATAGAACGCAAAATTTATATTAGATTAGAATATAAAAATTTTAATTTAAAAGAACATTTTTTTTTCTAAGTGCGCATACTATTTTTAATTTTAAAATTTTATGATTTTTTTTAAAACATAAAATAATATGTAAATAAATCCTTTCAAGTGTGCAACTAAGCATTTAAATTAAATAATATTTGTATAACTAAAAATATTGAGAAATACTTAAACGCTTTGAAGAAATTAAATTTAAAAATCAAAATTTGGGTAAAAATTTTTTGTAATTCAAGAAATTAATTTAATATTGTTTATTAGTTTTAGAGTATTCAAGGTGAAAATCGGAAAAAATAGAGTTATCTATTTTAAATGTTTACTTTAAAAATAACTTAACATACAAGTACAGAAAATATAAATAGAATTGCTATAACAATAAAAATTCTACTACGCATCAATATATCAAGTAAATATTTTTAACGAAGTCAGAATTACTATGTATTTTTCTATTCAGGTGTCCAAAAATTTAATTATAAAATTTTGAATGCATGTAAGTAAGTATCGAACCTACAATTCAACACGTGTTGCCATGTTACAACAAATTTACAGAAAAAAATACCAAATGTATAATTCAATGTGAAAATGTTACCATTTATAAACACAGATTTACTTTAAAATATATTTCTCTTACATATGTAGGCTTTCAATCTGTTTTCAGTTTTAAATTTCAATGAAAATGTTGTAACAGTTAACAAAGTTATTTTACAGCATTTACGAATATATTTTTTGAAAATTGAATAATCAGTTTTAATTTAAATAGTACGATTCATATCAGCCCTAAATAATTTTTTCAAATTTTCAAGATAGATAATTTATTTGAACAATTTCGGCATGTTTTAATCGTATTTCAAAAGATGTCTATAAATATGATGGTAATTGAAAGTAAATGATTATAACTGTTGCCTCGAGTAAAAAATCGGGACAACAATTATTACTTTATTAAATTAACCTTTTAGTTTCTTTAACCTAACAGTATTTAAAAATAGTTATTTAAAAGCAACAAATTATTGATTGGCTTTATAGAGAAGAGAAGGTTTGTATATCTAAATAAAAAAAATAAGATTGTCTAATTTAGACTTACCATGCTGTTGTTCATTGTCGGGAGATTCCTCCAGAGTGAGGGAGAAACACGAAAAAATCCAGTGGTAAAAAAAAAGTTTTTTCACTCCTCCGTGGACAACTGAAGCAGTGTCGTATCGCGCGCAATTGTTCCAGGTGGGTCAGTGAAAGATCGCCACCAGGGGTCATTCGCACAACTCGCAGGATTCGGGGAACCCCCTTCACTCCCCTTTTCTTTCTTTCTTGAATTCGGAGAACTCTATTGTATCACTTCACGGGTATTCGGAAACGTGACAACCGCCACAAAATCAGCACAATTTTTCAATCAATCAAACAAGCTCATCTCGCATCAATCAATCACAATTTTTGAGATGTTTTTATCAAATACTTCACTTTAAAATTTCTTTTTAACGACGTTGTATAGAATGACTTCTCTTGGTTTTGTTAAATTAAGTAAAAACGCAACATTGCATTTGCATGTTTTGCCAACGTCAATGAAAACTTCTTTTTGAAATTTTATTTGAATCAATATGCGTTCGTGAGCCAGACTCTGATGCTTCTTCCGATTTATTTTAATAAACTAAACAGAATACTTTTTATTAGAAGTGTAATAAATCCACGAATACATTTCAGATGAGTTGGGAGAAATGAATGTATATTCCGGAAGTATCCAAAGTGAAGAGTGCAGCAGGGGTAATGACAGTCACTTTGGATGAGGAGCTGTGATCAACGGGAGGAATGACGAAACCCGCACGGAGTTCATTTCTCGAATGAGTAACTTCCAACTATGCAAGGTTTCGCAGCTCACGTGAACTCAGGTTTTCACCATTTTCTTTTAGAAAGAAAGAAATCCTGCCGATTATTTGTTTTGCTCACAGGCATTTTTACTATAGTTCAAAAGGAAGGAGCTCCCTGGTGAAGAGGGCGCGAGCACGAAAGCACTCGAGAGGAACCCGTGACAGGTGTCGTTGAGCACACACTGCTCCTGCAAATAGTCTGGGGTTAATGAGTATCTCTCCTCGGATGACAAGAAACAAATGTTTACAACCAGTTCGCTATGCAAGTCCATTGCCATCGCCGAGGAGCTGTTCATTTGCAGAGATCTTTAAAGTGTTCTTAAGCTTTTCCTGAGAGAAATTATTTGCCAAACAGGGAAATAATTTTGATGAAACTTATATT
Organism: Latrodectus elegans; assembly: GCA_030067965.1. Taxonomy (NCBI): domain Eukaryota; kingdom Metazoa; phylum Arthropoda; class Arachnida; order Araneae; family Theridiidae; genus Latrodectus; species Latrodectus elegans. The sequence goes on from CM057810.1 coordinate 124,043,194, forward strand.
CCAACTCTTTAACTTTGAATTTACGTCATGGTTTCTAAACTATTTTAATTTTTGAACTTATAATTTTTTGAATTGCTTTTGGCAATTATATCGTTTCCTCAATTGAATAAATAGGTTTCGATGTACTGACATTCTTTTTAGTATACTGCTTTGTTGTTTCCTTTTTCTGCTTTGGATTTGAGTACGCTGCTTTGATATACTGTTTACTTTAATTTCTTTGTGCATCTTTCCTTTAATACAGACACTCTTCTGGATATATATATATATGTAATGAATCCACATTATATGCCTTATGGTTTCTCCAGGAAAACTTCAATCTCTCTGATATAAAAAAAGTGTTTCAAAGAGAGAAATAAAAACACACTTTCTTGAAGGAATAGATAAATTTAAAATAATGAATAAATTTTACTATGCCACAAGTATTAAATCTATTATCTAAATTATTTGAATACATGCTTCATTGCTCGATTGCAATTGATTTGCCTTCTTTTCCTAAGTGTTATCCGCAGCTGCAGCGTCACTCAATTCCACTGAAAACCTCGGGTTAATATTTATATGTATAAATGTAATATAAAATGCACTACACATACACGGAGTCATTAAATTAAATAATTCCTTTTTCTTTATAATTGTACGATAAAAGTTTGCACTACACAATGTTCTTTGCCAAATATATATTTTGGTTAGAAAAATTTGATTTATTAAATAGTTCATATGTGTATATATATATTAATAATAATTTCGAATATTTATTATTTTCATTAAAATGATATTCATTATTAAATTACATTTATTAAAGAAAAATAGGCGGAAAGCTAATATTTGTGTAACTTTTAATGAATTTCATATTATTTTTGTATGTCAGATAACGAGTTGCACTCATGTGTCTTCAAATGTAGAAATGAAAAGTGAGCATTCAGGTGTGCCGTCATTACTGATATTCAAATTAATAAAAATGTAATTATCTAGGTCTCTGATGTTTTTGTTAACATAAAAGGAATTCATTTTCAGTAAAATTTCTAATTTTTATAGAATATTCCAGATTTTTGCCTTTTATCAACAAGGAAATATTGTTCTCTATTTCCTTTTTTTTAATATACTGTTTCGAATATGGTATAAATTTACAATGTGGTTGCATAAGGCGGACTATTTTGACATTTTTTCGTCAGAAGATATAATAAGTACTATCCGCGTATAATTTATTTATAAAATAATTGAAATATTTATCCGTAAAATCAAAAAATGTCAGCTAATTATTTAATATATCTAACTTGAATATTTTCTAAGGAATGATTCAAGATTTTTTTTTAAAGACACATTCTTATTGTGAATGGACAGATTCAGCTAGTTCCACCAGGGGGCATTGTTTTTATGTGGGGAGATCTCGATGGGTGCTTTTTATGTTAAGGCTCCTCAACTAATAGCAGATACGTCGAAAACGGAATGATAAAAATATATAAGGGCAAATATTAAAAAGGAAAAATGACAAAAATAGCTGATAATATTCTAGGTTAATTCAAAGTTGTCAGTAAATACAAATATTTATGAAAAGCATTTTAACAATAAGATAATTGAAATTTATTTATTTTAGCTCAGAAATCATTCTGTGATATATTTGCATATTATTTAAATGATAGAATTGCATTGCTTTCATTCTTCTGTCACTTCACAAGTAAGGATAGGTTGTGGTTATAAGTTGCCTATTTCTGCCGACAGCGGTGCAAGTGGAGCCCCGGGCTGCATCTTTACGGGCCTCGTCATTTTGATCCACGATCACACCTGGCTGGCACTATACTCTCCACATCCCCGCCACACCAATGAAAGCACTTTAGACGTCACATATTAATGTAAACCAAGCCACGGAACTCCATCAACTCAGTGAGGAAGACTGCAAATGATGCTTCATTTTGCTGATCTTAATGGCACGAAGCCACTGGAGGCTCTGTTTTTGTCTACAGAAGACTTGTCAACTATGGTAAATTTGAGCCACCATCAAATGAAGAAATCAGCGCCATAGCTGGCATTCTTTCATTCATTTCACTCCGATGTATGAACCTGCAGAACTTTTAACATGCATAGACCTTCTCAACGTGCGTGATAGATTTTGATTGAGACTTTTGTAGAACCACTTACTAGTCACAGTTTCAAATAATTTTAGTTCGTTTTTTCAGGTTGAATATTTGTAATTATTTTGTCTAATGATTTAGGCAATAAAACATTTACAAATTGCTGCTACTAGAGACTCAATTTCTATGATCAGGTATCAACTCCAACTAGTTTATTAATAAAAGTCAGTTTTCAGACTAACAAACTGAAGTTAAAATGTTTTCGATTGGAAAAATTTCTGCAGAGGAGTTTTCCAATCGTATTATACTAGATCTATGCATTTTATTAGTCATCGAGTGGGACAACTCTATTGGCCAAGCCTTACTGAAACTTTCCCTTTATTCTTCCTAAATGAAATATTTAGCTGCACTGCTTTTCTTTTCATATTTCGATAACGCTGTTGCAAGGCCTTTTTGTGTGAATTAGGGTTTTCATAGTTCTTACATGCCTAAAAATCCCACTCTGATTTTGCATGCAGGAGAGAGAAGCATCCATCACCCGTTGTTTAACAAGGCTGAGATGGATCCGGAGTAGAGGGATCGCCACTGTGAGCTCTTCATATAATTTTCTCTTAAGCTTAACAAATTCTATTCGGTTGACATATGTTTGTTTCTGTCCATTTTATACTCATGAAGCCGAGAAAATAGATTAGGATGCAAACCCTTCAGGGGAATTGAAAGCAAGAGCTGTTGAAGGAAAAACTTGAGTGCTCATCACAGTATTTGCTATGATCATCATTATGAGGCATCTTTCTTGTCATGAATCTAGTCGAGATACAAGAATTCATGGAGCAAAACAGAGTGGAATCGTAAATGAAATAACATTTTTTTCACCTTATGTATTGAATTATTAGTTTAAATAAAAGCACAAAAACTGAGCAATCAAATTAGGGTTTATTATTTAAAAAACTCTTAACACATGTCTAAGAGTTTGTTTAAATACGTTTCATGGCAATTAACAACTGGATAGTAATGGGGTATTGTTTGTTGAAGAATTCATTTAATGTGTACCCATCATCATGTTAAAAATCAGAAATTTTTGGAAGAAACAATCTTCACACATCTTTGTTGACTAAAATGTTCCCGCTGGTACGTCTTCCTCTCTTCTGGAATGAGATCAAAAGAAAAAAAATGACAATTTTGATCAAATTATATGCTTTATGACTGACAACTAGGAAAAAACAAACCGATAGATTAATTAATTAAGGTTTTATTTGAAATCATATACTCCCTATAAGGATAGATACTTTGGTGTAAAAAATTTAGCTTTTCTTTCAATCAGAATATAGTTTCGAATTTATACTTAAAATCTTTTGTCTTTATTTCCTAAACGTTATTTTAAAATAAGAAAAAACTTGAAGATTCGCTAATTTGTGACCCTTTTAAACTAATATCTACTAATTAGGTACAAGAAACCGGATACGAGTCTTGGTCATTTAGAAGTATCCCCTAAATACTTGGCAGATAATCCCCAGATGTATCATTTCGCCTGGTGCGTTGCGACCACGATTTACTGAATGTGTCTTAACCACCTATAGTGATCCCAACGGATGTTCGGTGAAATCGAGATTCGAACTCACAGCCTTCTGATAGTAATAATCTCTCCCTAACTTACCAAACTACAGCAATTTTACCTCAAATAGAAGTGGTGGTAAAAAAATGGCTGTAAAAATTTCTAGATACACTGGTGGCTGGTCGAAAGCACCCTACAATGCGATCACGCAAATATGCATTGTTAGATGGTTTCAAAATTGGTTCCCTGTGCATGTCCCTGCAGATTTGAACCCCGAAGAAAAAGTGGGAAAAGACTGCTGCAGCCACCTCTTTTTCTGTCTAATTCACAAGCTCTAAAAAGCTCCATCGCTTTCTCAGGATATTGATTGAATGCTTAGTACTGGCACTGAATGGGGCTTTGCAGATTTTCTTTCGTACGGTATACATTGAAGAGCTTACTGTTACGGAATTTCAGTCGTATTTACTGATCATCACATAAGTATGTAATCACACGGGGAACCAAAATCTACAATTTAAGATGGACTTCTACAAACAGCCCTATCCAAAAAAGAAATCAAATTCACAAACAGTTGAATGGAAGACCTAAGTTTTCATCTAAGTTATGACTGGGTTAGCTTAGTAGAGAATATATGGAAATGGAATTAGCAATAAAATGTCGCGCTATCACCCCTCCAATTTCGTAAAAACATGAAATTTTATTCATGAACATTCTTATGCGCTCTATGTGTATTCAAAGTAAAATTATTTTTTACTAAATTCAGGGTGATGTTTTTTAAAGTGACAGTGTTCGGAGCGTCTTGTAGCACGATCTAATAGCCGAAATGACACCAAACTTGGTATTTAGACTAATCAAAACATTAGGTAAAACATCCGTAATGAAAAATTTTAGTTCCAAAAGTCAACGCTAGAGCATTTTGTCGTGCTGCTGTAGCTTACAATAACGAGAATTAACATAAAACACGGTATCAAATCAAATTTCAATTGTGCGATGACAGTGCCAGTAATAGGGGCTATAAAGCAAGTAATAGACAGCTCCGACAAATAATCTGCTGGGATTATTTGCTACTACTGTTGATTATTATTGAAGTAAACGAGCTCTAGTTGTCGTACCTCTCACGTTATCGGAACGTGTGTTTGTGTTGAAGGAGCATCAAATTTGTCTATTCTAAAGGATAACATAACAAAGACGGCGGAATATTCCTCGTGATATGTTACTTACGGCTTGTGCGCAGAATGCACAGTGTTATTTCCGAGAATGGTGCTCAGATTGAATGCCGTCTAATTCCTCACCGGGGAATTTAATGTAATAAATAAACATTAATAATTTAACTGTACGATTGTATGTGTTATTATTTTTCTTTTCTCCCATTTTATGCACTGTGAAACGCCACAAAAAGCCCTAGCGGTGATTTTTTTTGGTACTAAAATAATTTCTATGGAATCCTTTTTCCCGTGTCTTGATTAGTCTAAATACCAAGTTTGATGCCATTTCGGCTATTAGATCGCGCTACAGGGCGCTCCGAATATTGTAACTTTAAAAACGATCACCCTGAACAAACTTTGTAATTATTCTATACTTTATATATATATATATATATATATATATATATATATAAAATTTCACTTTAAATTGTAAGTCCTGGTCTAATCCGCCTTTCATATGTAAGTGGACCATATATATATATATATATATATATATATATATATATATATATATATATATATATATATATATATATATATATATATATATATATATATATATATATATATATAGCATGATGAGAAATAATTTGAAAGTCAATAATAAATTTAAAAAAAAAAGAAAAAAGAATAGGACCATGCCTATTTTTTATTGATTTTCAAATTACTTTTTTCTTTTATCGTATTATATATCGGTTCTCGATTTATTTCTAATCTTATTTGTATTGGCGCATCTATCTTTATCTGCTTCAATGATAGTTGAGTTGCCTGATATTTATTTATTCTTATTTACTTCTATTTATGGCCTGCTTGCAGATGTATACATTTGTGAGTGTACCGTAGTTTTGAAAAAACACAATATTTACTACTTTTTGTTGAAAGCAGAATGTAATTTGTCGTCTCGTACCATTGAATGAGGTGAGGGAAGCTGAAAAATTCCTCTAAGTGGCCAAGCCTTGCAATGGCACTCTGTTCACAGCATCAAAACTCTTGGAAAGAAATAAAAAATTATGAATATTTTTCTCCCCCAATCAGCCGATATGGGAAACAATCTTATGCAAGGAACTTTCAATGAGTTCAGATGATCGTTACAAAGGCAGTTTCTTTTTAAATTATATCATGTGCAAAAGAAATAATTACTTTTATTTAAACTATGATAATGGTGTTATTTTAAATATGATTTGTTTTTTTCGATTATGGCATTAATATGGAACGTAAGTCAGAAATGAGCTTTCGATTTAAATTTTAACATATATTACGGATGAAAATTTGGAAGACACAGAATGAGGGTTGCGTATATGACAGTTAAGTTTCAATCATAAAAAAAAAAAAAAAAAAAAAAAAAAAAGGTCTTAAAAGCTTAATTTATTTAAAGTGAAATTAAATATTAATTATACGTTACTAATTTCAATAACAGATAATTCTCATTAATTGATCATTTTTTAATCAGTACTAAATCTTGAAAGCATCAACATCTCTGAGAATAATTCATTCTAGCAAGTTACCGAAATATAAAAAATGGTCGTTTTCATTTGATTTACCATTCATGCAGCATGTAATTATCTCCTCATTTTTCAAGTTTGGTGGACATAAGAAATATAAAAACGGTTCTACTGAAGAGATCTTTTCCGAATGTGATTCAATTTTAAACCATTTATATATATATATATATATATATATATATATATATATATATATATATATATATATATATATATATATATATATATATATATATATATATATATATATATATATATATATATATATATATATATATATATATATATATATATATTGTATTAGTATGCTTTCCTGCACCTAGTTGGGGTCTACCAGTTAAATAGAAGCAGCCTGGTGGATAATGTGCCTCGATTTGCGCACATCCCAATCATGGTACGTTTTTGAAGAATCTTTGAAAACCTAGACTGTGATTAGGGTACATCCTTCTAAAGTATTTCAATTCCCTCTGCATTTTGGTCCTTGGGGTACTTTTCAAATGTAGTGGGCCGAATTTACGTGTAGCAAATAAGGAAACACTGAAATAACGTTCAATATTTTGTCAGACCAATATTTAGCATTTAGATTCATAATGATTCTCAAACGCTGTTCAGTAACAGTTTGGATCGAACTCGAGACCTTTCTTTCTGAAGAATGAGGTCCTCTGGCCTATAGGCTCATTTTGTAAAGCATTTAAAAATTTACTATTATTTAAATAAAGGAATTTAATTCATTTTTTTCGAATTCAATATTCCTCCTCTTATGACAGTGGTAAATGTATTCTAGCTACAGGGCATTATGATAATAATTATTTAATATTTAAATTACTTATTTTCTCAAGAACCAGTGCAATTAGTAAGACTTCCGCATGAGTTCCTAAAAAATACAATTGCCTCCAAAAGTTAAGGAACAACATGTCTTTCGAAGCTCTTCTTAAGAATAAAATTTATTGTTTATACAAATGACTCATGCAAATTTATGTAAAAACACTAGCTATATTTTTTTGATGGAAAAGAGCAGGAGTATATGAGTGCGAATAAAATAGGCAAATATCAGACTTTCGTGTGTAATTTTTGTAGATTTTCAACGTCTGTTCTTCCAATTGTCTTCTTCATTAATGACGGAAGGAGCTCATAAAATATATCATAATGTCTTCCAAGTAAAATAATATCACTGGGGGTGGTCGTCCCTGCTTTTAAATGAGAGACCCAGTGTAGTGCTTGGGTACTATACATTCCTCATCGCCCTCTATTCTCTTAAAGAGTTTTTGATATTCAGATTTCTTTCTTTTTTCTTAAATTACTTTATTTTTCCCTTCCATCCACTTTAAAGAATGGAATTTTTTCAGAATAAGGTGATTAATCTAGCTATTTTATATTTTCAGGAACATTTATCGAGCAAGAAATTGACACTTATTTTAGTTAATCCTGATATCGTTCTCAATGTTTACGAATTATATTTAAATGAAATTATTGATGAAGATAGCTTAAAGACATTCTTAAAAAATAATATTCTCAAATATAAACTTTCACAAATAAAATCTGTATATGTTATAAAACCTTTATTGTATTAATTTATTTAACATATTTTCCCAGCCAATTTCCGTAATTAAATAATCGGGTTAAGCCAATTTCGCTAATTCAGACATTTTAATTTGATTTCTCAGGAACATTTATCCGAAAAAAAGTAAAAACTTAACTCATTAACTCCACATACCTTTCTTAACGATTACAAATGTTATTATAAAGTCCAAATAAATTTTTTTTATAAAGGCACTATATTAAAAGAACACTTTTTCAAAAAAAAAAAAACAAAAAAAAAATCTGTCCAATGTAAACTTTTACTAAATAATATTCCTCTTATGTTAAACTTTTTTTTATCTTTTTTATTTATTCACAATCATTTTCAACTCTTAAATTTATAAAAGTATGTGATAATCGTTCACTTGCTATATTACAAGTGATTTTGAAATCTAGAATTTGATATTTTGGAACAGAAAAAAATTCCAGAGCTACATTTTTACTGTTGTTTAAGTTTTATTTGGAAATATTTTGCCAAGAATTTTATGTTACTATTAAGATTTTTACAAAAATTACTTTTAGAGAGTCTGTTTTTAAAAGGCATTATTGTCAACACGACGAGATAATCAGTAAATTGACTTGGTTAAGATATAAAAAAAAATTTTTTAATCTTGATTTCTCAACTTGCTTGTCACCACAGATCTTAACAATTCCACAAAGACAATTTTCGATAGAATGCAAAGAGTTTACAGGCGATTTTAAATAAGAATTTAAACGACGTTGAATTCAAGTTGTGACATGTCAATTGATCAAAGACCGGCACTTTGGTATTATTCAATTGAAACGGAAAAAAATTATGAGTTAATGTACCATTACAATTTATGCTTCAAGTGCTCCACATTTTAGGAATCCGCTCTGCAATCGATTATTATTATATTTTCTTTTTTAAATCCGAAATAAGAAATAATCTTCCTTGTCATGGTGCACTGATTGCCGCAACAATTCCAATATTTACTTCTAGCAGGACTTTTCGCTCGCTGATTCTTACTGCAATCCAATATTCCATCGGTAGTTATAAAAGTAATAAAAAAAGAATATCTTTCAAACTGTCCAAAATATTTGTTCCCAGTTGAAATGAATTGTGTAATTTACTAACGTATGCAAATATTTCAACGAAATATGTTTCTGTTCTTTAAAATTTTCGTAATTTATTGTAAAAATTATATATAAACTAAAATCAGGGGCATTGACAGGTTTAGAGTGGACCTATCTTTTTCCGTGAGCGAAACATATCTTCCTGTTAGGTAGTCACCTTTTTAGCAAATTATTTATATTTAACACAATTTGTTTTTATTCATTCTTAATATATCATTTCCAAATTTCATTCATTTTTTGATCATAATTTTTATAATATTTTATAATAATTTTTATAAATAAATAAATAAATAAATATATATATATATATATATATATACACACACACACACACTGCTGGAAGATTGCTAAGGATGAATAACACTATCAGCCATAGCAACCACAAAATGAAAGGAAGCAAAATGTAGAAAATTAGAAGTATGCATATACAAATTTTTTTTCCACGTCTGTTCATCACGTGATAGCGTTCATAAGAGCAATAAAGATTTTGACGCATGGGGACAGTTGTTGTTTCCAGTCAAAACTTTACAAAAAATATTTAATAGACGAACTTGAAATTTTTGATATGTCTTCCCGACATCAGTTAAATGATTTAATGCCCGGCCGAATTATTGGGAAGATTGAAGAAGGGCGAAAAATAAGAGATGTTGACAGGGAGTTCGACATCGCTCACAGCGTTGTTTCACGGCTGTGGAAATCATTTAAAACTACTGGAATGTGTAGTAGGCTGCACGGGTGAGGCCGTGTTAGAAGTACGTCGCCTGCAAAATACAAATATATCATCCTATCAGCAAAAAGGAACATGTGCACCACAGCTCAGCAGGTGGAAAATCAGCAGATCTCCCGAAAAACTGTTGCTAGACGTTTGAGGGGAGGAGGACTATACGCCCGCAGACCTGTTGCGTGCGTCCCATTGACCAAACAGCACCGTACTGTCCGTTTGAAATGGTGTCGTGAGCATCGCAATTGGACTGAACAGGACTGGGCATGCGTACTATTCTCAGATGAGACTAGGTTCAGTTTGTGATCGGATTGTAGACGCAACTGATCTGGCGCGAGAGCGGTACTGCTTATCATCCAGAAAATGCCCAGAAAAGGGATCGATATCCGACATGCAATGTCATGGTGTACGCCGGCATCATGATCAATAGCCGTACGCCCCTACATGTGGTTGTGAATGGGACTATGACGGGCCAACGATACATTAATGAAGTTCTACTCCCTCATGTTCGTTTTCTGTTATGCTGTCGGTGATAAATTTGTTTTTATGGAAGACAACGCAACATGTCATTGAACACTCGCTGCTTAGGATTGTATAGACAGTGAGGGTGTTCAACACCTCGTATGGCCATCACGTTCTCCAGATCTAAACCCCATTGAAAATGGGATGCTTTGAGTACTCGGTGTTGTTGAAACATTATGATGGTGTTGTGAAAACATTTTGCAATAGCTTGAAAAATTCTCCAGGCTATATATAACGGACATACAATAATTGGAGCGACTATTTTAACAACAAAATAACTTTTATCACAAGAGCTTCTACTGACCTTTTAAATTTGTATGGTGCAAATTTTAGTAGTTTCATGTTTATTTTTCAACATAGCATGATTAACATCCGTGCATTCATTCTAGATTTTAAGATCACCATTATCAAAGTTTGGAGTCAATTCACCCTAGGCTCATTACAGGAATAAAATCCAGAAACCTCAAGAACATATGATGTAAATATAGTTTAAACAGTGGTGAATGCTGTTCGCGCATGCGCGCACATCACGTGATATTGTTTAGAAAAAAGTAGATGCAGTCTGGAAATTGAGGAGAACGGTTATGTTTCTTCAGCGGGAATTAATCAACATATTCTTTGCTATGGTTGTCTGTGTCTGTAATAAATAATTTAAAAATATCCGTCGTTGAATAATTTATATATAATTTACTCATCTCTCTTAACATAAAATCCAACAAAGTGGTCCGACCAACGAATTATGGATAAACTAAATAGATCAAAACCTCGATATCGAAAATTTCGTGAAAGAATTTTCTGAAACAGATTTATCTGGTACAACAGTGAGTGAATTAAAAGAAGTGGGAATACTCCAAAATCGCATTGATCATATTCGTGAATATTATGATTTACCGAATGTCAGTGAAATTCCAGCTGTCGAAAATGACCTGGAAGATATTGACACAAGACTGGAAAATTTGGAAGTAAATATTTATTGACTCATTTAAGAATGTAAATAATTCTAATTGTTTGAATACTTCTTCATCAGAATGTTCTGATTGAAAAGTAAATGTTAAACTACCTGAAATACCACTCCCTATTTTTACTGGAAAGTATGAAGAGTGGTCTAACTTTAAAAATCAATTCGAACATCTTATTTCAAATAATGAATATTTAAATAAAACGCAAAAATTGTATTATTTACGTGCATCGTTAAAAGGTGATTCAAAACAAATAGAAACGTCAGACGATTCATTTGAATCTTTATTCACAGCTCTGACTGAGCGTTTTGAGAATCGCCGACTTTTGGTCGACACTCATATTCTTGCCATTATTAATTATGACAAAATATAATTTGAATCATCTAAAGAATTAAGAAACTTGGTTGACTGTTTGAAAAAAAAAATGTTAGAGCTTTGAAAGTTTTGAATTATGAACAAAATTCTCTATCGAATGTTTTACTATTAAATATCGTGCTTCAAAAGCTCGATAAAGAAACAAGAAAGCAATTTGAGTATACGTTAAAATCAACTCAAGTTCCTGAAGATAAAACATTAATTTTCTTCTTAGAAAAAAGAATCTCTATTCTTGAGAGCGTAAATCGCAATCCTCTCCCGAAAAACATAAACAAGCTCTCACCCCCATCTAATAAAACAAAATCTTTGATGATTAACGCTAACGATAAACCCAAATCAAAATTTTGTTGTGCATTGTGTAATCATGATCATTCTTTGAATAAATGCTCTAATTTTCAAAAATTAGATGTTAACAAAAGATACGAAATAGTAAAAGAGAAAAATCTTTGCCTGAACTGTCTTGATAAAAATCATAAACCTAGTTCTTGCTATTCTAAAATGTCTTGTTTTTAGTGTGTTCTAAACGCCATCATTCAATGCTTCATCGCAAAAAAGTATGGCTAAAGATGGCGGCACTGATGGTTTGACATTCGAAGAAAAGGCAGGTGGTACTTTTGCTCAAGTGGAAGCGAATTCATCGGCGTCTAAGAATAATATAATAAATAAAAATGAGACTGTTTCTTCTTTTCAGTCTTTGAGTACATCTGAGAAAAACAATTCTGTTTTGTTGTGAGTACGGTCTATATTTTGTTTGAAGATATATTCAAAATTAAAATACGATGCATATTGGACTCAGCTTCGAATATTAATTGTTTAACAAACGAATGCGCTGATATGCTCGGAATTAAAAGAAAAATAATAAATGCTCCTGTTTCTGGATTAAATGGGTTATTTTGCAATATAAAATCAAAGATAAATACAGTTATTTTTCAAATTCCGAAGAAAGTTCGTAGAACTTTTTTATTGTTCCGAAAATTACAGATTTAACACCAGCTTCTCGTTTGGATATTTCCTTAATCACTTTAGCTAACTTTATCAAGCTTGCTGACCCAACATTTTATAAACCAGGAAAAATACATGGATTGATTGGTGCTGAATTATTTTTTAAAATTCTAAAGCACAATATATTTAATATTAATGATAAGCTTTTCACGCGTGATTCTGTGTTTGGTTGGATAGCCACTGGTACTCTAAACAATACCCAATCTTTTAATAAGGTATTGTGTTGTCTTGTCAAAGATTTCAAAACGATAGATGATACTTTGATACAATTTTGGGAGCTCTAATCTATTGAAATAAAACATGAAGATCCCAAACTTTCGGAAAGGTGATAAGGCCATGGAAATATTTGAAAAAACAACTACCTTTCAAAATGGTTGTTACCAAATTGAATTACCTTGGAAAAAGGACTGGAAAAATTTTAAATTGAACAACAATTTTATTGTTGCAAAAAAGACTTTGTACAAATCCAGAGTTACGCCTTCAATATAATGATACTTTGAAAGACTATCTGAAGCAAGGAATAATAGAGCGGGTTGAAAATGAAGTTCACGTCGTAGATAAACCCATATATTTACCACATCAATCAGTCTATAAAGAAGATAGACTTACAACTAAAATCAGAATAGTGTTTGATGCCAGCTCACACGATAATGATGAACTTTCTCTGAATGATTGTCTATGGATTGGCCCTAATTTTAACCCAAATCTTTTTGATCTACTTATTCAATTTTGATTGAATAAAATTGCCATCACCTCTGATGTGGAGAAAGCCTTTCTGCAGGTTTCTTTATCGGAAAAGGACAGAGATGCAGTACATTTCTTGTGGTTTGAAGAAGCAAATAGAAAACGCAATCTCCAAATTGACAGATTCAAGCGCGTTTTTTCGGAGTATATGCCAGCCCATTTCTGTTGTCAGCTACCATCAAGAAGCAATTAAAAGGATTTAAAGATAAATATCCAGTCACTTTAAGATTATTAGATACAAGTATCTACGTTGATGACTTTTTATCTGGTGGAGACAATCTAAATGATGTTCTTGTAAATTCTCGTGAAGCCAAAGCCATAATGTCAGAAGCCAATATGAACTTGAGAAAATGGATCTCTAATGATTGTGAGTTGATGGAACAATGGAAGAAAGAAGAATTTGATGTGCAATCTCCTCAGAAATCTATTATTCTGGCATCAAATTCTACAAAGGTACTTGGTTTAGCTTGGGATACAACAGAAAATTGTTTAATCTTTAACATCCAAGGTTTGATGAAAATTTTATCAAACCGAATGGACACCAAACGCTTCATTTTACAAGCCATTGGAAAAATCTTTGAACCATTGGGATTATTGACTCCTTTTACAGTAAGAATTAAGTACCTGTTACAAGAATTGTGGCTCCGAAAAATACAGTGGGATGAACCATTTCCTCCTCATGTCCAAAAAAAAAATTGCTTTGATGGTGCAATGAGCTGCCAAACGGCACGATTAACTATACCCTGTATTACAGATTCAACTGTGGTAGATATACACATTTTCTGTGAGGCCAGCAAAAAGGCATATGTTGCTGCTGTCTATTTGCATTGTCAGTAATAAATAACATTCTATTGTCAGTAATAAATGGAAATGAAATTCAAGTGAATTTAATAACATCAAAGAGTCTAGTTACTCCTCTAAAGAAGCATTCTCTACCTAGACTCTAAGAGCTTTGTTGACTTTTCGATTAACGAAGGCCGTCAAAAAAGAAATAGACCGTAAAGTTTCATCCAAAACTTATTATTGGACTGATTCTAAAATAACCTTGTATTGGATCAAGGGTTCCACTAATCAATGGAAACAGTTTGTTGCAAATCGAGTAAAGGAGATAAAATCTTTGACTGAAATCAATTCCTGGTTCTACTGCCCAGGAAAGGAAAATATTTCCGCTGATGCCATATCAAGAGGAGCCAATGCTGATGTTCTCGTTGACTGTTCGTTCTGGTGAAATGAACCAACCTTCCTGTCAGTTGCCAGTCTAACCTTTATAGAAGTGAATCCTGTAGTTGCAGAGGAAGAATATATTTGTGAAATGAAAAAAGACTGTGCAACAGACAAAACTAACTAACTATCCTTAAATAACTCTTATCTATTTCTAACTCTTCCAGCTTATTGGAAACACTATTACAAATTAATAAGTATTTAAAAAATGTTAGTGTTTTAAGTTATCTTTTCAGGTTCTTCAACAACTACAATATTGTTACTAATGTGTTGTTTGAACTGAGGCAAAAATATTGGCCTTTAAATGGTCGAAATTTGTGTAGAAAACTAATACATGATTGTCTCACATGTTTTAAAGAAAATCCTTAAATATGTAATCAAGAAATGGGTGACCTTCCAAAGGAAAGAATTAACCCAGATTTTACATTTAACTCTGTTGGTATAGATTTATGTGGCCCCCTTTTTTAATTAAAAACAAAAACCAAGGGAAAGGTTCCTTAACTAAAATTTATGTCTGTAAATTTGTTTGTTTAATAACTAAAGCAACCCAATTTGGAAATTGTATCAGACCTTACTTCAGAGTCAATGATTGCAATCCTTATACGCTTTATAGCAAGACGAGGAAAATTTTCAAAAATCTTTTCAGATAATGCGACCAACTTCATTGGCGCAAATAAAGAACTAAGAGAACTTCATAACAGAATGCTTAATCAAGAAACTTTAGCTAAATTTTTATCGGAGGAGAGCATTGAAATTCCTCCTAGAGGCACAAATTTTTGAGGCTTGTGGGAAAAGGGAGTGAAGTAAATCAAATATTATCTTAAACGTGTTGTGAGCAACTCTAATTTTAAGTATGAGAGGAATTTTTGACTGTCTTAGTTCAGGTTGAGGCAATGCTCAACTCACGTCCCTTGACCCCTCTCTTCAGATATAACATCTTAACTCATGGACATTTTATATTAGGAAGATCTCTTACTTCAATTGTAGAACCTACCTTGGTAAATATCTGTGAAAACAGATTAAACCTATGGCAAAGAACTACAAAGGCAGTATAATTGATTTGGAAAAATTGGCATAAATCTTATTTAGGCACCTTACAACAACGTATTAAGTGGATGGTTTCCAAAGAAAATGTAAAAATTGGGGATATGGTAATCTTAAGGGAGGAAAATATACCTACTTCTAATTGGATTTTAGGTCGCATCATTGAAACATATACTGATAAAGATAACAATATTCGTGTTGTGGACGTCAGAACAGAATCTGGCATATTTAAAAGACCAATATCCAAATTATGGGTATTACCTTTAGAAAAATGAAATATTTTTTTTTAATTTTTTATTCAAAAAGATGAATATATCACTATCCTCTCTTGTATTGCTGATTATTTACTTTATGTACTGTGCATTTCAAATATTTGTGTAATGTTATTAACTAGTTTACAATATGTAAAATCATTGCAATTTATGTTTGTAAAATTTATATCTATCTGTTATTTACTTATGTGAAAATATTGAAAGTTTCACATTGCAATGGCGGGCGGCACGTTCGTGCATGCGCGCACATCACGTGATATTGTTTAGAAAAAAGTAGATGCAATCTGGAAATTGAGGAGAACGGTTATGATTCTCTAGCGAGAATTAATCCCCATATTCATTGTTATGTTTGTTTGTGTCTGCAATAAAAAATTTAAAAATATCCGTCGTTGAATAATTTATATATAATCTACACATCTCTCTTAACATAAAAACCAACAAATGCTGTATACTTTCCTTTCATTTGTGAAATTATTGCTTACATAATGGTGATTCTGTGAAAATAGTGGCTTTCATAGCTGAGCCCGTAACATGTAAAGCAGTTTTGTGACACTTCACACTAGTGTCTCAAGATACGTCGGCTCCAGATGGGAAGTCTAACGCATGCGAACTTGAAGAAAGTAATTTGGCGATATAAAATGTGAATATTGTTCAGACTTAGTTTTAGCAACTGCATGGTCGATTTACTTATTTACATTCCTATTATTTCTTGTTCTCGAGCAAAAAGCGATTCAGAAAAAAAGAATAGATATTTATGTTTTATCCCATATACCTTTTTTAGACCTTAAGAACAAGTCGTAGGAGTTTGGAAATTTTAATAATTATTTTTCAAAATATGAAGGAGATATGCAGAAGAGTTTACTTATATCTTCGGTTACTTATATATTTACTTATCTTATATAAAATACGAATAAATAAAAATTTTATTTATTAAAAATTATATCTAAATCGTATCATTAACATTTATTTTTTCGTAGATATGATCGACGGGATTATAAATAAGTACCAAAGATGGGTGGATTGCAATTATCACATTTCCTTCTGATTTCGGTGTTTTAATAAATATATTATAAGCATATATGGAAATAAAGTATCATTGAGGATGAAATTAAATAACTTTTTCACTAAATACACCAAACAAAATATTTATGAATTCTCACTTTACCATGCTATGACAAATGTCTCATTTCATTATAAATTCATTATTTCAAGTATTTTTTCTATTTTTCACTTTATCATGCTCATATCACAAATCTATATTTTATGTTTGGTTTAGTTATAAATTTATTAGCTAAAGTGTTTTTTTTAAATTTAATTAAAAATTATTCCATTTTTTTTTCTTCACACAATCGTTGTTTTAACAATCTTCAATTAAAAAAACTTAACAATTAAAATATTTTTTCTTAATATTGTGTAAATTGTCTATCTTTTAAATTAAAAATTCTACTAAGATAAATCGCAAGCTGCCAGTACAATAAATAACTAATTCGATTCAAATTTGAAATTTTTTTGAAAAAATAAGGTTTTAAATGAGGAATTTTATTAAATTCTGATTTTATACAAGAAAAATATACGAGGTTTTATAAAGGTAAGTTTAAGAAAATGAGTAAGAGTATTTAATGAGATAAACTTGCTAACCAGATAAATGTATTGCATTGTCAAGTCAAGATCTTCTGGAGTTGTATCTCCAGACATTAATGGGGCACTTGAAGATATTTTTGGTCGACATTTCGAAACATTTTCAAAGTTTCGAGTCGATAGAACCAATCATTGATCTAGAAATCTCGAGGGAAGCAAGTCAAGCGGCTGAGATCCCTGTGCAAAAGCTAGAATTTCCGCAATAATTGTGATTCCTCAGAAGAAACTGATTTACTTTTCCTTCCACGATGAAACTCGCATTTTGTGTAGACTTAGTAGTTTCTTTTGCCTTAGCTTCTTCAATGGTCTTAAAAATTCGAAATTAATATCATTTCAACTTTTTCATGTTGAAATGATATTAATTTCGAATTTTTAAGACCATTGAAGAAGTTGAGTTGAATTAATTTTTCTGGCTGAGATAATATTACGCAAATAGCTATGCAGTATCAAGAAAAAAATTGGTCTGACCAAATTATGCATGATAAGAGTATATACTTTAAATATTATCTTGAGGTAAAACCGATTAAAATTGAGATAATTGAAACTAGAAAAGCTTTAAAATTTAAATATCGGTGCTAAGTTCTGCTATGAGTAAACTTTTTTTTATCTTTACTTATTTAATATTACCTTTCTTTATTTACAATAAATAGCGGTAAGCTTTCAAATATTTTAAACTAAAATCTAGTTTAGTTACCATTAATACATTGAGTATATAGCTGCGTGAAATTTCAAATATAGTATTGAAATAAAAAACAAAATTTCAATAATTGTATGTCATATATATGTAAAAGCTTTTTTTTTTAAATAAGTACTTTTAGTTTGTCTAACACGAACCATGCAACTTTTGTATGCTGATCCACATACAAAGTGATTTTAAAATTGATTGATCATATTTTATTTAATATATTTTATTAGATAAAATAAAAGATTAACATAGGTATTGTTTCGTGTAGATGTACTAATGAAATATTATTATTAAATTGCATAAATTTTTAGTAAGGTTCTGTTAAATTAAAGAGCTCTATAAAATGATGTTTTAGGAATGCAGTCATCTTATAGTCCCTTTGCTCATGGTTATTGGAATTGCATGCTTGTTTACTCCATCAATTTATATTTCATTAAAGTTTGTATATGTTAATCTAAAGATAAATTTCACAAGGAAGAAGAATAACAGTAACCTTGCTCTTTACAATTAAAAAGAAAAAAAAAACATGATTTGTTGATATCATCATATTTGAATTTCTTTCTTTCACGAGCTGGGATCACGAATCAAGTGCCAGGTCTGAATTTCATTCACGAATCAAGTGTCTGGCCTGAATTTCCTTCCTGGCCTGCTGTGCCCACAATGGAAGTCTCGCTTAATTTCATAAATTATATCATTTCTGTGAATGAATTTAAAGCAATTCTTTATTTAATATACATTTAATGATAGCATTGTCAGGTTTTGATGTATACATCTCGTTTCAAGATCGAAGAGGAGATAAAGACACCATGTTTCTGTGTCTACACCCCCACGCAATCACTATACCTTTTCGTGAGCAAAGAATCATGATTTGATCATAATAAAGAAAGCGAGCGAAACTTGCATAGACGCAATTTTACAAACAATGTTTCAAACAGTTTGGTCAAAACACTTAAATAAATATATATTACCTCTTTCTCTACTTTTTGTGCGTATATTGCAAATTTAAAACGGAGACTGCAGTAGTGGGAAAAGGAGAGTTCTGCGACACGAGGAGCGGAGAGCAGCCTCTTATCAACAGTAGCGGTGACGTCATAGGTTTGTAGTCTTATACGAGGGTTTAGAGTGACGTCATATGTTTGTGATCTTGTACGAGGGTCTTATCACTAAACAGATTGAGTGACGTCATGAAATAGTGGTGCCATCTATTGAGAAATTTTCAAACGTTTTATATTAATGTTGAGATTGACGTCATATTTAGTTCCAGAATCGTACTGCCATCTAATGAGAACTTTTCAAATTTTTTATACTAATGCTGCCCTCTATGGGAATAATTTTGAACTGTATATTTTTATTTTTAAAAATTAACTTTTCCAGCTGTGGGGATAGAACCGCGAACCTCAGCAGTGGTAGTCCATTATCTTTTCCACTGAGGTACTCGGACTTCGTTAAGGGGATGGTTTTTATGGTTTATTATCAGAGGGATGATTTAGACTTAGAATTTTTTGTAGTGATTTCAACAGAATATTTTGTTGAATGATTATGATGTATTTTAAAGTGTATTATATTATGAATTTATTTTTAAAGTAATAGAATTTAATTTCAAATAGAGTATATTTTTTACAGAATTTAAAATTTACACATAGAGTTTTATTTTAAAAGGAAACGGGTCTACTACAATGTTGAGAATTTTTGAATATTAAATTTTATCGGAAAAGACAGAATTTATTTTTACGATATGAAGATAAATTATTTTTCAAATACTACTGACAGAATTTATTTTTTAAAAATATTAGTAGATTTTAAAACAAATGTTAATTTTATTAATTTTAGTTTAGTTAATGAAATTTTTTTAGACTTAGACTCGAACCCAGTATCTAATAAAAAGTTTCGTGACACGATGATACCGACGCTTTATCAATCATGTCACGAAATCTTGATGTTTCAATAGTTTTTAAGTATTAAGTATGTTTATCTATAAAAGCGAATGATCGTATACTCACCATTTATTTGTAATTATGTCTTCCGCTGTAGAGCTTACTATTATTCTTTTCACCTATATTTCTTTGTGTGCATTTGTTTCTTTGATTTATATATTCACAGAAAATAACAAAGCACCGATTGACTTTACATTACATTTCAACGAAAGCAAGAATTAAACTTTTTGTACATAATCATGAGATTTAAAATAAACATATCGAATAATAAAATTTCATG
This sequence comes from Latrodectus elegans, assembly GCA_030067965.1. Classification (NCBI taxonomy): domain Eukaryota; kingdom Metazoa; phylum Arthropoda; class Arachnida; order Araneae; family Theridiidae; genus Latrodectus; species Latrodectus elegans. The sequence continues at coordinate 124,063,589 of CM057810.1, forward strand.
CTTCAATGGAGGAAACATATCAAGATCCAAGTCTGCCGGGAAGCTTCGGTGGATTAAATGCATTATACCTTGCTGCTCGAGGAACAGTTCCGAAGAAAACAATTCAGAAATGGTTGAAAGGAGTAGACGCATATACTCTACACAAACCAGTTCGTAGAAAATTCCAAACTAATAGAGCGATTGTATATTCTATTGATCAACAATGGCAATGTGATCTGGTTGATTTGATTAAATTAACAGAACATAATCAAGGCTTTCGCTACATATTGACATACATCGATATTTTATCAAAGTATGCATGGGCAATACCGTTAAAAACTAAACGTGGCGATGAAATCGTAGAAGCGTTACGAACAATATTTTTAGAGCGGCAACCGTTCTCTCTGCAATCTGATAATGGTTTTGAATTTAAGATTACTAAAGTACAAAAATTTCGGAAAGAGAATGGAATTCGATTTTTTTACTAAACATAATATGACAAAAGCATCGGTAGTCGAAAGATTCAACGGAACCTTAAAAACATAGATGTGGAAATATTTTACGAAATATAACACATATAATTACATAAATATACTCGATAAATTGATGTTTAGCTATAATAGAACGTTTCTTTCAAGTACAAAAAGATCGCCTATTGAAGTGAACTCTAATAGCGAGAGTGATGTTTGGTTCACATTATACGGAGATATGGAAAATATAAAATCAAAATCTCCTAAATTTAAAGTTTGTGACTCTGTAAGAATTTCAAAAAAGAAATTGACGTTTGAAAAAGGTTATGAAACGAATTGGTCAGAAGAAATATTTGTGATTACAGAACACGTTACGCGAAACCCCCCTTTTTATAGGGTGAAAGATTTGATGGACGAGCCTGTTAAGGGTACATTTTACGAACAGGAACTTCAAAAAGTGAAGCAAAAAACGGTATATACGGTATAACGGTAAAACGGTATAAACGGTATAACGGTAATAGAACGCATTTTGAAAAAGCGTAAGAAGAATGGAAGGGAGGAATATTTTGTAAATTATAAAGGATATCCCTCAAAGTTTAACCAGTGGATAGGAATAGATCATTTGTTGTCCCTATAAATATCGATTGTTTATGCATATTAACTCATTTATCGAGATGAGTTTCTATATAACACTTCCGAGTGATAGCTCGATGAACTTTTTTTCCGATAATAAAATCTCTCATTTTATTACTCGTTTGCCACAAGGTATTGAGTCAACAGATCATTGGGAAGTCACCTTAGTTCAATTTATGTACCCGCACACTTGGTATAATGTAAATAATCAAAACAATTTAATGGGTTTTGATTTAGGTGACGGTATCATATATGGAAGAAGAATACCACCTGGGTTTTACGAGACTGTACCAGATATTTTAAAAGCAATAATCACCGAAGAACATTTAAAAAAATTATCTTTTAAGTTTAATGAGGTAACCAAAAGAGTTACTATTCAATTAAGGAATAAGGCACGCGTGATGTTATATGATGGTTTGGCTCAATTGTTAGGCTTTGAACCAGGAGAAATCGCCTGTGTTGATTCTGAAAAAAATTTGAGAGTAAATATGTGGCGGATCCGTTTGCAAACTACAGAGTATTATTAGTTTACTCGGATATAGTGGAACCTCAGATCGTTGGTGATGTATTAGCACCTCTATTACGTATCGTGAATGTCACAGGAAATGATGGGGACATGATAAATGTGCAATATGATAGACCCCATTATTTACCGGTAAACCGAAAAATTATTGATACACTGGAAATATTTATAAGGACGCACACTGGTGAATTAACCCCATTTGAACGCGGACGATCATACGTTAAACTTCACTTCCGTCAGAGATACTTATCATAATGTATGTTCCATATCAATGTGGTCAAAAATCCTTTGAGGATTATTACGTAAATCAAACGGGAAATGGATTAGACTACTATCATGGGGCCGCGTTTCAGAGAGGATATGGTTTAGGAAGTTTATTTCGTTCGTTTTTTCGCGCTGCCGTACCCATGTTAAAATCAGGTGCAAACGCTGTAGGAAAACAATTATTTCGTAGTGGTGTAAGCGTTTTAAATGACTTATCGAAAGGTGATGATTTAAAGGGGGCAACAAAACGTAGGTTAAAAGAAGCCGGTCGTGAATTAACTGATAAAGCTGCTCATAAAATGAAGATGATGATTGGTTCTGGAAAAAATAATAAAAAGAGAAAGCAAAGTAAAAAACACATCAGTTCACGGAAAGCAAAGAAAGTTAAAACGCACGATATATTCTCTTAAGATGTCTACCCTCATACACAAAGACTCAGTAGCATGTGCTAAATCTGAACTAGGTTTATTTGTCATCCCACCTACCCAAACGGCTATTGAAAATGGACATTTCATCGAATATCATCCACTGTCGACTATTCGCGATGGCGTGCCTTTAGAATTTAATATTTCTGGAAATGGACAAGATTATATAGATTTAGCTTCTTCCCACCTGTACGTGAAAGTGAAAAAAGTGAAGAATGATGGATCATCCTTACCGGAAAATGAACCCGTGGGACCCATAAGTTTATTTCTCCATTCTCTCTTTTCACAAATTGATATCAGTTTAAATAAAAGAATGATATCATCGTCTAGTAATACTTACCCGTTCAGAGCTTACATAAAAACACTTCTAAATTATGGAGAAGATGCAAATAAAAGCTTACTCTCATGTGAAGGATTTTACAAGGACACCAATTTGAAAGTAGTTGATCCTCTGTTGGAATCTGGAGGAAATGACGGATTGAAGAAAAGATATGAAATGTGTTCTAAAAGTAAGACAATAGACTTAATATTACGGTTATACTGTGACATTTTTGAACAAAGTAGACATTTGTTGAATATGGTAGATTTAAAAATTAAAATGATTCGTTCCAAATCTAATTTTTGCTTAGTAACTTCTAAAACAGACACCGAGTATAAAATAGTGTTGGATCATGCATCATTTTTTGTACGTAAAGTAAAAGTGTGTCCGGGAGTACTGTTGGGACACACCAAAGCCTTAGAAAAATCAACTGCGAAATATCCTATTAATAGAGTGTTGTGTAAAACATATTCTAAGGTAAGTTGGTCATTCATGCAAGATAATGTATTTCTTGGAATGCTACCGAAACGTATAATTATTACTTGTATCAATAATGGAGCTGTAAATGGGGATTATGCACTAAATCCCTTCTTTTTTCATCATTATAATTTGAAATTTTTATGTATTTATGTAGATGGCCAACATGTACCAAGTAAACCTTTGGAATTGAATTTTAATGAAAAGAGCTATATAAGAGCCTATCATCGATTATTTTCATATTTCAATCACGATAAAGGAATTTACTTGACGAGAGAAGATTTTGCAGAAGGTCACACCCTCTATGCATTTGATTTAACACCTGATTTATGTGATGGTTCTCATTTAAACTTACAACATCATCTGATAAGAGTGAGGGGTTGAAATCGTTAATCACATTTGATTCATTTTCACTGCAACTCCCAAAGCCTCAATTATGTCGAATTTAAATGTTATATTAAAAAAGGGATTTTACCCCACTGAAAAATCTGATATTATTTTAAAATCTTTAATGGAATTAAATCATCGTGATTTGAAATTAAAAATATGTAATCGAATTTGCATTCCCAAACGTAAATGTTTAGCTTACGGAGACGAAGGAGTCAATTATTCTTTTTCTGGAATGACTCTGTCTGCTGAGCATTGGACGCCATTAATATTAGAAATTAAAAATGATATTGAAACTGGAACCGGAGTGAGTTTCAACTATTGCTTAATTAATTTGTATCCTGATGGTTCGTCTGCGATTGGTTTGCATAAGGACAACGAGAAAGAGTTGGATTCATCTACCCCAATTTGTTGCTTGAGTTTCGGAGCAGAAAGAAACGTGGAATTTTACCAAAAAGGTAAATTAGAAAGAAGTATTTCAAGTTCGCATGGGGATCTCTATGTGATATACCCTCCAACGAATCAGATGTATAGTCATAAAATACCACCTCAACCTGAAATTACGAGTCCTAGAATCAGCCTAACATTCAGAAAACTACGAAGATTGGAGTCTAATAAGGAAACACATAATGTAAGTATTAATCTTATAGAATATTATTATATTTTATTTAATTCTTAAAATCAAAGTATTCAAAATGAATTTAATTTTATTTAGGAAGAGACTATTAATAATTGTATTCCACCGTCTAAGCGATTTCAAACTGAAGAGTCTCACAATTTTGGAGAAATTAATGTAAGTATTAATCTTATTGAATGTAATTGTGTATTAAATTTATTGTGTTCAAAATGTTGAAAATATTTTTTTTCACAGCAATCTTGTGATGAATTACCTAGCGGAGATTGGTTAGAAAAGTACATAGTGGACTCTTCGTTAATCGAAAAGAAAAAACCTTCTTTCAAAGAAATTCGTCGGTGGAATTTGGGATTAGGTATGTTTATTACTCTAAACTGTTATGCAAATAATTTGAAAATTCAATTTCGTGAGTTTGTGGAGAATGCCGGTATGCTTTTACCCACAAAAAATGGATTATCTATGAGTTTAAGAACTTGGTATGAATTTTGTGAAAAGTTTACTGATTTTTATTTAAAATATGAAGATACCAGTTTTGTGGCTAATAATGAACTGTTAGTGATGAGTATAGATGAAAAATGCATTTTAAAATTATTAAAAATTAATCAAAATAAATTCAATGTCGAGGAAAGTAAAATTTTTTTACATCAATGTGATATTATCAAATTAACAGATTTCATTTATGAAATAAATGAATGTATATTAACTACTCAATTTTGTGAAATTCTTCCAACTATGTTATTAAATGAAAAATCGAAAATTAATTTAAAATGTAAAGAAGTGAATGATTGTCTCTATAAGGACATTATAGAAAGTGTGTTAAAGTGCATATTATTAGAAACTCGTTCTGTAGTGAATGAGAAATTTAAATGTTATGGGTGTAAAATAGATCACCCTTCACAGAGACAGCATAATTGTTTAAATTACGATGATTATAATAAATATTTAACTTTAGGAGAAAATATTTTATTAATTCTTAATCCACTTAATGTTATAAATAAATTTTGTACAAATTATTGTATTTGTAATTTAAATGATTCTTTTCATGATTGGTCATTAATTTATGTGAAAGACAAAATTGCAGATATGTTACAAATGACTTTTTAGAAAACTGAATGTAAATATTAATAAATATTATTATTTTATATTCATGTGTTTGTCAATTATTTTATGGCAATTGTTTCTAAATAATAAATTTATTTCGTATAATAGTTCATTATAATATTTTTATTACATAATAGTAATATTTCAAAATTATTTTTTGAATAAGAACAATTTAAATCAAAATACATTATTTATTTCCAAGATAACCATTATTTCACACATGGAGATTTTTTTCTAGTAGAGACACTCTTTTTAACAATTTCCTGTTTTATAACTTCGTTTCTAGCAGGTGAGAATAACAAATGTCTGTTTTTAATATAATGTTTGGGAATATTTAATTCAGATAATCCATTTAAAAATTCATGCAATCAAACAACATTATTTGGTTTTCGGTTTGTAAAGATTAAGTTAAACAAATCTGGTAAATTAGAGTTAGTCTAAATATGTCCCTTGTTAATCATTTCACCATTTTGATTCCAACGTATTTCTGAAGAATCTCCTTGTAATAACCGCAACAAGTTTTAAGCTTGTTTCTTGAAAGAACTTGGAACTGAATTTAATATCGTGTCTGTGTAATAAATACTTTCTTCCTTAGACTTTTCAGGATTTTTTATTTCTTCTTCTTCAAATTTTTCGTTGTAAGGTAAGTTAAAATTTTGCATATTCATTTTCTTTTGTAATAATGCGTTATATTTTTTAATCTTTTCATAATCATTTAATAAGCTTTTTAATATAGCTTCCATTTCTTTATCAAATTGAGACATGTGTTGATTACTTGGTACGTGTCTAGATAACGTTTCTTCTGGCGAATTTCTTAAACTCCATTGATTATTGATGTTAAAACGCTCAGTGCTGCTGGTATCAATAAGTTTAGAAATCCACCCTTTTGAATGACTAACTTTTTCTTTGTAAATAAAGAAGACTTCTTATCGCTCAGTTTTCGAAGAGTAGTTTTATATCTTCTTAGTCGCTTCTTTTCTTGATCTGATAAGGGAATGTTTCCTTGTAAAGCATTCAAAGCGCATTCGCATATGGCTTTAATACAAGAAATGGGTAATTTCTTTAACAAGTTCCTGCGTAGTTTTTTCGGACAAATATTTAAGAGTTTTAATTGTTTTAGTTGTTCTCGACTTAACGTCATAATGTAGACTAAAGTATTTTAATGCATGATCTATGTTTTATTTGATAAATATATTGGATCTGATTGTGTAAAATTTGAGTACGTAATCGCATTTTTTCTGGAGTATCACTACGTAAGTCAATAAATAAATAAGAAAAGGGTTTTTTAGTAGCGTCTTCATACACACTTCATGAAAAAATTTAACATGCATAGGAAATATTTGTCTTCCTACATGTGTGATTTGACTAACATCACGTCGATTTTTACATAATAATAAATAATGTGCATTGAGATTCACTTCAAGCATTTCTTTACCTTTATGAAAAAAGTTTTGGGTGATAAAAATTATACTCAAATTCAAGTGATGACTGCCAATAGTAAAAAGATGTGTTAATCTCTTATCACTCCCGCATTTACTCATCAAATCATCAATTATAAATAATTTGTTTTCTCCTAAATATTCATGATGATTATTTGGTAAGCCCTCTACAAATATTTTATCTGATGTATTATCATATAGCGGATGATGTATCGCGTAAAACCAGAATATTTTATCGGGTACAGTAGAAAACATTTCGTGTTTATATTTTAATAAATCACGAACAAAATAACTCTTCCCTCATCCAGTGGGTCCACTAAGAACCATCGTAAAAGGGTGCTGTAACTTTGGAAACTCCATGAGAAATGAAGACAGACACAAATTGTATGTAGTTTAAATATATGTTTATTGATAAAAAGGTGTTTTTACATGAAAACGTTTAGATACAAAATTATAAACTCGTTTGTCATTACAAATATGTTTGTTTACAAAATAAGATAACATTTTCTTGGGGGATTTCCCTCTAGCTTTAAAATAAAGATACATTATAGTATACTGTCCACAAACAGCAGTTACATTAATTTGTAAAATCATAGAATTGAAATTTGATATCTCGATACAAAACATGAAATATTTCCATTATAAAAATCTGGAGAATTTCCATAAGAGTCAAAAAATTCAATTTCTTCTGAGGAAGGGGAGTAGAATGCCACCCAATGACGTCCAGGTTTGTTAGATGGATCAACATGCACCACTAAGCAAACAGGATACTTTGTAATTTTTTTAGGTATTAAATTACTTGGAAACACACCAATGAATATATTTTTCGTAAATTTATCACGTGATAATGCATTCATAAGTTGTTTAGTGTTCATATTATTCAATTAGGAAAATCACATAATACTCGACGTGTTTTTGTTATTTTAATGACATTTTCAAATTCAGCATAAATTAGTACGGAGACAGTTTCTGTTAAAGCTTTGGAAAACTTTATTTCTAAGCGTAAGTTCCCTTGATGTTGTAAGTTTAAATGAATACCATCGCATAAATCAGGTGTTAAATCAAATGCATAGAGAGTGTGACCTTCTGCAAAATCTTCTCTCGTCAAGTAAATTCCTTTATCGTGATTGAAATATGAAAATAATCGATGATAGGCTCTTATATAGCTCTGTTCTTTAAAATTCAATTCCAAAGGTTTACTTAGTACAGGTTGGCCATCTACATAAATACTTAAAAATTTCAAATTATAATGATGAAAAAAGAAGGGATTTAGTGCATAATCCCCATTTACAGCTCCATTATTGATACAAGTAATAATTATACGTTTCGGTAGCATTCCAAGAAATACATTATCTTGCATGAATGACCAACTTACCTTAGAATATGTTTTACACAACACTCTATTAATAGGATATTTCGCAGTTGATTTTTCTAAGGCTTTGGTGTGTCCCAACAGTACTCCCGGACACACTTTTACTTTACGTACAAAAAATGATGCATGATCCAACACTATTTTATACTCGGTGTCTGTTTTAGAAGTTACTAAGCAAAAATTAGATTTGGAACGAATCATTTTAATTTTTAAATCTACCATATTCAACAAATGTCTACTTTGTTCAAAAATGTCACAGTATAACCGTAATATTAAGTCTATTGTCTTACTTTTAGAACACATTTCATATCTTTTCTTCAATCCGTCATTTCCTCCAGATTCCAACAGAGGATCAACTACTTTCAAATTGGTGTCCTTGTAAAATCCTTCACATGAGAGTAAGCTTTTATTTGCATCTTCTCCATAATTTAGAAGTGTTTTTATGTAAGCTCTGAACGGGTAAGTATTACTAGACGATGATATCATTCTTTTATTTAAACTGATATCAATTTGTGAAAAGAGAGAATGGAGAAATAAACTTATGGGTCCCACGGGTTCATTTTCCGGTAAGGATGATCCATCATTCTTCACTTTTTTCACTTTCACGTACAGGTGGGAAGAAGCTAAATCTATATAATCTTGTCCATTTCCAGAAATATTAAATTCTAAAGGCACGCCATCGCGAATAGTCGACAGTGGATGATATTCGATGAAATGTCCATTTTCAATAGCCGTTTGGGTAGGTGGGATGACAAATAAACCTAGTTCAGATTTAGCACATGCTACTGAGTCTTTGTGTATGAGGGTAGACATCTTAAGAGAATATATCGTGCGTTTTAACTTTCTTTGCTTTCCGTGAACTGATGTGTTTTTTCCTTTCTTTCTCTTTTTATTATTTTTTCCAGAACCAATCATCGAATTTATTTTATGAGCAGCTTTATCAGTTAATTCACGACCGGCTTCTTTTAACCTAAGATTTGTTGCCCCCTTTAAATCATCACCTTTCGATAAGTCATTTAAAACGTTTACACCACTAAGAAATAATTGTTTCCCTACAGCTTTTGCACCTGATTTTATAATGGGTACGGCAGCGCGAAAAAACGAACGAAATAAACTTCCTAAACCATATCCTCTCTGAAACGCGGCACCATGATAGTAGTTTAATCCATTTCCCATTTGATTTACGTAATAATCCTCAAAGGATTTTTGACCACATTGATATGGAACATACATTATGATAAGTATCTCTGACGGAAGTGAAGTTTAACGTATGATCGTCCGCGTTCAAATGGGGTTAATTCACCAGTGTGCGTCCTTATAAATATTTTCAGTATATCAATAATTTTTCGGTTTACCGGTAAATAATGGGGTCTGTCATATTGCACATTTATCGTGTCCGCATCATTTCCTGTGAGAGTCACGATACGTAATAGAGGTGCTAATACATCACTAACGATCTGAGGTTCCACTATATCCGAGTAAAGTAATAATACTCTGTAGTTTGCACACGGATCCGTCACATATTTACTCTGAAACTTTTTTCAGAATCAACACAGGCGATTTCTCCTGGTTCGAAGCCTAACAGTTGAGCCAAACCGTCATATAATATCACGCGTGCCTTATTCCTTAATTTAAAAGTAACTCTTTTGGTTACCTCATTAAATTTAAAAGAAATTTTTTTAAATGTTCTTCGGTGATTATTGCTTTTAAAATATCTGGTACAGTCTCGTAAAACCCAGGTGGTATTCTTCTTCCAAGTATGATACCGTCACCTAAATCAAAACCCATTAAATTGTTTTTATTATTTACATTATACCAAGTGTGCGGGTACATAAATTGAACTAAGGCGACTTCCCAATGATCTGTTAACTCAATACCTTGTGGCAAACGCGTAATAAAGTGAGAGATTTTATTATCGGGAAAAAAACTCATCGAGCTATCACTCGGAAGTGTTATATAGAAACTCATCTCGATAAATGAGTTAATATGCATAAACTATCGATATTTATAGGGACAACAAATGATCTATTCTTATCCACTGGTTAAACTTTGGGGGATATCCTTTATATTTTACAAAATATTCCTCCCTCCCCTTCTTCTTACGCTCTTTTAGAATGCGTTCTATTGTATATACCGTTTTTTGATTCACTTTTTGAAGTTCCTGTTCGTAAAATTTACCCTTAACAGGCTCGCCCATCAAATCTTTCACCCTATAAACAGGGGGGTTTCGCTTAACGTGCTCTGTAATCACAAATATTTCTTCTGACCAATTCGTTTCATAACCTTTTTCAAACGTCAATTTCTTTTTTGAAATTCTTACAGAGTCACAAACTTTAAATTTAGGAGGCTTTGATTTTATATTTTCCATATCTCCGTATAATGTGAACCAAACATCACTCTCGCTATTAGAGTTCACTTCAATAAGCGATCTTTTTATACTTAAATGAAACGTTCTGTTATAGCTAAACATCAATTTATCGAGTATATTTATGTAATTATATGTGTTATATTTTGTAAAATATTTCCACATCTTTGTTTTTAAGGTTCCGTTGAATCTTTCGACTACCGATGCTTTTGTCATATTATGTTTAGTAAAAAAATCGAATTCCATTCTCTTTCCGAAATTTTTGTACTTTAGTAATCTTAAATTCAAAACCATTATCAGATTGCAGAGAGAACGGTTGCCGCTCTAAAAATATTGTTCGTAACGCTTCTACGATTTCATCGCCACGTTTAGTTTTTAACGGTATTGCCCATGCATACTTTGATAAAATATCGATGCATGTCAATATGTAGCGAAAGCCTTGATTATGTTCTGTTAATTTAATCAAATCAACCAGATCACATTGCCATTGTTGATCAATAGAATATACAATCATTCTATTAGTTTGGAATTTTCTACGAACTGGTTTGTGTAGAGTATATGCGTCTACTCCTTTCAACCATTTCTGAATTGTTTTCTTCGGAACTGTTCCTCGAGCAGCAAGGTATAATGCATTTAATCCACCGAAGCTACCCGGCAGACTTGGATCTTGATATGTTTCCTCCATTGAAGCATGAAATTTTATTATTCGATATGTTTATTTTAAATCTCATGATTATGTACGAAAAGTTTAATTCGTGCTTTCGTTGAAATGTAATGTAAAGTCAATCGGTACTTTGTTATTTTCTGTGAATATATAAATCAAAGAAACAAATGCACACAAAGAAATATAGGTGAAAAGAATAATAGTAAGCTCTACAGCGGAAGGCATAATTACAAATGAATGGTGAGTATACGATCATTCGCTTTTATAGATAAACATACTTAATATTTAAAAACTATTGAAACATCAAGATTTCATGACATGATCGATAAAGCGTCGGTATCATCGTGTCACGAAATCTTTTTATTAGATCCTGGGTTCGAGTCTAAGTCTAAAAAATTTTTATTAACTAAACTAAAATTAATAAAATTAACATTTGTTTTAAAATCTACTAATATTTTTAAAAAATAAATTCTGTCAGTAGTATTTGAAAAATAATTTATCTTCATATCGTAAAAATAAATTCTGTCTTTTTCGATAAAATTTAATATTCTAAAATTCTCAACATTGTAGTAGACACATTTCCTTTTAAAATAAAACTCTATGTGTAAATTTTAAAATCTGTAAAAAATATACTCTATTTGAATTTAAATTCTATTACTTTAAAAATAAATTCATAATATAATACACTTTAAAATACATCATAATCATTCAACAAAATATTCTGTTGAAATCACTACAAAAAATTCTAAGTCCAAATCATCCCTCTGATAATAAACCATAAAAACCATTCCCTTAACGAAGTCCGAGTAGCTCAGTGGAAAAGATAATGGACTACCACTGCTGATGTTCGCGGTTCTATCCCCACAGCTGGAAAAGTTAATTTTTAAAAATAAAAATATACAGTTCAAAATTATTCCCATAGAGGGCAGTATTAGTATAAAAAATTTGAAAAGATCTCAATAGATGGCAGCACGATTCTAGTACTAAATATGACGTCACTCTCAACATTAATATAAAAAGTTTGAAAATTTTTAATATATGGCACCACTATTCCATGACGTCACTTAATCTGTTTAGTGATAAGACCCTCGTACAAGATCACAAACATATGACATCACTCTAAACCCTCGTATAAGACTACAAACCTATGACGTCACCGCTACTGTTGATAAGAGGCTGCTCTGCGCTCCGCTTGTCGCAGAACTCTCCTTTTCCCACTAGTGACTGCAAATTATCGACTTATAATCGAGACAGAGTTTTGTTTGGACTTTTAACTTATGTATATATTATTTGTTCTCCGCTCTCTTCTTTTAGTGCTTTTGAATTGAATAATCTAAATTCTAAAATGGGTTTCAAATTATCTACTTATAGTCGAGACACGAAAATAATTGTAATTTCAAGGAAATGATAAGAGAATTTTTTGCTTAGAAACAACATTCAAAATAATTGCCCTCCATTGTTTCTCGTTCAGTTACTTTTACTTAATGCTTAAAAAATGTGTGTTACTTAGAGTTAAAATTCTGATAAAGAAAGTGAAAGAAACGGGTTGTTGGGAGAAAACTTCAAAATGATATATCGTGAAGCATCCAGTTTCTAATGAATGAAATGGTTGTTCGGATAGATGATGGGACTGCTTACAGAAAGTGAGTGAATTTCTATTTATTAAACACGGCACACATTCAACAAATCAACGGGCAACACATGTAAACTTCTTTTTATTAAGAAGTTATTAAATTTTTAAGATTTCCGGGTGTTTCTGATCTGCTGCATATTGGTAAAACCGAAAACACATTTGATGAATTAGGTAAGAAATAACACTTTTACAAATATCCGATATATTTTTATTATTATTTTTTAAAACTACAATGTCAATATGTAGGAAAAAAGGGAAGTCCAATGCTGCATGTATTTTCCTTTAACAACAGCAATTATCCATAGATGCCTATTATATGGCCGAGATGGCAGCCGAATGGTTAGCGCTCTTGCCTTCGGTTCAACAGTTCGTGGGTTCGAATCCCACCTTGGGTATAGATGTTTGTAGTGTTTCGGAATCCACTTTAAACCGTGAGTTCCGATATAATTAGCCCTCGTAAGCAAAAAATGATCGTTGAGCGACAAACAAACCAAAACCAAACCAAACCATGCGTATTATATGAGAAAGGAGAAGGAATCACGTGCCTCATTCATTCGCTTATCACTCAACGGTCATTGTTTACACAAGAGGGGTAGTTAGACCAAGTCTAACAATTTAAAGATTATTTCGAACCAATACAAGCACCAACACCCACGAGGAGGGGGGGGGTTGAATTGAAGCACTCTTGAGCAGAAACAGTGCTAAGCATTTGGCTGCCAGCTCGGCATATACCTCCGTTTTTCAGAGAACAGAATTCTGAATCGGTGTATATGCTGGCATAAGCGACAATTTTAAGGAGTCATCTTTGTAGTTAAGGCTCAGATTAACTTCAAAACGAACCATCTCTCTTATGTTTTTTTATTAATCAAAGACCAACATTATGCTATAAACTTCAATCCATTTCTTGTAGCCATTCCCAATTTAACAGCGGTGAATTCCTAGCATGCATAATGCGCTTGGTTCGGTTTTCAAAAATGTCTCTAGTGGCGAAATTCAGGCCATTCATAACCATCAGCATACGCGAGCATTTCAAAATCATCATCGTCATCACCATCATAATAAAAAAAAAACTGCGAATTTTAAAATGGTAATATATGAACATACAGTCCGAATCTTAATATCCCCAAATCGATCGCATTACGGTACTAGGATTAAGCCTCAGACACAGTGAGAATATTTATGATAGAAATTTTTGAAATTTTTTTGAATCTGTGGACATTTATTGCGTTGACAATGCTTTTAAACACAGGAATTCATAAAAATGAAAGGAGTTTAGTAAAGGAATTTATTTCAGTGTTTGATTTCAAATGACTGAAGAAAAAGGAAATATCACAATGGTGAATGTGTCATGAGCGTAATAATTGCACCATAATAAAAATCATCTTTAAAGAAATTCGTTGTAGCAGTTTTATGCTGACGGGCCATCATTCCTAGTTCCTTTGTCTAGTTTAAAAATTCACCATTGTAACAAATATCTTTAGAGATTTTATGACAGAATTCTATCTTTCCTCTTAACATTTAAATGATGCAACCTTACAGCTTGCAAAGTAAATTCTTTCTTGAATATATGATTTGGATCATAAAACTAACAGAGAAATTGTTGTGTAACCTTAGATGAATTTTTTGGGCGCTTTATTCTGTTGACCTGTGAGGTGAGGAAGAGTTCGACACGTAAAAGAATAAAAATGTGGAATTTCTCCACATTTTATAACTTTGAATTGAAGTTTTGTGATTTTAATTATAATATTATTACATGAAAAGGCAATCCTCTCTATAAATATTAAATTATATCAATGACACTAACGAGTCCTTCCTGTTCATTTTTGAATAGCGATTAAAAAAAATTCTTCCAGTTGACTTGATTTTTACATCAAAGTTTCTTTTTTTCTAAATAAATTAAATCCAATTAATGATTAAAAAATCATAAATAAACTTATGAAATATTAAAATTTCTTAAGAAAAGGAATTCACTTGATATGTCTTCAAAATAATGCTAAATAAAAATTTGTCCTAGACTGTCCTTCTGGAATGCCAAAAAAGAATGTTGTTAAATATTCTCAACAGTCTTGATTTTAATTAATTAAGTATTTGTCTAAATTAAGAGTGTTGATTTTAATTAATTCTTTTCACATTAAGAAATCCAAGTTGTCAGAAAATACTGAAATTCGGTTTTTAAAAAATTAATTTGAAAGGATTATATGTGGCTTCTGTTAGTAAATTTCTACAATGATATTCAATTTAAAATTTATTGTGAAAATTTGAAATCATTGAGAAACTCCCTTATGATACAGTAATACATGAAATTTTTAAAATAAAATTACAAGCTATGGATGTGTAATTTATTAAAGTTTTATTAGTTATATTTTCCAAATATTCGTTTTTTTATTTTATTTGGGAAAACAAAGATATCTCCCTGTGCATCAAGGAATACTACACAGGGCCCGAAGTTACAACAAATGTACTACATCACAATTCCAAATAAATCATGAGATGAAAATAATAATAATAAAAAAGGCAGAGAAAATAAAAGACATATAAAAAATAAAAAGGAGTTAGATAACAGCATGGATAAATTTTTTAAAAAATTCAAAATTTTCTTTCTTTACTAGGTCTACCAAAATCGGGGACCACCTGTTATTTAAGTCTTTACAAAGCTCGTTCCTTTCTTCTGAAATAGATGGGCATTCAAGAAGAATGTGAGAAGGATTGTCACTCCCAGAGTTGCACATGAACACCTCATTGTTTTTAATGTGGAAACGGTGAAGATAACTATTGAATTTCCCATGTTCAGTGAGGAATTGCATAATTTTAAAGTCGGTGTAGAACCAGTAGTTCTTAATTCTGATGGGAACTGATGGGAAAAAAAATTTTGTCCACTTACAATTAGGAGAAGACACAAAACCTGGGTTCCATACCGTGATAATCTTCTTTTTGGCAGTGGTTTTGGAAAAAGACTTGGGTAGGCTGGTATCCAGTTTATTTGGAAATGAAAGAGAAAATTAAGCCAGGAAATCCGCTTTTTCATTTCCATACACATCACTATGACCCATGACATGAGAGAGAGAGAGAGAGAGAGAGAGAAAGTGAAGGAAATATTTTTGATATCACACATATTTATTGAAGTCTGGACTTCCACAATAAGTTTTTCAAAACTGGCTATATCTTGCAGAGCCAGTAGGGATGACATCGAGTCACTGCAAATTAAAAATTTTTGATAAAGCTTGCTTATGGCATCTTTAACAGCAAGATTAATGCAGAGTAACTCCGCTTGGAAAATTGAACTGTAATGACTAATGCGGTATACTTGATGACTCCCTTCGAACCCATTCTGAAAGCATACGTATGCAAGACCTACTTTTTCGTTAACTTTTCTCCCATCTGTAAAGTAAATTAGTCTTCTTCCCTAACGCTATCAAATGCAGCAAGTGGAGCAGGAGATCTTGAAGATGGATGAGGTAGGGAAGAAAAGTTCAAATGACCATCAAGATGGTTAGAAAAAGTGTCTTGAGCATAAAAATAAGCCTCATTTTGATAAAGTATCACGACATCAAGAGGTGGAAGACCAGAGAGAATGAAGAAAGCATCATAACTGATTGTTCTATATCCTCTGACAATCATCAAAAGCAGTTTTCTTTGTATTTTCCTAATAAGTTTTCGTTTAGTTTTTTTTCAAACTGTCTCCCCAAATTCGCAATGCATAAAAAATAACGGGAACAATCCCTTGTTTATAACTCAGTTTTGAAACTTCGAATTTAATACCGTAACGGTTATTGCAAATTCTATACAATGAATTTTTAAGAATGTTAATCTAAGCTAAAATGTATTTCGAGTGTACCTTCCAGTTAAGTTTACTGTCGACAACAACACCAAGATATTAATTTTATCTAGTATTTGTAGAAAATTAATACCCGTAGCAAGATTGATTGTGGCATCAATGTTAGCCTTTTTGAGAATCATCATTACTTTGCACTTGATATGATTGAATTCCAGCTTGCAATGTTGAGCCCAATTATGAATAAAATCAAGAATATCTTGAGCGGTACTGCATAAATCAGGAAAACTTTTGTTCTGAACAATTACGAGTAAGTCATCTGCGAAAGCAATTTTCCAGCACTTAAAATCATTCAATTTTCTTAGTAAATCATTTATAATTAGGTTCCATAGGAATGGGCCAGAAACAGAGCCTTGTGGACATCCTTTTTGGATGTTAACTAATTTCGACTTATTACAAAAGAGTGAGAACAGTCTTTCTGTTGTTCAAAAAACTGCGGAAGAGATTGAGAATATTTGAAGGAGTATAAGCCTCCTTCATTAAGAAAATAATAAGGGGCCACCGTGCGTTATCAAACGCTCCTTTTATGTCCAATGAAAGGAGAATAGTGAACAGATTTTTCTTTTTCCCTTCCTTTATAATGTGAACAAGTCGCAGTAGTGCATCCTCAGTAGATTTCTGTGGTGTGAATCCATATTGGTCTTTACTAGTATAATTACGATTGTAAAGATGCCATCTTAGTCTGTTTGTAAGAAGCTTTTCGAGACATTTTCCAATGCAAGGCAATAAGCTAACACACCTAATATTCTTCGGATACGGTCGCTTAGAGTTCAAACTCTTAGGGATTAAGACAACTTTAGGATTTTTCCAATGATCAGGGAAGAGAGAAAATTTTAAGCATAAATTGAATACAGAAGGAGAACACTGATGAAAGTATTTAATCATTTCATTGGAAAGGGAATCTAAACCAGGAGATTTTCCAGTGGCCAAACCTTGAATAACAGCATTAACCTCATTGACTGTAAAAGGTACATCATCGTCTACAGAGTTGGCCTTGTCAGATTGTTCTCGAATATTTTGTTGAAAGCAATTATCGTTAGAAGGATTGTCATCTGGGAATGAAAAATTTGCGACAGCTCTGAGAGATTCTTCAAAAGAAGATGTGAAGTGACCTGAAGTGGTTTCAATGCCAGTAATCTCGACACTTTTACTAAAGTTTCTCTTCATTTCTTTATAAATCTTCTTCCATACATTTTCCTTAATAGGGGTAAAAACAGAAAGAAAGTCTTTCCAAGAATTTAATTTTGAGTTATTAATTAAGTTCTTATACACTTGTTTAACGTGGAGGTAATTGGATTTAAAAATTTCCTTGGCAATTGTGTTTTTGGCTCTTTGAAAGCGACGTCTTGAAGCATTTAACTTTTTACGCATTCACGCTATTTCATAAGTCCACCAAGGAACATTTCTTTTATCATAATGCCTGAAAGGAATCCTTCCTGCAGAAAACATGATATTTTGAAGCTCAAAAATTAAATTTTCTAGCCAAATAGGGTCAATACAAGTAGAGAGCTGATCCTCAAAACTACAATTATTGATAGCCTCATAACATTTAGTCTGAAAAAGAAACCAATTTGCTCTTCTGCAGTCAAAGATTTGAGGCCTGTTTTGGGGTACAGAGTTCGTAGCATTATCAGTGAAGGCAATTTAAAAATAAATCATCCTGTGGTCAGAAAGCGAGTCGTATTCAGGAATAGACCAGTTGATGACATCTTCCCCGACAACAGTTATATCAACGCAGCTAGATAGAACCTTGAGAAGGTAGGACCGAAATTCTCATTAACTACAAAGAGTTGTTTGTTACCGGAGAAATCACATAGTTTATCTCCTCTAGTATCCAATCTGAATAAGGACTAAACCAAACATTACTTTTGCTATTAGAGTCCATTCCCCGAATAAGTTGAGAAGAATTAGCATTTGACATGAAAGAACCAATCTTTTGTAAATCAGCATCTATATTTCTGCCCAGCTCAAAGTAGTAAGAAAGCAAAATAAAATGTAAGCCATTTACAGTGATTTCAACGGAGATCATGTTATAATCAGAGTAATTATGATAAACAAAGGTAGAAATATTATTCGAGCGAATGATGATCGTTGATTTTATAACATCTGATTGTGAATGAAAGCATACTTTGTAATGGCTAGGAAACCCGGGAAGGCTACCTTTGTAACAGTGAGGTTCTTGAATCAATGCAACATCGATACTATCAGTTTCCATAATGAGAATGACTTGAAGCGTAGCATTTTTAGACTTGTGTAGATTCAATTCGACGAAACGTAAAAAAGAACAATAACTATTATTCATAATCAATACGAGAGATTGATAATTTCTTCATGAAAATTTTCCTCGGGCAGCAACTATCATAAGGTTTTTGATAAATATTAACTCTTTTTGAAGGATTTTTAGTTTTGTTATTAAATCTAGCACAATTGACAGAAACTTGATGATTTCTATTAGAACACTCTGAGATTTTATGGTTATCTGAGCAGGTAAAACAAGCAAGGTGGTTTTTACAATCAGCAGCCTTATGATTATAACCGAAACATTTGAAGCATCTATGTATAATAACGAAATCATCAACTTCACAAACAGACCAGTCAAGCTTGAGAGATCCTAACCTTAAAATTTGTTTACGGATATTAGGTGAAATAGTAATAATAATATGTCTTGAGTCCCCAAATTTCCTTAGCGTAAAACGAACTTTGGACTCTGAAATTTCTTCCTCAGATACTGCAATATCAAAATTTTGCTCAAACAAAACCTTGATAATTTCATCATCATGTAGTGCGCTAGGAACGTGTTTAATAATAATCGCCGGATATTTTCGTTTAGCAAGAGTTGAAGAAAGAGTGGTGCAATTTTCAGCCAGAATATCAGGAAATTTTTCCCTGTTATCATCAGATACACATTCTACCAATAGTTTATCATTTGGAAAACTTCTTACGTTTTTGATATCAATTTTATTGCTTCTTGGATTTACTTGCGTTTTTAGGACGTTTTTAATATTTCCAGCTTTAAGGGTTCCCTGTTCATTCGCACAGATAATGACACTGCATTTTTTTCCATTGCACATTTCTTTTTGAAAAGTTTCTGTAGATGGCGACACTATACTCGTGTATGATTTCTTCTCGTGTATTTTCTTAATACATTTTCATAACTGTGCGTGACTGTACATTTTTAAATTTATCAAAATTTGAGGAAATAAGACAACGTAACTCACTCAAAGCATCCTTTGCATCTTCCTACATCTGTTGATTCATGTTTGATCTGGAGTTAAGCGCATTTTCAGCGATTTTTTAAACTTATTATCACAGGAAGTATAAATTCATTAACAACAGCAATAGCATCCATGTTGCCACCCCAAATATTTGTTAAGAAAAATTTTTTTAAGCATACATTTTTCTAGATACAATATAATATTTGAATTAATCATTCGTTTAATATGTTCATCAGCAAAGGGATATATTCAGATTTTATGCAAAATTAGGATTAAATACAAAAATTATTTCTTCCTTTAAATATTTCTGAAATTTGTTGTAAATAAAATCTTCGACGATTATTATGTTTATTCACTAAGAAAGAGGAAGTTTGCAAGAAATACACAAACCGCTCTCTACATTCAAATCGCTGTTGCCAACTTTTTAAGTAACAACTGTAAAATTCTTTCTATTAAGCATGTTTATGAAACAATAAATAATGTTAAGACAATAATTATATATTATTATTCCGTCATTTTAATTAATTTCCTTTCAAAATCTCTCTATGTAAAAATACTCAAAAAAATCATATATAATTCTCTTTGAATAAATACCTGCTTTCGTAAAAAGATATATACAACAAAATAAGCTTTCCTGGCCGATTAGGAAGACCATTCGCTAATTAGGAAACTAGTGAAAAATCCATTAATAATATATAAATATATCCATTAATCATAATAATTAATAATAATAATAATATATATAATATATATATATAATTCTGGTTATAAAATAAAGGAATAAAAAGGAGCCTCTATTGTAAATCCCTAACAATATGTCGACTTTTCTGATTGCTTATTAAGGAATAAATACGATACATTTAAATGTGCTTTCGTAGCAAGTCCTTAACAGTATGTAGACAATTCCCAAATGATGAAAGATGCGTCGGAGCCTTTATGGTAAATCCTTAACAGTACATGATTCCAAAATCATGAAAAAAGGAATAAAGAAATGCAATAAGAGCAAGCTCTTATAATAAACCCCTAACAACATGTAGACTATTCTGATTGCTTGATGAGGAATAAATACGATACATTAAAATGTGTTTTTGTAGCAAGTCATTATAGTATGTAGACAATTCCCAAATGATGAAAGATGCGTCGGAGCCTGTATGGTAAATCCTTAACAGTACATATACATTATTATGATTCCAAAATAATGAAAAAAGGAATAAAAAAATGCAATAAGAGCGAGCCCTTATAACAAACCCCTAACAACATGTAGACTATTCTGATTGCTTAATGAGGAATAAATACGATACAATAAAATGTGCTTTTGTAACAAGCCCTTAACAGTATGTAGACAATTCCCAAATGATGAAAGATACGTCGGAGCCTTTATGGTAAATCATTTAACAGTACGTGATTCCAAAATAATGAAAAAAGGAATAAAGAAATGCAATAAGAGCGAGCCCTTATAATAAACCCCTAACAACATGTAGACTATTCTGCTTGCTTGATGAGGAATAAATACTATACATTAAAATGTGCTTTTGTAGCAAGTCATTACCAGTATGTAGACAATTCCCAAATGATGAATGATACGTCGGAGCCTTTATGGTAAATCCTTAACAGTACATGATTCCAAAATAATGGAAAAAGGAATAAAGAAATGCTATACGAACGAGCCTTTATAATAAATCCCTAACAACATGTAGACTATTCTAATTCTTAGAATGAAAAGTATTTTATTAAAATGTTCACTTATAAAAGAACATTTTCTTTAATAAGTATTTGAAATAATTTAAATACTTACCAACAAGATACAACTATTTTAATCCTAAATGGTGGAAAATGAATCATATATGAACCAAAGCAAATATACAACAATGAAATGTTCAACAAAAAGCGTGAAATAAAATGCGAATGAATGCTTGCACATTTAGCAGATAATTAAAGAAATTCATAAGTAAGCAAATCGAAATTACATAAATTCATCCAAATTATGTAAAATTTTCATAGATTTCTTAAATTTTATTGCATTATTATTATTAGACTAAATATTAGAGTACATTTTATTAGACATGATTTTATTCTTCTTTAAAAATGAAAGTTATTGCAAATTACAGGAGACAATAATGCTATTCAATGAAGATATGCACCGTACGAACATATTTTTAAATGGAAAATATAAAAATTAATAATGATCATAACATAATAAATGGAATTCCAAATATGATCTTGATGTTTTATTTATGAGAACACACACACACTTTATTTATGAGAACGCACACACACACACATATATAATATGTATGTCAGATATGGAGTACCGGATGACGCACCTCAACTTGACATCATGAAGTGCTTGCTGCTTCAACAGCGATGCTAGTGTCAATTGTTAGGAAACGAATTGTAAATGATAACAGAAGATGGTCTATTTAAGACATTTTTTGAACCTTAACTGTTCTGAAATATAAATGTTGTATTCATAATCCTTTTTGTAAATACAATTGTAAATAACTGTAAATAATGTTTACTATACTATAGATAAAATGCCAATTAGTAGTATTATTAGTCTATTGAACTAATCTACATGTGGACTACCGACTAGCAAAAGAGGGCCTAGTTTTTGGTTTTGATTTATTTTCCTGAATTCACAGATTTTGATTTCGGCTTTGAAGAAAGGTGAGTCACTCTTATATTTTCAAAATTCTTTTAAGTAATATTACGGAAATCACATTTGCACTGAAGACTGAAAGAATGGAAAAAATCAAACTATTTCACAAGCTGTTATTCGGTGAAGAAGGTGATAGATTAAATCGTTATCAAATAAGAAAATTTCATTGTTTTGTTTCCAAAAAAGGCGATTTAAAAATTTCAAGGCTTAATTAGTAGACATTACATCAACTTTTTCTTTAATTGAAATAAATTCGATTGCAGATATTTTAACATAGATATCAAGAGAACACTACCTGAATTAGCAGAAAGAATATTATTATAATTTTCTAATTTGGAGTCTCTTCAAGAAAATAAAAAAAATTATGAAATAACTGATGATGAAACTGAAGCAATTCCAAATTTTACTAAGACTGATGTCTCTGAAAGTGATAATGTCTCTCTTAATAATAATGGGCATGAAGTGCATGATTGTCAGATTTCCGATGTTAATTCTTTTCATTCAAGATTGCAGTTCAATTTAAATGATATTGATTATTTAGTCCCTAAGTATACTGGGGAGAAAAATGAAAATGTGAAATTGTGGCTTCAGATATTTGAAGCATTTTCTACTGCATTTAATCTATCAGATATTCAAAACTTTGTTTTTGCACAAAGAGCGTTAAGTGATATTGGGTTGTTATTTATTGAAAGCGAAAGCAGTATTCATTGCTACTCTGTATTGAAAATTGCTTTAATTTCAGAATTTGATGAACAAGTTAAGTCATAACTCATTAAATCATCGAAGAATTAAAGAATTATAATATTTGAATATTTTTTAATTTTGAGAAAAATTGTCAGTCGAGCTCAACTCGATGTTATGATTCTAGTTCATTATGTTATTCAAGATATTAATGATTCTTCCCAGAATAAAGCAATCTTTCATGCTGTCATTAATTCAGTAAAATTTAAAACACAATTAAAAATTTATGAAGAAATTCAAAAAACAAAAAAATAAAATTCCAGAGGTAGAACAAACAACTAAGAATCAAACTAAAACCAATCTATTAAAAACAGCGAGTATTCTCATTCGCTGCTTTAACTGTGGAAAAAATGGACATAAATCGATAAATTGTAGAGATAAAAATAAGGGTTTAATGTGTTTTTGCTGTAATTCTTTTGTGCATAAATCCAGTGATAACAAATGTTCCACACCAATATATAACCACAATTCAGCATTTCGTACTCTTAACAATCCCGTAACTTTCCGATACGACATGCATAAAATAGTTATAATCTCTGGTATTTTGATCGATGTTGTTGACACCGAAAGCCATGCAACTTTATTACGTGAAGATTTGTATTGTTAAACTGATTTTTCTTAACGGACCGATTCGTAATCAGCATTGAATGGATTTGATAGCTCTAAAGTACAGCCTCTTGGTTTATTTCAGGTAAATATAGAAATCTATAATGATATTTTCTCTACAACAGTTAATGTTATTTCTCAACATCAGATGAGTTTGCTCTTAGTTATCGAAACAGATATAATTACTCAAGGAACATTGACGGTCAATAAAGACGGTATTTCTTTACGTTAAGATAACCCGTACACGTTAAAAACGTCATTTCGACCAAAAATGATAAATTAATTTTATTCTTTCGTTAAATAAGGAATTTAAATAACTTTACAAAACAGGTTTGTTTTTGTCTCTACGTTAATTATATCCCGAGATATGAAGGATTTCGTAAAGATTAGGAAACCAAAAGTGGACATATTTAAAGAACCGGAAGTGGGCGTTTAAAGATTCAGAATAATGTTAAAAATTAGTTTAAAGAGTTTTTAATTTTGAAATATAAATTAAGTAAGCTTTTAAAAGGTACATAAAATAATTACTGTTCCAGAAATCAACCAGCAAATGAAATAAAAAAAATTAATCAGCAAATATGAGAATTTTTTTTATAAAGACACAATACTATAATCTTTAAATGCGATTTTCTCAGAACTGGATTTTGCCTATAATTAGCACGCTTCAAAAATGATAACTCAAAATATTTTTATAATATCACTATGGAATTTCATGAGCTTGATCTGTATACTGTTTTTTAGAGAGTGTACTAAGAGAATTTTAATATCTTAAATTTTTCCCAAATTATGAGCTGTAATTTGAATAATGGCATAAAAAATTTGGCTAAAATTTCAGTATAAATATTCAACTAGCCGTAATTATTTTATATTTGAACAAAACTTAAAATTTTAGTACATGCTCTGGATATCAGCATATATATTATTTGGTATTTTTTCAAATATTTTTAAGTTTTTTTAAAAAGATGTTTAAAATTGTAGACATATTTAACATTTCTGAAGAATATAATATTGCCATATATTAAATATTAGTAGTTCAATATTAATATTTTCTAAAGTTATATAAATAAGAAAAAATGCTTACGATGTATGCATGCAATGTATTTAAAAATGCTCTGAAGGTGTTCGGGTACCTTAAACAGAAAATAATAATTTTTTCGTACATTTAGTTAATATTGTTGACAATACATCAGTCACTGATTTAAATCACATAATTGACAAAAAATGCAAATAAGAAGTATGCAATTTAATTAATAATTACAAACCCAATAAGTTGCGAACAACAGAAATGGTTGGTTGGTTGGGTTTTATGGCGCAAGGTCCAAACTTGAACATGCTGCGCCTAACAACAGAGATGAAAATGTGTATTATTTTAAAAGATGATATCCCAGTTTGCTAACGAGCATGTCGAATGCCAATACTAGAAAAAGATTTTGTCTAAATACAAATTAAGGACTGGTTAAAAGAAGGAATAAGTAAACTTTCTTTGTAGCGAATATGCTTGTCCAATTGTTTTGGTTAAAAAGAAATGCCAATTTTTGCAAAGAAATTTGAATTTTTAGGCCATGTTATAGAATACAAAACTATTTCCTCCTCTCCATCAAAAATGAAAACAAGAATTAAGTTCCCTGAACCCAAAGACCTCAAACACTTACAATCATTTCTAGGCTTAGCAGGCTACTCTCCAAAATGTATTCGAAATTACGCCATTATTGCGAGACCGCTTAGTGATGTACTGAGGAAGTCTTCTACTTTTATGCTCGGTACCACCGAAAAGACAGCATTTCTCAAATTAAAGAAACTACTCACACCACATCCTGTTTTGAATTTATTTGTGCCAGAATTAGAAGAACACACAGAGGCATCTAAACTTGGATTTGGCACAGATCTCCTACAAAAATCTGAAACTTTCATTCAACTTTAGCAGAATAACATCTCCCCAGGAACAAAAATTACACAGTTACGAACTGGAAGTACTTGCTGTTGTAGAAGCTCTTAAAAAATTCCGCGTATATTTACACGGAACTAAATTTACAATAATTACAGACTGTTCAAGAAACAATACATAAAGCTGAATCACTCTCTTTAGTTACAAGACTTTGACTATGTTATTTCTGGTAGGTAAACACAAATTGAAGTCGTTACGTTGTTATGATTATCGCTGTGCTGATGATATTTCACAGAAGATAATAAAGTTGCAATCTACCCAAGAATTTATCATCAATATGAAAAGCGTATGAATAACTTAATTCTGATTTTAAAGTTAAAAACGGCATATTTTATATAAATTGGTTCACGATCAAAAACTTTTAGACAAGCCATGCGCATTCGAAAGGTCATTTTTCAGTACAGAAGACTGAAGCAGAAATTATTAAAAGAGACTATTATATTACAAATTTATATAAGTTAACATAAACTTTGATCGCCAATTGCATCACATGTATCTTGTCTTCCAAAAAATCAGGAAGGCCTGAAGGATTCCTCTATCCAATCCCAGAAGGTGACATTCTTCTTGATACATATCACATTGTCTTTTTAGGACTCTTGCCATCTACAAGCAAAAATTCTTATTTTCTGTAGTGGACGCTTTTACAAAATTTATTTGGATAAATCCTGTTAAATCTGCCTCTGCACAAGAAACATTAGATAACTCTAAAGTTAAAGAAAACAGCTCTTTTGGTTACCCTCGTCGAATTATCTTAGATAAGGGATCAGCTTTTACCTACCAAGAATTACAATATTATTTTATTGAAGAAAGTATTGAGCACCTACCTATCACGAGTAGAGAACTGCGCGGAAACGGACAAACTGAGCGTATGCATCAAACCCTAATTGCAGTTTTAACTAAATTATCTATAGAAGAACCCACAAAATGGTATAAACATGTATCTAATGTCCAACGCATACTGAACAGTACTGCCTCACAAACAACAAAATTCTCACCATTCGAATTAATGTTTGGCATTAAATTGCGAAATAAAGATAACCATTCACTTTAAGCAACTGCTGGAAGAAGAATATCTTCAATATGTAGTAAATGATAAAAAACAATTGCGCAATATTTCTAAAACTAATATTTTACAATATCAAACACAAAGTAAATGTTATTATGATAAACGGAGAAAACCTCGCACAACATATATTAAGTTGGTGATTTAGTCGCAATCCACACGAAGAACACAGTTCGGACCATGTTTAAAATTTTACCTGAAATAGTTTGGACCTTATAAAGTTAAAGCTGTAAAAAAAGAAGGGGGCGGGGAAGGTAACGATGTAGAAAAAGTTGGTAATCATGAAAGCCTAATACAACATCTTCCTCTGCAGATATAAATAAACCTTGGTCAAATATGTAAATAATTTTGTAGCTATAATATGTATTGTATCAATTCCTATTTATATATCGTTATTTCAGAAGAAATTTTCTTTTACATATAACCTTTTTCCTTAGCATTATTTCAAATATTAGTGTATACATTTCTACACTTTTTCTTGTGCAAAATTATTTGTGTATTACACCAAGATAACTTAAGGATTCCGAAATATAAATATGTTGTACATATTTATTTTTTATAGTTACAATTGTAAACAACTGTAATAAATAATGTTTAATATACTATAGCGTTAAAATACTAATTGGTTGCATAATTAGTGTATTAAACTCATATATAACGTATTGTTTTATAAAGTTGATGTTATTGTTCTATGTGCATAAATGGAAACCTTAAATTTTCAATCTATTAAAGTTAATAAATTCTTCTAACTTCATCACCATTAAAATATATTAAGGATAAGACTGAAAATTAACAGAAAAAAAATTCATAAAAATATAGTTTTAAAATTTTGCTTTTTTCCATATCATTTTATTGTGATATTTCTTTTTAATGATAATGCAAAGTGTGACTTCAAGAGATGTATTGTATCTTCCGAAACATTTATCTTTATAGGGTTAATAACTTCTTTCTATGATTAGCGAGTAGACTGACATCAGAGCGTTTGGATATGTACTTTGTGACTTTTGCGACTGCCGCACTTTTTGGATATCCATTTTCCTTTTCTTATTTTTTTTCCAAAGTGCCAAAACCAATCGGTTAGCACTCCGTTTTTAGCATAATTACTCTCTCTCTTTCTTCCATAGAAGCAAAATGATTTGTTCCCTACGTTTAGCTGATAACATGTTTCTTCACCGACAAAGATGGAGGGCATCATCTGCCGGTGTCATTACAACACTACCTGGAAACTATTACAGTTCTTCTAAAAAATGTTGCTCAAGAAAGTTCTTTATTGCAACGTGCCATTTCATTAGTGATGTAATTTTTACTTTTTTTGTTTCCCCTTATCCTTCTTTTAACTGGGATCGCAAATGGAACCGTGCTCTTCTCTCTTCATTATAGAATTCTAGTTGAGGAAGCAGTTTAGAGAAGTCTCCCTCTTTTTCCGCAACAGGTTTTCCAATTAAACTAATGTGATCTGCAGAGAAAATAATATTTCCTCAGAGAGGCAGTATCAGAGGAAGTCGGGTAATACTTAGGACAGAGAAAATATAGTTTTTTCAATTAAACTAATGTGATCTGCAGAGAAAATAATATTTCCTCAGAGGAAGTCGTTAGACCTTCCAGAGCAAACTCATCACAATCTTCTAGTTGTAAAAATTTATTGAATTACTTTTAACTATATCGAATGGGGGAGGAGGACTTTTCATCACTGTTGATGGAACCTTTCCTCCATGTCAACCCTTCAAAGTCGCCGTCGTAAATCCGTTTCCGAGTTGACAACTCAATTTGTTTCGCGCCAAGCCTTGAGCAAGCTGCAGTTACTTATGGATGATGTAAACAGTCTCCATTGGCGCCATTTCCTTGAGCAAAATGTTTTTTGAGAAACTTACGATTCAATCATTTTTCTTCTTTTAAGCTCTATTGAAGCTTCGAGATAAAAATTTAAAAATTGACTGTGGAGAATATATATATATATATATATATATATATATATATATATATATATATATATATATATATATATATATATATATATATATATATATATATATATAATAACAAATTGATTTACTGATATTTCATAGATAACATACATCTTTGATTTATCGAATCTCTTCGATGGCAGATTTTGTTGAAATTAGAGAAAAAGGTATAAAAATAGACTAAATAGCACAGTTTGATTCCTTCACATTTTTTATAAAATTTGTTTCAAATTGAGATGCATGAATATAATTATACTCAAAATGAATTGTATGCGGAATTGTATTAACTTGTTCAATGTCTCGAAAGAAAAAAAATGTGTTGTAAGAAACCATGTGAAACTTTTATCATTCGGTTAATTTTTTAAAAATTATTCTTACTTACTGTTTAGGGAAATACTTGTGTTAGTGCTATGGGCTCAAAAATTTGTAGAAACGACTCTGAATTGTTGTTTCTAATGGATCCTCTTTAAATTCATTTCTAATGAATTTTTTTGAACGGGCTCCTTACTGACTCTTCGAACTGAATACAAATTCTCCTATTTAGTAACAACAAAAATATAATGATTTCTGAGAGACGTAGGATATCGGATCAATTTTTTGTCAGCTGATTTTTTATCGTGAAGAGGGAAATCTTTCCTCTTTTTTTCATGCATTGCTTCTACTTTCTTATTAGGAAAATACTTATCTTATATTCACTGCTTAGTATTAAGCAATGTATTTTACCTAAATACATAAGTTGCTTAATGAAGGAATTTGTGTTACATGTATTGCTCAGTGAGCGATAAACATTAAGCAATATATATGTTATGGTACAAGTGATAGATCTAATAATTACGTATAGCATGAGATTATTCATAATCACTTCTAAACTTGGTAAATATGATAAATTATGGTTTATTTATCTGTTTTACCGGTAAATTTACAAAATTTCCTTCTCTTAATTGGGAAAATGATAAATTCCGATTATTTTACAGAGAAATAATACCTTAATTTAAAAAACGGAATAAATAAAAATAATAATAAATACTTTCAGGTTACATCAACGATTTTTTCTAAAGAATTTGGAGAACCATAATCTACTCTTATTTCCAACACCGTTTGAATAACTGATTTTGAACATTTATTTTATAACTTTGTTAATGTAAAGCGACTTTGGAGCTTGAAAACATTTATATAAACTTTTTTTAAATTTTTGTTACTGTAAAAGAATATGACTTCTTAAACATATTTCATTTACATACTCTTATTAAAGCTTTTTCAGTAAAATCACTGGTACTTCCTGTAAACTTATATTCATTTTCTGTTGTCAAGATTTAAAAATTTTATCAATGAACATGTATCCACAGTGATAAGAATTTAAACGTGTATCATATGTTTAATTGAATTGGAGTTTTACTTCTACTTTAAATAAGAAAGAAAAGTTTTACCACAAATCTTTAAATCTTTGACAAGATTATTTATTTAAAGAAATAATTTGTCTTGCCTGATATAGAGGAGAAAGAAAGTACCAGCTTTCAAAAAATTTATTTTTTACATGGATATTTTTAAAAAAAAATTTAATTGGTATTATTTTTCCATGTCCTCCTTTCTGCTTTTAGAATCGAAGCGATTTCTAGAGCAAGAATAATTAAGTTGCTTACCATTTAAATTGACAGAATAGTTATTGATGCATCATCATCATGATTTCACTGTAGAGGTGAACAAGTTTTAGTAGATCTCGAAACATTAAGGTTCTCTTTTATTCTAAGCCAATCCTATCTTCAATTAAGCTGTAAATCTGCAGCAATAAGAAAATGAAATTTATGTGAATAAAATGCAGAAATTTAACTAAATCCATACACCCAAACCAGAGCAAGTGCTGTAGATATTATAATATTTATGGTTTATTAGTTAAAAGTAATGAAAAAAAAACCTTTATCAATTTCAGACTGTAAGCTTTTAATCACAAACAATCACACCTGTATCACCATACTTCAGTGTTTTTAAATTACTTAAGAAAGAAATGCACTTTTTGCGCGCACACACAGATGGTATTTTTGGAATTACATTTCCTACTATGATCAAATGTCAACTGTCTTATTAGTGAGCAAGATAATATAATTTCTTTTACGTAATTGCTTTAGAAAAATGATGTTTCCACGTCAGTGAAGTGCATGGGGAAGAAGACTGTCATTTTGGGGGATTAAAAAAAGCTTTAAAAGTCAATCGGGTTGGGGAAATTAGAGGAGAAGCTAATTTTGTTGATCGATCGTATTTCTTGAGAAGTGGCTTATATATAAGTGCTTATGTGGATTGAAATAGGTAGCCAGAAATGTAACAGAATAAAATGAATTATTTATGCAAAATAATTAGAAGTTTGTAACTAATAAGATATATATAAAAGGATTACAGAGGTATTAAATAATATTATTCCGCGAAATTAAGTGCATTTTTATTAACATTAGTTATAAATAATTGCAGCACAATTCCTTTTTATTAGGTACAATTTCAAGAGGATTAAAATTTATGAAAATGTTTTTCACAATATTCCGAAGCACTGCCTGCTCTTAACTCTCTATGTTCGTCATTACATAATCACCATCCAGTGAGTAAATTTTATGTTTATTAGCCAGAAGGGGAATTCTCTTACAGTTAAGTGGAGCATTTACAAGGAGTCATTGAATCTTCCAAGAAATTAATCATAATTTTTTTTGGAACACAACAAGAATAATTGCTGTGATTATAAGTAAAATATTAATGAACTGAGTACGAACTAAAACTATCTTTATAATATTTTCCACGAGGACAGTAACTTCTTCATTTAAGAATTAAGACACTGAAAGAACTTGCTCTGTTTCAAAATCCACACTGTAGTATGGAAGCTGATTTTTGCAAAAGCTGTGCTCTCATCAAGGGTTAATGTTCTGTTCGCTTAGTTACCACTTTCTGTTTGAAAAGCAGAGAAGAACATAGATGTTGATTTGCAACCCATTCATGTTTAAATTGCTCAAAGGAATCAATTTTTAACATTGAATTCTTGCCTCTAGATTATGTACTACTGCACAGTTTTGATTCAAAACAAATGTTCAAAAATAGCAAAGGAGGAAAAACTTCCAGCCATGCAGACAGAAAAAAATAAAAATGCCCTCAACTAAAAGCGATATTTGGCCTTATTTACTCTTCCAAATTTATATTCAAAATATGCTGAATTTTTCATGATGAAAAATTGTGTTTCAATTTAGGTATTTTACTAAAAGAAATTCTTGGTTACCTAATCCTGTAGCCGAAAATTTTCCTGAGCCGAAAAATGTTTGCTAAGCCAATGAGCTTCCAAACACATTTTTACTATGAATTTTTGTGTTTGCTAAAACTTATGCAAATTTTACGAGTTCATTTGGAGGAAAGTCAATATTTTCCTTCAAATGATATAATAATTGAGTAGTCATGATTATCACAAAGTATTTTTGATAGAATGTCATACATATATTTTTAGAATGTTATGGGTGTGTATGTATATCTATATCTATATATATATATATATATATATATATATATTATAAGTCATAACATATTTTTAGAATTTTATGTTTAATAAAATCAATTATGTTTCGTCAAATTTAAAGCATTATGCATATAAATTTGGGGAAAAAATTGGATTTCTTGTCTTCGGAATATTTGAATTTTAACTTGCTTGAGAAATTTGTTGGAACATTTAGAACACTCTTTCAATAAGACATTTGCGAATAAGTAATTGATTAGCAATATTTTACTAGCTATGTCAATTAGCTTGTTTGTGAAAATTAAAGTTGTTTTATTTTAAATAAAAATTAATACAGGTGAGACCTTTTGATTGCCTAATGGCCGAAGGCACCCACCTCGTCCTTTTGGCAGGAACTTTTGCAGATAATGGGCCATATTCACATGTCGCAAAGGAAAAAACTGGAAAACTCCCAAGCAGCCATCCTGACTAGAAGCTAAAGTGCAACATCGGCTCAAATCACACCCGGGACTTCATTATAAGCCGAAGATCATGTGGAGGCCTATATCTTGGGGGAATCCATTCATTAATCAACAGCTTTCGTGCACTGTAATTTTTGCATTGGCAGTTCGATTTCTTCCCATTAATTGAAAGTAACTAAAATTCATAGTTAATCTATTTAAACTTAGCGTAGTAAGTTGGAGGGAGGAAAATACCATCCTTTGTTTTCAGTACCTTATCTGACTGAAGAAGATTGTGTGCGGGGTCTTATGCGCTTCAAAGGCTCACGGCTTTGGAAAGCATCGCACGCCGAAAAGGATTCCGTCTGCTTGGTAATTTCAATTTAGGAAAAAAGGCAGCCGAAACATGTTGCAAAAATCTAGTGATTTAAATTACTTTATTCATTTCTGTACATTAATACTATTTATGAAGTGTAGTTGAAGAAACAACGGTTTTGTAATGAAAAACAACGATTTTGTAATGAGAAACAACGATTTTTTGATTCATATTAAAAAATAATAGATGAAAAGTTTGTTTGTACAAAAAATAATATATCTTAATGTTATAGCCTGGTGTGTCGTTCTCGTCGTCAGAAAGGTAGAAGATCTGTCGTGTTCACTTATGACGGCTGCGACACGTTAAGCAATTGCTTCAATGCGACAGGATACCTCTAAAATTGCTGTCCAAGTTTGTAATGCATTTCTTCTGAATTGCCGCCGTATACTGATTTACAAAAGCTTTTTGCTCAACTTGAATGGTTTATTTCAAGGGAAAATATTATTCTGGAAACAAAATTTACTTGCATTTGGATAAGCATCGCATCATGGTCTTGTAAAAACATTATACTTCCATGTTCTTAAGATATTAAAAAAGTAATTGCCCAGGTCGAAATATATGCTAGCATTTTTGGATGAAGAAGTTTTTAAAATGAAGCACTGTAAATAAAGATGCAGATCCGAAGAACCCTGTATGTGTGAATGCATTTTTAAGAATTACAATGCTAAGGATGAGGTCATCTGATAGCTGCTGAATTTTATATCTCATTTCAATAATAGGTCTCTAAAATTCGGTTGTACCCTGCAGTATTCAATGTAGTGTGCAGAAAAAAATTTCTTATCCATTAAAGTTGTGATATTTTCGTATTTGTAATTGTGTAAAGTTTTCTACATATATGAGAACATCCTGCAGTAAGAGCATATCTTCACTCTGGAAAGTTTGTTCACTGAATGGTGGATGTTCTAGCCTTCCTTTTATGGATTTCTACACTGAAAAAATAAAAATTTAGTTTAAATTAAGTATTGAGTCAGCCCCGTGCGCGCAATACAGTGACACGCAAACAAATCCATGAATGTGAGATTTGGTAGGAATCCTACTTATTAAACAACTTGTGTCGTATTTCAGCAGATCTTTCTTTTATAAAAGTCACTGAAATTTAATATTATTTCTTATAAATGATATTATACCAGTTCAAGAAATATTTCCTAGTAAGATTCACAACTCCTTTAAAATCTATGCCTGGCTCAGCATCAGTAGATATCCCACTGCCATAAAAATCCCGAGGCACTTGTATTCATGCGAGAATCGTCAGCTAATTTGTTCTGAGTGAGAGAGATGAAGTTAAGGAATCATTAATTCTGTAGATTTGTAGTCAGAATTAATTTCTTTCTTGCAATTGCTATCCAAGCATATTCTGCTGAACCTCAGGGTGTCAACATAGTTGTACAGCTTCCGAAAGGGAACGATTGTTTTGTATCGCCATATGCATAGCTCAAACACTTTTAGAACTGTCAGTATACAAGTACAATTTTCACTGTCGACAAATTTACTCCCATTACATCATAAAGGGAATTTGTCGAAAGCATATTTTAAAATTAGCCATATCTACCAAGCTGGCAACAGAGTGATTTGTACTCTGCTTATAGGATAAATTTCCATTTCAGATGGGGATTTTTTTTTCAATGCTCGGGAGTCCAATTTAAAACTGAAGGTCAAGTTAAGCCTCGTGTGCAAAAAATAACCAGACTGATTACCAAATCTGCCCCAAAAGCATGCTTTATCAAAGGTTGATTTGTAACAAGAGCACTGAATTTCTCTTGGATAAAAGTCCTCTTCCACAATTCACGTTTGAGTGTTTTCATACAAAATACAATTAAATATTAATTTTACGTTACAGGTTGGTTAGGAGGTCGTGCTCATTATTGGAAGGCAGAGAGTGCGACTGAAGATATCCAACGTGTTGCTCGTTCAATAAGTTGTGATCCTCTAACTGAAATAATACCTTGGGTCAAATACCAGTTTCTGCTTGTCAAATGTAAAGAAGACTCCTTCCCGGTAACTAAGTGGCAGGTCCCAACTAACGCTATTGATGCATGGCTCTCAAAATCCATTCTTCTGTTTTTGATTTGACACGGATTTAATCAAAAGGTTCATGAGATAAAGAATTATGCTTATTTCATTTTTTATGCTGTTTATTTTCTTGACAAGTTTAGATTTATCACGCTCAGTCATGTACCGTTCATACATTTTTATGTTTCCAAGCTTACTAACTTTTAAAATAATTCTAATTGTGTTTCGCAATATTTCAATTTGAAAACATCAATTGTTAATGATTTGATTATTGTTTTAATTAAAAAATGAATTTATAATTATTTTTGTTTAAATAATTTTTGTAATTAAAATTTGAAACGAACACATACAAATTTTATGAAGAATATACGCATACATTGCGTGGTCAGCTGATCTTAATAACTCTACTAAAATGTTACCTATTGAAGCGAAGCATAAAATTTATTTCCGATAAAACACACATTAAAAATGCTTAAATAATGATATTTAACATTTTGAGAAGAATTTCTTAACAACACTTAATTGCAAACTATCATATCAATGTTATTCTTGAATACTTCAGATACACTATTTGTTAATAAAATTTATACAAGATTAAAATTCAAAGGGTAAATTCTATAGTTCGATTTCTGTACTTAGTTGCTAAATAATAATATTATTAATAATAAAAAACACTTTTATATTGTTAAGAATAATTTTCAATATATAATTATATTTAAATTATCATTTATGTGTGTGTATCATTTTTCCTTTATTAATTTTTCTATTTCATAAAATAAAGGTATAACAATATAAAAAACTTATTTAAAAATATTCTCAGCGTTTGTATTTCCTTCTTTAAAATAATGATATTGTTTTCACAGCTTGAAAAGAGAAACATATAAATTCTGTATATTTAAAAATTAATTTAAATATACAGAATGAAGATATTTTTCTTAAATGAAACATTTAACTTAGTTCGAATGTTATGTAAATTGCTTTTCCTAATCTCTTAAAATAAAATGAATGCTATCGATAGCATGTTCTTTTTTATTACCCTTCTTTAAATGTTATCATTCTCAGCATTCGAAATGTACTGCAGAAGAGTTGTAAAACGTTTTTTCGTATTGTGGGGAGTTCGGCGATTCATAAATCCAATCCAGCAATGTACATAGTGGAGAAGTTTAAGAAAAGGGAAAACTCGTTCGAAATTCTCTCATTTGTTCGGCATTCATTATAAATAATAATGGCGGCCAAGGGAAGAAATTCTTCTTTTTTCTCACGTCAGTTGCCAATCTGTCAAAAGAAATAATGACTATTTTCATTCCGATCACGTGGTTTCTTCAACATGCATCAGCGTCTTGCAGTAATTTAGACTGATATCCAAGAGAAGTGATGGCTGTTTTTGAACCTTGTTTAGCATGCTCCAGTTGAAGGGTTAAGCCAAGAAGACCTTCATTATACTGACTCCATTAGTTTTGAAATAGAGCGATATTTATCAGGCAAGCAAAGAAATCTTAAAATTCGTGTCAGTCTTTCTTTATGGACAGAAGGGAATGCGACTTTTTTCCCTTTCATGGAATGTGACAGTTCAATAAATGATGTTGTGCGCACATTTATAATAAGTTTCTTTCGAAGTTGGCAGAAGAAAATATGTATTCTTAGAGATCAACAGTTTTAATTGCTTTCTCGAGGTACTCTTCGTTTCATGATTGTTACGCTCTTAATGATGTCATTGCATGTGTAAGACACACAGAATGATATTAAATCAAGATATTTAATAACTCTCCATTTTCTTATGAGAACTATTTGCGCCAGTTTACCGTGAAGTCTATGTATTTTTTACATTTTCAAGTAGTTATATGAATGTTAGTTGATTAGCAAATACGTTTTAGAAACGTTTTGTTTCGAAAATTAAAATTCACTTACTGAGTTTTTGTGTGATTCTAAATTATAAAGTTTTACTACATTTTATTTACTATAATTATCAAAATATTTATTTTTATGTTGCATTTGAAAATATTTATTTACCACATGTTACTAATTCTTTTATCTTTACCTGCACAAATATGAATTATGAACATTTATTTAAGTCTTCCTTATTTATTTTCATACATAGTATTAAAATAATTTTTTAAAAAAAATCTAAGCACAAATCAAGTTTTGGAAAGAAAAATCAAATCAATCTGCTAAATAATAATCTCTAACTAAGCTAAATAACAAATAAGTAAGAGGGGCAGGCAGAAAGAAATAGCGAGTTCTATTTTGACGATTCAATTTGTCGACAATATCAGTATTTTTTGAGTGATAAGCAAGGCATATACTATCTTTTGCTTTTCAACAATAAGGTAAATTACTCTTTCAGTTACAAAACTAAAAATCAAGTACTACAATTGAAAATTATTGGATAAAATATTAAAAAAAATTCCAAAATACGAGGCATATTCACAAAGTTCCGTTTAATTAAAATGTGCATAGATACAGAAACAAATTAACAGTACAAAGATCTACAACCATTAAGCTACTTTTCTACATAGCTTCAGAAATTTTGTAGGCACTTGTCATAACAAGGTTTTGCATTTCGGAGAGGTTGCAGTCAGCTCCGCCTCATACTGACCACCAAGGAAAGATTTTAGGTGTAGGACTAGGAGCCTGTACGGAGGAGGGTCAAACATGCCAAATTTCTGCAGGAGTCACGCTCGCAGTGTGAAAACGGACATTATCACGCAAGAAAAAAAATGCCAGTAATCTTTGGCTCTTGTTGTGTATTGCGGGGCCTCAATTTTTTAATGGTCTCGCATGTGTATTGATTGATTGGCCTCGTGGTCAATCAACAAAATATAAATCGGTGCATGTGTCTTTTCGAGGTGTCATAGTTTACTTAAGCTTGGTTGGGAAGGAAGTGTGACTCCATACCAATGATTGCCGTTTGCTTGGTAAGACATCCAAATTTCACCCCCCGTGACTGACGAGAAAGAAAATAATCGCCGCTATTATTGTAGCTTGTCAAAAACTGAAGTGCGCACTGCCCATCCGTAGTTTTTGGTATTGTTCAGTTAGAATTTTGGGTACCAAATGTGAGCAAAGTTTCCGATATTTCAGTTTTTCAATAAAAATTTCATGAATTAGTAATCGTGAGATTTGCGGAAATTCCTTAGGAAGAACACTTATTCGAAACTTACGGTTTTGCTGAAGCTTCTCTTTAATTGCGTAACCAAAGACGGACGTACACTTCGTTCTTCATTGTGCAACTTCATCACGCCCTTCATTGAACTTTCTGATCCATCTTTTAATCACTGAATCACTCATAGTATTTTTTCCGTAAACCTTGCGGATTTGCAGATAAATTTCACTTGGTTCAACTTTCTTTGCGTTTAGAAAACAAATTCACAACATTTTCAATTTTAAATCTGACATTATAAAGAATCATTACAAAGAACTAGATGTGATTTGAAAATAGCATATATTTCTTCTCCTGGAGTCATACTCGCGATCACCGCGGATAAAAACGAAACTTATTTTGTGGATACACCTCATAATAAAAGAGCTTTATAATACATTATGAGATAATGTGCCAATTAAGGCTTTTTATATGTGACCTTGCTAATATAGGTTAAATAACAAAAAGAAATCTTATTAAAGTCCCTAAGTGTGTAGGGCATGACAATAGCTTCTTACTTTTAAAGGTGTTTTTAATATTTGAAGTACTTATTTTATTGTGTAAATATTCGAGAAATCATATTTTCCTTTTTCTCTTAATATTATACATAACTATATTATCGATATGAGCTCATTTTCTAAAGTTGAATGCTTTAAGAAGTATTCTACAGACACGACTGGTAAATTTTACTATTGGCACTTTTTACTATTACGCTATGCATTTGTAAGCGATCATTGGAGAAAAAACGGATTCATGCCGGTGCCTGGCGACAGTTGTGAGGAAGATTTGTAGATGCCAAGACCAGTGATGGGTGCAGACTGGCCACCCATTTACTGAATTCGGAATCCTTCAAAGCGTGCGCAAGGAGAAACAATACACCTCCGCTGACAGCATCCGAGAAGAGTTCATTAATACTGGGGCCACCCACAATCTCACTTCGTGGATGGAGGGGGAGGGGGGGGGGAAAGCGCATCTTTCCCATAGCTGTGCCACAAAAGAGTGTCTCATATAACATTCATCTAGTCTTTTCTTGATAGTTGCTCATGGATTCAATTCACAGGTGTCTGTAATGATTTGAAATCATATGAAAACTTTAGAACTGGTTGATTAGGCCTACGAGTACACTCAAAGCAACAAACAGATTTAGGAGCTCCTATACAAATTAATGAATATGTTTTCGATTCGTTTCTAAATTATGTTTCGAAAAAGATTTATAAATTTATCTTTTTGGAAAATATTATAATGGTTAAATAATAATTTGATTTTGAAGTTTATATGAGAACGATCCTTCTTTTTTGAAAATCCTTGTTTTTTACATTAAAAAAATTCTGAATTTTTATGTAAGTTTTATGAACTGTTTTTATTGTTGCTGATAATAATGTATCATTTGATTTGGTTGATGCATTCCTCTTTACGAATGTTATTCTTGTTTATGAATAAGGGAGTGAAAATATTATCTTTCGTTCAGTACATTCAATTTCTTAATTGTTTCAAATAATGGAAAATAAAGAATTTTCTAATACTTAATTTTTTTTACGCTAAATGAAATGATTTCTCACTCAAATTTATTCCATTTTAAATTAATTAGTAATTAAATGCATAAATATATTGAAAAATAATAAAATTTTGTGGCGTTGTACAAATATATGTTTTATTTTATTTGCAAAAAATATTTTCTATCAGGACTGCACCTTCACTGTTGTTCACAATTTTATTTCTTTCGGCTAATATTATGAACTAGAGAAATGTTATAACCATTTGGTAATCGTCACCAATTAAAAACACACGTTGAATATCAAAGTTATAAATGAATTTAATATTAATATTCCAAAAATTTTTTAAGTTGAAATTTTGCAGGCGTTTTCAAAACTTCCTGCTTAATAATTTAGCTTTATTTTCTTCAAGTCATCAATCATTTAATGGTTTAGATCATCATATAGACATTTATTGCACAAGAAAGTTAATTAGATCTGAGCTACATTTTAGATTGGATTTTTAACATCCTCAAACAATGGGCCCCAGGTAGGATTTGAACTCACGACCTAATCAAGTAAATGCGAGATTTCTAACCATTAGGTCAGTCATTCAGCATTTGACAATTATTTTCATGAACTTCATTCTTAAAAAATAGAATT
Organism: Latrodectus elegans; assembly: GCA_030067965.1. Taxonomy (NCBI): domain Eukaryota; kingdom Metazoa; phylum Arthropoda; class Arachnida; order Araneae; family Theridiidae; genus Latrodectus; species Latrodectus elegans. The sequence continues at coordinate 124,103,877 of CM057810.1, forward strand.
GTCAGAAAATCTCGGCAAACAAAGATTTTTTTAAAAATCTTTCTTTGAGGCCCAGTATCGGTAACACGGGTTACTTAACACATCAATGTAATTTCTTTCTAAACAGTAAAATAATGCTAAACAGGAAAGAATGGAGAGAGAGAAAATTTATGTAAATAACGAAAGTGTTATTTTTGTTATATCATTTTTAATTAAGTGAAAGAAAACAATATGGAGAGAATATAATGGAGAAGAATTTCAAAATTAAATAACATTCAATATATACATTAAAAATAAATTCCTCCAAAATCTAAAGGAAAAGAAAAATTAAATAAAATCACGGAGGATGATTTCCTGCTTAAAAAACTCCCCGAGACTGAAGTGAAGATCCGAGGATCGCGTGGACGGTTAAAAGTATTCAAACAATCGTCAGTAACAGAAGGTATCATTGAAATAAGTCTTTAAATATCTCTGCTAAAAAGAGTGAATACAAACAAGCCTATAAATTTTATAAGCAGTTATTAAATTTATTGAAATCAAATAGTTTGACTGAACAAGAAGTGTATATGAAAGAAGATGAATATATTCAAAATTTACAATATTTTTCTATAGAAAAATATATAAAGAAAACTCAACTAAATGGTTATAAGTATGTTGCTAAATAATTTTATATCTAAATAAATGTGTAATAAAAAGAGTTGCAAATGTAAAAATGGAAAAGTTGTTATTAATAAATCTATTAATAATTTACCATTTGAGATGCATCTACCTGAACATTCATTTACGGGACCTGGAACTCAATTATCACATGGAAAAACAAGATTAAATCCAGATTTATCATATAAAGAATGGAGCAAAGCAATTAACAGAGTTGATGAAACTGCATATAGACATCGATATTTGTTATTTAAAAAATAAAGATACTAAAACAAGAAATGAAAAATAAGTGATACAAATATGTTAAAAGAATTAGATGAAATTCCAAATCCTACAATTCGTGAAAGATTAGAAAGAAGAATTGTTAAACCAATCATTAAACCAAAAAAGACATTTCGAATGGGTTCCCTCATTTGCTGCTCTTAAAATGTAAAACTCATACAGATAATAAATATATAACTACTGCATCCAAAAATGGAAAACCTATGATGGAAGGAATTTGTGTCAATTGTTATTCAAAGAAAAGTGTTTTTTTGAAAAAACAAATGACACCTTAAAAGATCTATATTATGATCCGTTAAAAGGATATTATTTTAGTATCAATGAGTTAAAAAGAAAAACAAAATTTACTCAAAAAGATATTACTGATTTTCTTCACACTCAAGATGTATATACAAGATATAAACCAATTAATAGAAAATTTAAAAGAAGAAGAATTTATAGATCTCATTTTTATGATCAATGGCAAGCAGATTTACTATTCAGAAAACCGCTTAGTAAATATAATGAGGGTATCAATTACATATTAACTGACATAAATATATATTTAGTAAATATGCATGGGCTTTTCCAATTAAAAGAAAAACAGGTGAAGAGATATCAAATGGTTTTAAAAAGATATTCAAAGAGAGAAAATCATTAAATATTCAATCGGATTATGATTTGGAGTTCTTATCTTCTTTAACACAAAAATTCTTTTCAGAAAATAATATTCAGTGGTTTGGTACTAATAATACAGAAATTAAATGCTCAGTAGTTGAACGATTCAATAGAACTTTGAATGTAAAAATAAAAAAATATTTAGCAGCTAATAATACAAGAAGATATATTGATGTTTCAGATAAATTAGTTTAAAATTATAATAACTCTTATCACAGATCTATTAAAATGACACCAACAGAAGCAAGTAAAAAAGAAAATGAAAATATTGTATATAATAATTTGTATGTTAAAAAGATAATCAAAAAACCAAAATTTAAAGAAGGTGATAAAGTAAGAATTTCAAAATATAAAGAAACGTTTACAACAGGTTATTATCCTACATTTACAGAGGAAATTTTTATAATATCTGAAGAGTTTAAAACAGATCCAATTACTTATAGAATAAGAGATTTAAATAACGAAGAAATTAAAGGCACTTATTTTGAGAATGAATTAGTTAAATATGATAAAAAAGATAATGTATATAAAATTGAAAAATAATAAAAAAGAAAGAAAACAAGTTATTTGTAAAGTGGTTAAATTATCCAGAAAAATATAATAGCTGGATGGATAAAAAAGATTTAATTCAAAATTAAGAGGTGGGTAAATCACCCACCCATTTAAAAATGACAATTTAGGTTAATGGGAGAATTCTCATTCCCCAAGAATTTGTTATTAAAAGTTATATTTATTTGTTATAATTATCTGATTTTTAATCAGATAATTATTGGTATGGATTGTTTGGAGATTTTAACTTGATAATGGATAAAAATACTGATTATTTTAATGCTACTTAACTTTGTAAATCTGGAGTTAAAAAATTTCATAAATGGAGAGAAAATAAACAATCTAAAGAGTTAATTTCATATTTAATTAAAATTCTAGAACAACCGAATTCGGTTGTTGAGAATTCTGATAAAATTTTATATAAAGTGAAATGGTATTAAAGGAGGAGAGAACGTTTTGTACCCTCCCTTTAAAATTCCTTATTTTGCCTTTTTCTATTAAATTTTTAAGAAGACACTATTTTATATTTAAATAAATATATTTGAAAAGAATATTACAAAAGTATTACTATTGAATATCAATCCATTTACATTTAGAATAGAATTAGAATATGATAATCTTAGACCTAGAAATCATCACATAGTTGTATTTTTTGGAAGACCAGATTTCAAATTAAATAGTTATGATAATATATATGAGGATAATGACATATAAAAAGAATATTAAAACTACATTATTTCAAGTGATTAATATTTAAAGATATATTTGAAGAATTTGAAGATAATTGTGATTTATTAGATGTTTGGGTACATAGATTAAGGGAAACTTAACGAATTAAAAAATTTTAAGGAAAGAAAAAGATTTATATATATTTATATTTTAATTGCTTCAAAAATTATTTTATGAGTATAGAAATAATTTAAAATTAGTTACTTGAAAAATATATTTTTAATAAATAAATATTAATATATTTAATGCTTAATATTTAATTATTAATTTTAGAAAAAAATAGCAAAACGGCCCTGGTGGACTTTAATTTGAAATTATAATATTTATTTTGGGGGGCAGCACCCCCAAAGGGCCATACACTTTATCCCACTTATTACGTCTCTGTCCCAATTTTCTTATTTCCTGGTTCTATGTTAATTGCATCAACTCATTCTAACTCTTTTTCAAGAAAAGCGAACAGGGCTCGAACTCAAGACTAATTCATGGTATCCTGTTACTCAAACCACTACACTAATTGGGACTTGTTCGACTTCCTTTTTTTGGGTTTATCTAATAACTTTATATAAAAAACTGTTCTCATATCTGATGTCTTTCAATGAATAGTGCTTCCATCTATATTTTAAAATTAGAAATTAAATAAATGGATGATTTTATCCAAGCTGAAAAAATATATTATTCTAGTGATGAAGAAAATAATATTTCAGTACCAAATTAATATTTAAAAGTTTTTAAAAATATTCAAAAGAAAGATATTATTTATGACAGTTCAGAAGATGAAAATTATTATAATATAAATATGCAATCATTTTTGAGACAGAGATATGTAAGTTGGATAAATTTTTTCAAACAATTAAAAAGAAAACATAATTTAAATTTTACATTGCAAGCTCATGAAATGTTTTACAAATATTTAGATTTTAATTATTTAAAAAAATAATAAAATATTTGTATATCATGAAAAAGATTTGTGAATATTTTGGAATAGAAAATAATTTAAAAGTTAAAGAAAATAAATAAATGGAATGCGTTTTTAGCATTTTTAAATAATTAGAAATTTCTTATTTTACAGATAGACCCAAACTAGGGCTATTTAAAAATTATTCAAAACATAATTTATATAAAATATTTATACTTAAAAAACACTTAAGATGAAGAAATGGGATAACAATAATTTTAATAATAATTTTAGTATCATTAAAATTAATGTTATTATCAGAATTGGAATTTCTATTTAAAAAAATAAACCATAAAAATGGATATGATTTGTAGAGATTGTAAGATAAAAAAGATGAAGAAGAATTTTATAAGCGCATAAAGAAAAGACTCGTTGTATTTCATGTACTAAAGCGGAATATTCACAACGTGTGTTGTGTGAATGTGGAGTCTATTGTACTAAATGGCTTAAAGCTAGACATCAAAAATCAAATAAACATAAAAGATTATTATCAGCTGTTATAGCTACTAATGAAGTTTTAAATATTAAATTTTAATGTCCTTAAAATCATTCTATCTTTTTCAAAAGCCTTTATAAAAATACTTTCTAAATAAATTGATAGATCTAGTTGTCAATTTTTTAAAATTCTATTTTTAAAATCCCTTTTTAAAATTTTTCTAATAAATAGAAATAAAAACTCCTCCATTTATATTTCTTTTGAATTATGGCTTTTGTTCATATTGAAAATGTTTTGAATACTTTGAGTATTCAAAAGTTGAAAAATGTTATAAAAGATTTAAAAATAAAAAGCAAAAGTAAGTCTAAGAAAGATATTGTTAAATCTATAATATCTTATTATAGATTTAATATAATATCTTATTATAGAAAAACCGGAAATTATAAACAAGAATTAATAGATATATTAGATTTAGATACTTCAGATTATTTAGATCGTAAAAAGAATTTATTTATTAAATATCCAAAAAGGAGAGAAAATATTAAAAAATTATTTGATTCATATAATTTAAAATTTAATAAAGATACTAAAGATTTTGAACATGTAAAAAATATAAAAATTAAAAGTAAAGTAAAATTGAATTAGTTATTTAAACCTGATTATGAAATTGTAGAAATTAAAGGTAAATATATAAAGAAATATATGATTCATAGAAAATCTTATAAGATTGTACAGATTAATGAAATTAAACTTCTACAATATTTTAATATTTTATCAGATTTATTTAGAAAAGCTATAAGAAATATAAATGGTAAAGTTAATATAATTGTGTATAATCCAAAATTAAGTGCACCATCTCATCCTAAAATAATAACTACTAAAGATGAAGTATATTTAGAAACATTAAATAATAATATTAAATATAAAGAACTTGATATAACTGAATGCATTTTTGATTTTAATGTAATTGAACTACCAGAAAGAGGTAGACATAAATCATTAAGAATGTATTCAGAAACAGATCCTTCAAAGAAGAGAAGTATTTGTCAAATAAAAAATAATGATAATATATGTTTAGCTAGATCTATTGTCACTGCTCTAGCTGTTCAAAATCCAAAATTATTATGCGATAAATTAAATCATCAAAAACTAACAGAAAATGATATAGCTTATATTAGAAAAGGTCGTTTATTACAAAAAATCTTAAGTGTAAAACTACATAATTTATGTAGTATTCCTTTAGAAATATGTAGCTTAGAAGAGGTTAAAATATTTGAACAATTCTTAGATATTCAAATTAATATTTACTGTAGAGAAAACTGTAATCAAAGTTTATATTCTGGAGAATATAAATCTACATGTATTTACATATACAAGATTCAAAATCATTTTAATGTCATTACTTCTATTACAGGATTTTTAGGTAAAGATCATTATTGTAATTACTGTAAAATAGGATATAAGAAAACTAATCATCACAAATGTTCTTTGAAGTGTAACAGATGTTTTGTTCAAAATTCTGACTATAAAGGACATGAAATATTGTCCAATAAATGAAATAGAAAATTTATAGGTAAAGAATGTTTTGAAAATCACAAAACGAAAGATGCTAAAAATTATAGTGTTTGTAAAATATTATGGAAATGTTTAAAGTGTAAAAGATATATAAGTAGAGTATAGAAAGAAAATGTAAGGATCATAAATGTGGTGAACTGAAATTTGTTGGAGATGGGTAATGAATGATCATAAGTGCTTTATGAAACAGAAGAGCTCAAAAGGAGATATGTGTAAACAGAAATGTCCTATTTTCATACGAGATCAAAAAGGTTGGTGTGAAAAATGTAAATTTGATTACACTGAAAAATATCCATTCTTTGATCTTGAAACAATACAAGAAACTGGAATTCATGAAGTTAATCTATTATGTCATGATTATGAAAGTAAAATATTTAAACATGAAAATGAATTTTGTAGTTGTTAATTTCAAGATAATCATTATGAATCTACCTGTTTAGTTCGTTATGGAAAAGAATCTGATTTTCAATTTTTAGCTAAATATTACTTCAAAAATAACATCAAAGTATTTTCTATATATACCCCAAGGTAATAAATTAACTTATATGCATTATCCTGTTTACAATATAAGATTTATTGATTCTCTAAATTTCACAATGATACCACTCAAAAATTTCCAAAAACGTTTGGATTAACTGAATTAGCTAAAAGATACTTTCCACGTCTTTTTAATACCAAAAATAATTAAAATTATGTTGGTAAATATCCTGATAAATATTACTATGGATATGATACAATGGTTACTAATGAAAGAAATAATTTTAGTAAATAGTATAACTCTGTTAAAAATGAGGCATTTGATTTTCAAAAAGAATTTATAAAGTATTGTAGATCATATGTAGATATTTTAAGAAAAGGATGCTTGGAATTGAGAAGATTATTTTTAGAACCTGTTAATGTAGATCCTGTTAAATATGTAACATTAGCAGGTGTATGTATGGGTATTTACAAAGATAAATTCTTGAAAAAAGATACCATAGCTATTGATAATGATACAATTTATAAATATCAATATAGTAAAAAATCAATTGCTTGGTTAGATTATATTCCAAAAAAGGAAAATATTAAAATTCAACATGCTTTGAATGGAGGAAAGAAAAAATTGAAATTAGGAAATAAAACTTATAAAGTTGATGGATTTCATGAAAATACAGTTTCTCAATTCCATGGCTGTTATTGACATGGATGTAAAAATTGTCTTACTGGTACACAAATAAATCTTAAAAATCAAATGTTGATGAAAGATTTTTATGAAAGAACTAAAAAGATTAATGAGAAAATAATGAAAGAAAGATATGAATTAATAACTATTTGGGAATGTGCTTTTAACAGTAATAAAGATATAAAAAATACATAAAAAAGAATGGAAAAAATATTTCATCGAACCTATAAATCCTAAAGATGCTTTTTAATGGTTGTAGATGTGAGCCTACTAAAGTAAAATAGGAATTTAAAATGAATGAAAAAGGAAATTACTTAGATGTAATTTCTTTATATCCAACAGTTAATTACTTTCTTTGATTATTATCCAGTTGTTCATCCTGATAAAATATTTAACCCTGAAAAATATAATAAAAATTGGTATGGTTTAATAAAATGTAAAGTACTTCGGAAATTATATAATCCTTTACTACCTTATAAAGAAGAAAAACTGTTGTTTTCACGATGTAGATCATGTTCTGAAACCTTTCATTGTAAACACTTTAAATCGTCTCTTGATAAGAAGAAATGTAAAGAATGTTACGTTATCAGAAATTCAAAAAGTAAACACAGTGATAACGAAAGATGTTTTATAGGTACTTGGACTACAGATGAAATGAAATTTGCTATTAAAAAAGGATATAAAATAATGAATATTTATGAAGTTTGGAACTTTGAAAATGAATTATTCAGAGAGTACGTAAAACTGTTTTTAAAAATTAAACTCGAAATATGAGATAAATGGAAAAATAATTTTAAAATGAAAAGGAATATAAGAAGGTAGTTAAAGAGAAATTAAGTATAAAATTGAAAACCATAGAAGAAAATCCAGGTTTGAGATTTATAGCTAAAAATGTTTGAAATCTTTATGGGGCAAGTTTAGACAGCAAAAAAATATGAAACAAACTAAATACGTAAGGGAGATTGAAGATTTCTATAGATTTATACTAGATGATACAATAAAAGATTTAAACATGGTATTTATGAATGATGATTCTGTAGAAATAAGTTACAGAAAGAAAGAACATTATGAGAAAAAAAACTTTAACACAAATATTTATATAGCAGCATATACAACCAGTTCTTTTAAAATATACAATTATATAAAATAAATAAATTAAAAGAAAAAGTTATATATTATAATACAGATAGCGTTGTTTATATAGATGATGGAAACAAATATATTGAAATAGGATGTATGTTAGGAGACTGGACAGATGAACTTGGAAATGATAAATATATGAAATATTGGATATCTGTAGCTAGTAAAAGTCCTCTATGTGATTCAATTTGATTCCAGACATCTCTAGCGTTCTAAAATGTATTAATCAGCCCCCCCTTTTTTTAATAATTCAAATTTTTGTGTCTTTTTTTCGGATTTTAGAAAATTGGAAGGGCACCGACTCCAAACATCAGATCTTTAATATTAATACATCATCATGTTCGCAACAGTCTCTTCTGCAAGATTCAGTTTGGTGCCAGACATTTCTTGACACCTAAAATGTCCTAATCAGCCCCACAATAAAAATCAATTTTGTGTCTTTTTGATTGTATTTTAAATAATTGAGGAGTGTTATGACTCCAACCATGGGATCTTCAATATTAATACATAAAAATGTTCGCAACAGTATTCTCTAAAAGATTTAATTTGGCTCCAGACATTTCTAGTCACTTAAAATGATCAAATAACGTCCCTTCCCCCTTTTTTAAGAATTCAAATTTTCCAGTATTTTTGGTGGGATTTTAGATATTCGAGCAGTGATATGACCCCAACCATGGGAACTTTAACATTAATACATCAGAATGTTCGCATCAGTGTCCTCTTTAAAATTCAATTTGCTTCCAGACATCTCTGTTGTTCTAAAATGTCCTACTCAGCCCCCTTTCTTTTTTCAGAAATCAAATTTTTGTGTCTTTTTGGTCGGATTTTAGAAAATTGAGAAGAGCTACACCTTCAACCATAGGATCTTAAATATTAATACATCAAAATGTTTGCCACAGTTTCCTCTGAAAGATTCAGATTGGTGCCAGACATAACTTGACACCTAAAATGTCCTAATCATCCCCCCTAATAAAATTAATTTTGTGTTTTTTTAATTGTTTTTTAAATAATTGAGGAGTGTTATGGTTTCAACCATGGAATCTTTAATATTAATACATCAAAATGTTTGCAATAGTCTCTTCTTCAGAATTCAGTTTGGTTCCAGACATTTCTTTACACCTAAAATGTTCTAAGCACCCCCCAATATAAAAGGAAATTTCGTGTCTTTTTGATTGTATTTTAGAAAATTGAGGACAGTTATGACTCTAACCATGGGATCTTAAATATTAGTACATCTAAATGTTCATAAATGTCACTCTAAAAGATTCAGTTGCGCTCCAGACATTTCTACTTACTAAAGTCTCCTAATCAAACCCCCATTCCCATTTAAAGAAGTCAAATTTTTATGTCTTTTCGGTTAAATTTTAGAAAAATGAGGAGTGTTAAGACTCAAACATTGGGATCTTACATATTAATACATCAAAATGTTCGCTCTATTCTCCTCTACAAGATGACATTTCTAGTTACTAAAGTCTCCTAATCAAACCCCCACTAAAAGAAGTCAAATTTTTATGTCTTTTCGGTCATATTTTAGAAAAATTAGGAGTGTTGCAACTCCAACCATGGTATTTTAAATATTAATACGTCAAAATATACGAAACAGTCTCCTCTACAAGATTCAGTTTGGTGATTGACATTTCTTGTTACTTTAAATGTCATAATCAACCCCCCTTATAAAAATCAATTTTGTGTCTTTTTGATTGTATTTTAAATAATTGAGGAGTGATAAGACTCCAACCATGTGATGTTAAATGTTAATACATAAAATTTTTTGCAACAGTCTGCTGTACAAGATTCAGTTTGCTGCCAGATATTTCTTGACTCCTAAAACCCTAATCACCACCCCCTTATAAAAATCAATTTTTTGTCTTTCTAATAAACAATTTTGTGTCTTTTGATTGTATTTTAAAAAAAATTGAGGAGGGTTATGACTCCAACCATAGGATCTTAAATATTAATACATCAAAATGTTCGCAACAGTGTCCTCTACAAGATTTAGTTTGGCTACAGACATTTCTACACATCTAAAATGACCTAATCACTACCCCCCCCCTTGTTAAGAATTCAAATTTTGTGTCTTTTTGGTGGTTTGTCCCCTTGTTAAGAATTCAAATTTTGTGTCTTTTTGGTGGCATTTTAGAAAATTGAGGAGTGATACAACATAAACCATGGGATGTTAAATATTAATACATCCGAATGTTCACAAAAGTCTCATCTAAAAGATCCAGTTTGGCTCCAAGCTTTTCTAGAACCTAAACTCTCCGAATCAAACACTCCCTTTAAAGAAGTCAAATTTTTTATGTCTTTTCGGTCAAATTTTAGAAACACGAGGAGTGTTGCAACTCCAACGAAGGGAACTTAAATATTAATGCATCAAAATATGCGCAACAGTCTCCTCTACATGATTCAGTTTTGTGCCTGACATTTCTTTACACCTAAAATGACCTAATCCCCTCCCTATAAAAATCAATTTTGTGTCTTTTTGATTGTATTTTAAATAGTTGAGGAATATTGACTCCAAACATGGGATTTCAAATATTAATTCATCAAAATCATCGCAACCTTCTTCTGTACAAGATTCAGTTTGGTTCCAGACACTTCTAGTCTTCTAAATTGTCCTAATCTGACACCCGTTTTTTAAGAATTTAAATTTTTGTGTCTTTTTGGCAGGATTTTAGATAATTGAGGAGTGCTACAACATAAACCATGGGATGTTAAATGTTAATATATCAAATTGTTTGCAACAGTCTCTCCTACAAGATTCAGTTTGGTGCCAGAGATTTCTTGACAGATAAGTGTCCTAATCACACCGATATAAAAATCAATTTTGTGACTTTATGATTGTATTTTATAAAATTGAAGAGTTGTAAGACTCCAACTGTGGGATCTTAAATATGAATACATCAAAATGTTTGCAACAGTATTCTCTACAGTATTCAGTTTGCTGCTGACATTTCTAGTCACCTAAAATGACCTAATCCCGCCACGCCCCTTTTTTAAGAATTCAAATTTTTGTGTATTTTTGGTTGAGTTTTAGATAATTGAAGATTGATACGACTGTAACCATGCGATCTTAAACATTAATACACCAAAATGTTTGCCAAAGTGTCCACTATGAGAGTCAGTTTGGTGCCAGACATCTCTAGTCTCCTAAAATGTCCTAATCACCAGCCCACTTTTAAAAAATTGAAATTTTTCGGTCTTTTTGGTTGGATTTTACATAATTGAAAAGTGATACGACTCTAACCATAGGATCTTAAATATTAATACATCAAAATGTTTGCAACTGTGTCCTCTATGAGATTCAATTTGGTTATAGACATCTGTATTGTTCTAAAATGTACTAATCTGCCCCCCTTTTTTTAAGAATTCAAATTTTTGTGTCTTTTTGGTCGGATTTTAGAAAATTGAGAAAAGCTTCAACTCCAACCATAGGATCTTAAATATTAATACATCAAAATGTTCGCCACAGTCTCCTCTACAAGATTCAGTTTTGTCAGGACATTTCTAGCCACCAAAAATGACCTAATCACGCCCCCCCATTATTGGAGAATTCAATTTTTTGTGTCTTTTTCGTCGGATTTTAAAAAATTGGAAGTGCACTGACTCCACCCATAGGATCTTAATATTAATACATCATTATGTTTGCAACGGTCCCCTCTGCAAAATTCAGATTAGTGTCAGACATTACTTGACACCTAAAATATCCTAAACACCCCCACTATAAAAGTGAATTTTATGTCTTTTTGATTTTATTTTAAATAATTGAGGGGTGATAAGACTCCAACCGTGGGATCTTAAATATTAATACATTAAAATCATCGCAACATTCTCCTCTACAAGATTCAGTTTGGTTCCAGACACCTCTAGCCATTTAAAATTTCCTACTTAGCCACCCCTTTTTTAAGAATACAAATTTTCGTGTCTTTTTGGTCGGATTTTAGATAATTGAGGAGTGTTATGACTCCAACCATGGAATCTTAAATATTAGTACATCAAAATTTCAAAAAAGTCTCCCCTAAAAGTTTCAGTTTCGCTCCAGACATTTCTAGTTACTAAAGTCTCATAATCAATTCCCCCCCCCCCCCATTAAAAGAAGTCAAATTTTTAGAAAAGTTAAGATTAAAGGTTAAATTTAAGGGTAAATTTTAGAAAAATGAGGATTGTTGCAACTCCAACCATGGTATCATAAATATTAATACGTGAAAATGTGCGCAACAGTCTCCTCCACAAGATTCAGTTCTGTGCCTGACATTTCTTGTTACCTAAAATGTCTTAATCATACCCCCTTATAAAAATCAATTTTGTGACTTTTTGATTGTATTTTAAATAATTGAGGAGTGTTAAGACTCCAACCATGGGATGTTAAATGTTAATGCATAAAATTGTTTGCAACAGTCTCCTCTACAAGATTCAGTTTTGTGCCAGGCTTTTCTTGACACATAAAATCCTTATCAACCCCCTTACAAAAATCAATTTTTTATCTTTTTGATAATCAATTTTGTGTGTTTTGATTGAATTTTAAAAAAAATTGAGGAAAGTTATGATTATTGAATTTTAAATAATTGAGGAGTGTTGAATCCAACTATGGGATCTTAAATATTAAAACATCAAAATCATCGCAACATTCTTCTCGACAAGATTCAGTTTTGTTCCAGACAGACTTACTGTGGAATTGGTTTTATAATGAAAAATATATTTTACGAGAAAAATGAATTTTTGTAAAGTTCGCGCTAGTAACACATATGATCCCCTTTTCCCGATTACGCTAATTTAAAATTTACCCAAAATCTGTATAAATTTCCCGTTTATGGACAGACAAATGGTTTCATTTAGTAGTAAAACACATTCTAAGACTAACTGTGGTCTTCATTTTAATATAAAAAATATATTTTATGAGAAAAAAGGGATATTGTATGAGGCGCCGAAATGGTACGTGTGACTACAGATTCCCACCAAGATTGACTTCAAAATTCTCTTATATTTTAAAAAATGCCCTTTTTGTATACAAATAAATGAAACAATTTAGTAGTAAATCACATTTCTAGAGTTAGTGTGGAATTGGTTTTATTATAAAAAAATATATTTTATGAGAAAATGAGTTTTTGTAAAGTTCGCCGAAGTAAAACATTCCCTTTTCATGATTACGCTAATTTCAAAATTCACTTAAAATCTGCATAAATTTCCAGTTTATAGACAAACAAATGTTTTCATTTTGTAGTAAATCACATTCTAAGACTAACTGTGGTCTTCATTTTAATATAAAACATATTTTTTATGAGAAAAAAGGGAAATTGTATGGTTTGCCCATATGGTACGTGTGACTTGATATTTCCACCAAGATTGACTTCAAAATTCCCTCATATCTTAAAAAATGCCCAATATGTATAGAAATAAATGATACAATTTAGTAGTAAATCACATTTCTAGACTTCCTTTTACTTTGGTTTTATTATAAAAAAATATATTTTACGTGAAAAATGAGTTTTTTTCAAGTGCGCCCAAGTAACACATATGATCCCCTTTTCCCGATTACGCCAATTTCAAAATTTACTCAAAATCAGCATAAATATCCCGTTTATGGACAAATAAATGGTTTCATTTAGTAGTAAATTACATTCTAAGACTAACTGTGGTATTCATATTATTATAAAAAAATATATTTCATAAGAAAAAATGGATATCGTATTGTGCGCCCATACGGTACGTGTGACTTCAGGTTCCCACCATGATTGACATTAAAATTCCCTTATATTTAAAAAAATGCTTTTTATGTATACAAATAAATGATACAATTTAGTAGTAAATCACATTTCTAGACTTACTGTGGAATTGGTTTTATTTAAAAAAATATTTTTTACGGGAAAAATGAGTTTTTGTAATGTGCGCCCAAGTAACACATTCCCTTTTCCCGATTACGCAAATTTCAAAATTTACTCAAAATCTGCACAAATTTCCAGGTTATGGACAAACAATTGGCTTTATTTAGTAGTAGATCACATTCTAAGAGTAACTGTGGTATTGATTTTATTATAAAAAATATATTTTATGGTAAAAAGGAATATAGTATGGTGTGCACGTATGGTATTTGTGACTTCAGATTCCCACCACGATTGACTTCAAAATTCCCTTATATCTTACAAAATACCTAATATGTATACAAAAAAATGATACAATTTAGTAGTAAATCACATTTCTCGACTTACTGTGGATTTGGTTTCATTATAAAAAATATATTTTACGAGAAAAATGAGTTTTTGTAAAGTGCGCCCATGTAACACATATACGTTAATTTCAAAATTTACTCAAAATCTGAGTACATTTCCCGTATATACACAAACAAAAGGTTTCATTTAGTAGTAGATCACATTCTAAGACTAACTGTGGTATTCATTTTATTATAAAAAATATATTTTATGAGAAAAAAGGGATATTGTATGGGTTGCCCATATGGTACGTTTGACTTCAAATTCCCCCCACGATTGACTTCAAAATTCCCTTATATCTTACAAAATACCTAATATGTATACAAAAAAATGATACAATTTAGTAGTAAATCACATTTCTAGGCTTACTGTGGAATTGGTTTTATTATAAAAAAATATATTTTATGAGAAAAATGAGTTTTTGTAAATTGCGCCCAAGAAACACATAAGATCCCCTTTTCCTGATTACGCTAATTTCAAAATTTACTATCAAATCACGTCCCTTCCCCCTTTTTTCAGAATTTAAATTTTTCAGTCTTTTTGTTTGGATTTTAGATATTTGAGGAGTGATACGACCCAACCATGTGAACTTAAAATTAATAAATCAAAATGTTCGCATCTGCGTCTTCTTAAAAACTCAATTTGGTTCCATACAACCCTAGTGTTTTAAAATGTCCTACTCAGCCCCGTTTCTTTTTTAAGAATTCAAATTTTTGTGTCTTTTTGGTCAGATTTTAGAAAATTGAGAAGAACTCCAACTCCAACCATAGGATCTTAAATATTAATACATCAAAATGTTCATAAAAGTCGCCTCTAAAATATTCAGTTTGGCTCTAGATATTTCTAGTTTCTAAAGTCTCATAATCAAAACCCTCCCCTTAAAAAATTCAAAATTTTATTTCTTTTCGGTCAAATTTTACAAAAATGAGGAGTGTTAAGACTCCAACCAATAATCATCAAAATGGTTGCATCAAAATTATTAATACATCAAAATGGTTGCAACAGTATGCTATACAATATTTAGTTTGGCTACAGTCATTTCTAGCACCTAAAATGACCTAATCACGCCACCCCCCTTTTTTAAGAATTCAAATTTTTGTGTCTTTTTATTTGGATTTAAAAAATTGAGGAGTGTTACGACTCAAACCATGGAATCTTATATATTGATACATCAAAATGTTCGCACTATTCTCCTCTACACGATTCAGTTTGGTTCTAGGCACCTCTAGACTTCTTAAATGCCTCAATCAGCCCCCCTTCTTGATAAGAATTCAAATTTTTTGTGGTCGAATTTTAGAAAATGGAGACATTGCACCGACTATGACCATAGGATCTTAAATATTAATACATAAAAATGTGCGCAACAGTTTTCTCTTTAAGATTCAGTTTGGTGCCAGATATTTCTTGACACCTAAAATTTCCTAATCAATCCCCTTATAAAAATAAATTTTGTGTCTTTTTAATTGTATTTTAAAAAATTGAGGAGTGTTAAGACTCCAATCATGGGATCTTAAATATTAATACATCAAAATGTTTCCAACAGTATCCTCTACAACATTTAGTTTTCCTCCTGACATTTCTAGCCACTTAAAACGACCCAATCACGCCACCCCCCTTTTTTAAGAATTAAGGTGTCTGACATTTCTTGACACCTAAAATGTCCAAACCCCCCCCCCACTATAAATGTGAATTTAGTGTCTTTTTGATTGTATTTTAGAAAATTGAGGAGTGTTATGACTCCAACCATGGGATCTTACATATTAATACATCAAAATATTCATAAAAGTCTCCTCTAAAAGATTCAGTTTGGCTCCAGACATTTCTAGTTACTAAAGTCTCCTAATCAAACCCTCCCCTTAAAGGAAGTCAAATTTTTATGTCTTTTCGAACAAATTTTAGAAAAATGATTGACCTTAAATGACGTATTCCCGCCACACCCCTTTTTTAAGAATTAAAATTTTTGTGACTTTTTGGTTGGAATTTAGATAATTGAAGAGTGATACGACTCTTACCAGGGGATCTAAAATGTTCACAACAGTGTCCTCTATGAGATTCAGTATGATCCCAGACATCTCTAGTCTCCTAAAATGTCATGATCAACACCAATCCTTTTTAAAGAATTCAAATTTTTCGGTCTTTTTGGTTGGATTTTAGAAAATTCCAAGTTCATCGATTTCAACCATAGGATCTTAAATATAATTACATCATTATTTTCGCAACATTTTTCTTTGCAAGATTCAGTTTGGTGACAGACATCTCTAGTGTCCTAAAATATCCTAAGCACCCCCCTCATTTTTTAAGAATTGAAACTTTTGTGTGTTTTTAATCGTATTTAAAAAAGTGAGGAGTGCACCGACTCCAACCATAGGATCTTAAATATTAATGCATAATTATGTACGCAAGAGTCTCCTCTAAAATACTCAATTTGGTGCCAGACATTTCTTGACACCTAAAATGTCCTAATCAACACCCCTATAAAAATTAATTTTGTGTCTTTTTGATTGTATTTTAAATAATTGTGGAGTGTTATGACCCAACCATGAAATCTTAAATATTAACACATCAAAATGCTTGCAATAGTCTTCTTTACAATATTTAGTTTTGTGCCAGAAATTTCTATTCATCTAATATGACCTAATCACGCCTTACTCTTTTTTAAGAATTCTAATTTTTCGGTCTATTTGTTTGGATTTTAGATAATTGAAAAGTGATACGACTCTAACCATGGTATCTTAAATATTATTATAGCAAAATGTTCGCCACAGTCTCAATAAGCCCCCTCCCCCTTTTTATGAATTCAGTTTTTTGTATCTTTTTAGTTGGATTTGAAACAATTGAGGAGACCTACAACTTAAAACAAGGGATGTTAAATATTAATACATCAAATTGTGTGCAACATTCTCCTCTACAAGATTCAGTTTGGTTCCAGACACCTCTAGTCTTCTGAAATGTCCTAATCAGACCCACCCCCCATTTTTAAGAATTTAATTCTTGTGTCTTTTTGGTAGGATTTTAGATAATTGAGGATTGCTACAACATAAGCCATGGGATTTTAAATTTTATTACATCAAATTTTGTTTGCAACAGTCTCTTCTATAAGATTCAGTTTTTTGCCAGACATTCCTTTACAGCTAAAATGTCCTAATCACCACCCCTATAAAAATCAATTTTGTGTCTTTTCGATTGTATTTTAAAAAATTGAGGAGTATTAATACTTCAACCATGGGATCTTAGATATTAATACATCAAAATGTTTCCAACAGTATTCTCTACAATATTTAGTTTGCTTCAGACATTTCAAGTCACATAAAATGACCTAAACACGCCACCACTTTTTTTAAAGAATTAAAATTTTTGAATCTTTTTGGTTGGAATTTAGATAATTAAAGTGTGATACGACTGTAACCATGGGATCTTAAATACTAATACATAAAAATGGTCGCAACAGTGTACTCTATGAGACTGAATTTGGTTCTGGATATCTTTAGTGTTCTGGAATGGCCTAATCAGCCCCCACCCTCTTTTTAAGAATTCTAATTTCTGTGTTTTTTTGTCGGATTTTAGAAAATTAATCGTGTTTAAAAAATTAGGAGTGCACTGACTCCAACCACAGGATCTTAAATATTAGTACATCAAAATGTTCGCCATAGTCTCCTCTACAAGATTCAGTTTGGCTCCAGACATTTCTAGCCACCTAAAATGACATAATCACAACCCCCCCTTTTTTAAGAATTCAAATTTTTGTGTCTTTTTAACCGGATTTTATAAAATTGGAAATGCACCGACTCCAACCATAGGATCTTAAATATTAATACATCATTATGTTCACAACAGTTCCTCTTCAAGATTCAGATTGGGGCCAGACATTTCTTGACACCTAAAATGTCGTAATCAACACCCCTATTAAAATCAATTTTGTGTGTTTTTTATTGTATTTTAAATAATTGAGGAGTGTTATGACTTTAACCATGAGATCTTCAATATTAATACATAAAAATGTTCGGAAAAGTCTCCTCTACAATATTTAGTTTGCTCCAGACATTTCTAATCACCTAAAATGACGTAATTACGCAACCCCCCTTTTTTAAGAATTCAAATTTTTGTGTCTTTTTGGTTGTATTTTAGATAATTGAAGCGTGATACGACTCTAACCATGGGATCTTAAATATTAATACATAAAAGTGTTTGCAATAGTCTCCGCTACAAGATTCAGTATGGTAATAGACATTTCTTGAAACCTAGAATGTCCAAATAACCCCCCTTTCCCTATAAAAAGTCACGTTTGTATCTATTTGATTGTATTTTAAAAATTACTACAAGATTTAATTCGGCTTCAGACGTTTCTAGTCACCTAAAATAAAGTAAACACGTCCGCCTTTTTTTTTAAGATTTCTAATTTTTCAGTCTTTTAGGTTTAAATTTAGATATTTGAGGAGTGATACGACCCCAACCATGGGATCTTTAATATTAATACATGAAAATATTTGCATCAGTATCCTCTACCAGATTCAATTTTGTGCCAGACATCTCTAGGCTTCTAAAATGTCCTAATCAGCCCCCTTTCTTTTTTAAGAATTCAAATTTTTGTGTCTTTTCGGTCGGATTTTGGAAAATTGAGAAAAGCTAACAGTCCAACCATAGGATCTTAAATATTATTACATGAAAATGTGCAAAAGAGTCGCCTCTACAAGATTCAGTTTGATTCAACACATTTCTAGCCATCAAAAATGTCCTAAAAACCCCCCTCCCCTCTATAATGTATTAAACTTTTGTTTTTTTTATCATATTTAAGGAAATAGAGGAGTGTTATGATTTCAAGCATGGGATATTAAATATTAATGCATAAAAGTGTTTGCAACAGTCTTCTCTTTAAGATTCAGTTTGTTGCCAGATATTTCTTGACACCTAAAATGTCCTAATCAATCCCCTTATAAAAATCAATTTTGTGTCTTTTTAATTGTATTTTAAAAAATTGAGGAGTGTTAAGACTCCAATCATGGGATCTTAAATATTAATACATCAAAATTTTCCAAAAGTATCCTCTACAATATTTAGTTTCGCTCCTGACATTTCTAACCACCTAAAATGACCTTACCACGCCACCCCCCTTTTTTAAGAATTCAAATCTTTGTAACTTTTTGGTTGAATTTTAGATAATTGAAAAGTGATACGACTCTAACCATGGGATCTTAAATATTAATACATAAAGATTTTCGCAACAGTGTCTTCAATTAGATTCAATTTGATTCGAGACATCTGAAGTGTTCTAAAATTTTCTAATCTCTCCCCTTCTTTTTTTAAATATTCCAATTTTTGTGTCAAATTTTAGAAAATTGGAAGTGACCGATTCCAACCATAGGATCTTAAATATTAATACATCATTACATTCGTAACAGTCTCCTCTGCAAGATTCAATTTTGTGCTAGACATTTCTTGATTCAAAATGTCCTAATCAGCACCCATATAAAAATCAATTTTGTGTCTTTTTGATTGTATTTTAAATATTTGAAGATTGTTATGACACCAACCATGGGATTTTAAATATTAATGCATCAAAAGGCTTGCAACAGTCTTCTCTACAATATTTAATTTGGTTCTAGAAATTTCTACCTACCTAAACTGACCTAATCACGCCATATCTTTTTTTAGAATTCTAATTTTTCAGTCTTTTTTGTTGCGATTTAGATAATTGAAGAGTGATACGACTCTAACCATGGGATCTTAAATATTAATACATATAGAGATTTGCAAGACTGTTCTCAATGTGATTCAATTTGATTCCAGACATCTCTAGTGTTCTAAAATGAGCAGCCCCCCTTTTAAATAATTCAAATTTTTGTGTCTTTTTTTCGGATTTTAGAAAATTGGAAGGGCATTGTCTCCTACCTTACGATCTTAAATATTAATACATCATCATGTTCGCAACAGTCTCCTCTGCAAGGTTCAAATTGATGCCAGACATTTCTTGACACCTAAAATGTTATGGGGATTATTAGGACATTTTAGGAGACTAGACATGTCTGGAACCAAGCAGAATAGTGTCTCATAGACGACAACTAACAATGCCTCTTAGACGACACTGTTGCGAACATTTTGATGTATTAATATTTAATATCGCATGGTTAGAGTCATATCACTCTTCAATTATCTAAAATCCAACCAAAAAGACACAAAAATTTTAATTCTTAAAAAAGGGGGGTGGCGGGAATACGTCATTTAAGGTGACTTGAAATGTGTGGAGCAAACTAACTATTGTAGAGGATACTGTTGCAACCATTTTTATGTATTAATATTTAAGATCCAATGGTTGGAGTCTTAACATTCCTCATTTTTCTAAGATTTGTTCGAAATGACGTAAAATTATTTAATCTATTAACGGGGGGAGGTTTGATTAGGAGACTTTAGTAACTAGAAATGTCTGAGACAAATTGAATCTATTAGAGGAGACTTTTATGAATATTTTGATGTACTAATATTTAAGATCCCATGGTTGGAGTCATAACACTCCTCAATTTTCTAAAATACAATCAAAAAGATACTAAATTCACTTTTATAGTGGGGGAAGGGTTTGGACATTTTAGGTGTCAAGAAATGTCTGGCACCAAACTGAATCTTGCAGAGGAGACTGTTGCGAACATAATGAAGAAGTATTAATATTTAAGATCATATGGTTGGAGTTGGTGCACTTCCAATTTTTTAAAATTCGACGAAGAAGACACAAAAATTTGAATTCCTAAAATGGGGAGGGCGTATTAGGTCATTTTAGGTGGCTAGAAATGTTTGGAGCAAAACTGAATCTTTGAGACTGTGGCGAACATTTTGATGTATTAATATTTAAGATCCCATTGTTGGAGTCAATTAACACTCCTTAATTTTTTAAAATACAATCGAAAAGACACAAAATTGATTTTTATATGGCGGCTTAGTAGGACATTTTAGAACGCTAGAGATGTCTAGAACCAAAATGAATCTCATAGAGGACACTGTTGCGAACATTTTGGTATATTAATATTTAAGATCCGATGATTAGAGTCGTATCACTCTTCAATTATCTAAAATCAAACCAAAAAGACACAAAAATTTTAATTCTTTAAAAAGGGGGAGGCGGGATAAGGTCATTTCAGATGACTAGAAATGTCTGGAGCAAACTAAATATTGTAGAGGACTCTGTTGTAACCATTTTGATGGATTATTATTTAAGATCCCATGGTTGGAGTCTAAACAGTTCTCATTCTTCTAAAATTTGTTCGAATAAACGTAAAAATTTTTAATCTATTAAGGGAGGGGAGGTTTGATTGGGAGACTTTATGAACTAGAAATGTCTGGAGACAAATTGAATCTATTAGAGGAGACTTTTATGAATATTTTGATGTACTAATATATATAAGATCCCATGATTGGAGTCATAACACTCCTCAATTTTCTAAAATACAATCAAAAAGACACAAAATTCACTTTTATAGGAGGGGGTATTAGGATATTTTAGGTGTCAACAAATGTCTGAACCCAAACTGAATTCTGAAGAAGAGACTGTTGCAAACATTTTGATGAATTAATATTAAAGATTCTGTGGTTTAAACCATAACACTCCTCCATTATTTAAAATACAATCAAAAATACAAAAAATTAATTTTTATAGGGGCTGATTAGGACATTTTAGGTGTCAAGGAATGTCTGGCACCAAACTGAATCTTACAGAGGAGACTGTTGCGAACATCATGAAGTATTAATATTTAAGATCCTATGGTTGGAATCGAAGCACTTCAGATTTTCTAAAATCTGACCAAAAAGACACAAAAATTTGAATTCCTAAAGAAATGGGGGGGGGGAGGTGATCAGGTCATTTTAGCTGATTAGAAATGTCTAGAGCAAAACTGAATCTTGTAGAGGAGACTTTGGCATACATTTTCATGTATTAATATTTTAGATCCTATGGTTGGAGTTGTATCTCTTCTCATTTATCTAAAATCCGACCAAAAAGACACAAAAATTGGAATATTTGAAAAAAAAGGGGGGGGAGAGATTAGAAAATTTTAGAACATTAGAGATGTCTCGAATCAAATTGAATCTCATAGAAGACTCTTTTGCGAAAATATTTATATATTAATATTTAAGATCCCATGTTTAGAGTCCTATCACTTTTCAATTATCTAAAATTCAACCAAAAAGTCACAAAAATTTTAATTCTTAAAAAAGGGGGGGTGGCGTGATTGGGTCATTTTAGATCGCTAGAAATGTCAGGAGGAAAACTAAATGTGTTAGAGGATACTGTTGGAAACATTTTGATACATTAATATTTAAGATCCAATGATTGGAGTCTTTACACTCCTCAATTTTTTAAAATACAATTAAAAAGACATAAAATTGATTTTTATAAGGGCATTGATTAAGACATTTTATGTGTCAAGAAATATCTGGCACCAAACTGAATCTTAAAGAGAAGACTGTTGCAAACCATTTTTGTATTAATATTTAACACCCCATGGTTGAAATGATAACACTCCTCTATTTCCTAAAATATGATAAAAAAACAAAAGTTTAATACATTATAGAGGGGAGGGGGGTTATTAGTACATTTTTGATGGCTAGAAATGTGTTGAATCAAACTGAATCTTGTAGAGGAGACTGTTGCGAACATGATGATGTATTAATATTTAAGATCGTATGGTAGAAGACGATGCATTTCCAATTTTCTAAAATCCGACAAAAAAAAAATAATAAAAATTTGTATTTTTTAAAGGGGGCGGGGACTGATTAGTACATTTTAGAACACTAGAGATGTCTGGAATCAAATTGAATCACATTGGGAACAGTCTTGCAAAACTCTCTTTGTATTAATATTCAAGATCCCATCGTTAGAGTCGTATCACTCTTCAATTATCAAATTTCCAACCAAAAAGACCGAAAAATTAGAATTCTTAAAAGGATGTAAGGCGTGATTAGGTCTATTTAGGTGGCTAGAATTTTCTGGAACCAAATTAAATATTCTAAATATTCTAATTAAATATTCTACATCATCATATATACCAAATTATATATGATGATGTATTATTATTTAAGATCCTATGGTTGGAGTCGGTGCATATCTACTTTTCTAAATACCAAAAAGACACAAAAATTGGAATTTTTAAAAAAGGAGGGGGGAAGATTAGAAAATTTTAGAACACTAGAGATATCTAGAACCAAAATGAATCCCATAGAGGACACTGTTGCGAACATTTATGTGCATTAATATATAAGATCACATGGTTATAGTCGTATCACTTTTCAATTCTCTAAAATACAACCATAAAGAGTTAATAATTTGAATTCCTTAAAGGGGGCGATTAAGGAAATTTAGGAGACTAGAGATGTCTGGGACAAAATGGAATCTCATAGAGGACACTTTAGCGAACATTTTGATGTATTTATATTTAAGATCCCATGGTTGGAATCTTAACACTCCTCATTTTTCTAAAATTTTTTCGAAAAGACATAAAATTTTGACTTCTTTTAAGGGGCGGGGGTTGATTAGGAGACTTTAGTAACTAGAAATGTCTGGTGCCAAACTGAATCTTTTAGAGGAGACATTTATAAACATTTTGATGCACTAATATATAAGATCCCATGGTTGGAGCCATAACATTCCTCAATTTTCTAAAATACAATCAAAAATACACAAAATTCACTTTTATATTGGGTATGTTTATTACATTTTAGGTATAAAGAAATGTCCGGCACCAAACAGAATCTTGCAGAGGAGAATGTTGCGAAAATAATGAAGAAGTATAAATATTTAAGATCCTATGATTGGAGTCGGTGCCCTTCCAATTTTGTAAAATCCGATTAAAAAGACACAAAAATTTAAATTCATAAAAAGGGGGAGGGGTCTGATAAAAAATTTTAGAACACTAGAGATGTATAGAACCAAGTTGAATCGCATAGAGGACACTGTTGCGGACATTTTGATGTATTAATATTTAAGTTTAGATGGTTGGAATTACAACACTACTCATTTTCCTAAAAGTTGAACGAAAAGAAAAAATTGACTTCTTTTAAAGGGGGGGGGGGGTTGATTAAGAAGTTTTAGTAACTAAAAATATCTGGAGCTAAACTGAATCTTTTAGAGGAAACTTTTATGAATATTTTGATGTACTAATATATAAGATCTCATGGTTGGAGTCATAACACTCATAAATTATTTAAAATACGATCAAAAATACACAAAATTGATTTTTACAGGGGACTGATTAGGACATTTTAAATGTCAAGAAATTTCTGGTACAATGCTGTATCTTGCAGAGGAGACTGTTGCGAACATAATGATGTATTAATATTTAAGATCCTATGGTTGGAGTCGGTGCTTTTCGAATTTTCTAAAATCCGAAAAAAAGACACAAAAATTTCAATTATTAAAAGAGGAGGGGGGCTGATTAGTACATTTTAGAACACTAGAGATGTCTGGAAACAAATTGAATCACATAGAGGACACTGTTATAAAAATCTTTATTTATTAATATTTAAGATTCCATCGTTAGA
This sequence comes from Latrodectus elegans, assembly GCA_030067965.1. NCBI lineage: Eukaryota > Metazoa > Arthropoda > Arachnida > Araneae > Theridiidae > Latrodectus > Latrodectus elegans. The sequence goes on from CM057810.1 coordinate 124,128,722, forward strand.
GTCGTATCACTCTTCAATTATCTAAAATCCAACCAAAATGCCCGAAAAATTAGAATTCTTAAAACAGTGGCGTGCCATGATTAGGTCAATTTAGGTGATTAGAAATGTCTGGAGCAAACTAAATATTGTAGAGTATACTGTTGCATACATTTTGATGTAGTAATATTTAAGATCCCACGGCTGGAGCTGTAACACTCCTCAATTTTTTAAAATGCAATCGGAAAGACACAAAATTGATTTTTTTATGGGGGTGATTAGTACATTTTATCTCTCAAGAAAAGTGTGGCACCAAACTAAATATTTTTCAGTATACTGTTGCCAATATTTTGATGTATTAATATTTAAGATCCCACGGTTGGTGCCTTAACAATCCTAAATTGTTTAAAATACAATCGAAAGGACACAAAATTGATTTTTATATGGGGGGTGATTAGGACATTTTAGCTGTCAAGAAAAGTCAGACACCAAACTGAATCTTGTAGAGGAGATTGTTGCAAACAATTTGATGTATTAACATTTAACATCCCATGGTTTAAGTTGTAGCACTCCTCAAATATCTAAAATCCAATCAAAAAACACAAAAATTCAAATTCTTAAAAAAGGGGGTGGGACTGATTAGAACATTTTAGAAAACTAGAGGTGTCTGAAACAAAACTGAATCTTGAAGAGAAGAATGTTGAGATTATTTTGATGTATTCATATTGAAGATCCCATTGTTGGCTTCGTATTACTCCTCAATTATCTAAAATCCAAAAAAAGGCTGAAATATTTGAATTCTTCAAAAAGGGGGGGGGCTTGATTAGTTCTTTTTAGGTAACTAGAAATGTCTGGAGCAATCTAAATGTTGTAGAGAAGACTATTGCAAACATTTTGATGCATTAATATTTAAGATCCCATGGTTGGAGTCGTATCATTCCTCAATTTTCTAAAATCCAACCAAAAAAACTGAAAAACTTGAATTCCTTAAAAGGGGGGGGCTGATAAAGACATTTTAGGAAACTAGAGATGTATTAAATAAAATAAAATTTGTAGACGAGACTCTTGCAAACAATTTGTTGTATTAACATTTAACTTCCCATGGTTTAAGTTGTAGCACTTCTCAATTTGCTAAAATCCGACCAAAAAGATACAAAAATTTGTATTCTTAAAAAGAGGGTGGCTGACTAGGACATTTTAGATGACTAGAGGTGTCTATAACCAAACTGAATCTTGAATAGGAGAATGTTGCGATGATTTTAATGTATTAATATTAAAGATCCCATGTTTGGAGCCTTAACACTCCTCAATTATTTAAAATACAATCAAAAAGACACAAAACGATTTTTATAAGGGGAAATCATTAAGACATTTTAGGTTCCAAGAAATTTCAGTCAACAAACTGAATCTTGTAGAAGAGACATTTGCGCAAATTTTGATGCATTATTATTTAAGATCCTATTGTTGGAGTCGGTGCAATGTCTCATTTTTCTAAAATTCGACCCAAAGAACACAAACATTTGAATAGTTAACAAGAGGGGAGGGCTGATTACGGCATTTTAAAAGACTAGATGTGTCTGGAACCAAAATGAATCTTGTAGATGAGAATAGTGCAAACATTTTGATGTATTAATATATAAGATCCCATTATTTGAGTCGTAACACACCTAAAATTTTTAAATCCCACTAAAAAGACACAAAAATTTGAATTCTTAAAAAAGAGGATTTGCGTGAGTAGCTCATTTTAGGCGCTAGAAATGTCTGAAGCCAAAATAAATATTGTATAGAATACTGTTGCAACCATTTTGATATAATAATATTTAAGATATCATGGTTGGAGTCTTAATAATCCTCCTTTTTCTAAAATTTTACCGAAAAGGCATAAAAATTTGTCTTCTTTTAAGGGGGAGTTGAATAAGAGACTTTAGTAACTAGAAATGTCTGCAGCCAAACTGAAAATGTTAGAGGAGACTTTTACGATCATTTTGATGTACTAATATATAAGACCCCATGGTTGGAGTCATAACACTCCTCAATTTTCTAAAATAAAATCAGAAATACAAAATTCTCCTATGTTGTGAGGGTATTAGGACATTTTAGGTGTCAGGAAATGTCTGGAACCAAACTGAATACTTAAGTAGAGACTATTGCAAACATTTTGATGTATTAATATTAAAGATCCCATCTTTGAAATCATAAAACTCATAAATTATTTAAAATACGATCAAAAATACACAAAATTGATTTTTACAGGGGACTGATTAGGACATTTTAAGAAATTTGTCAAGAAATTTCTGGCACAAAACTGTATCTTGCAGAGGAGACAGTTGCGAACAGAATGATGTATTAATATTTAAGATCCTATGGTTGGAGTCGGTGCTTTTCGAATTTTCTAAAATCCTAAAAAAAGACACAAAAATTTCAATTATTAAAAGAGGAGGGGGGCTGATTAGTACATTTTAGAACACTAGAGATGTCTGGAATCAAATTGAATCACATAGAGGACACTGTTACAAAAATCTTTATTTATTAATATTTAAGATTCCATCGTTAGAGTCGTATCACTCTTCAATTATCAAAAATCCAGCCAAAATGCCCGAAAAATTAGAATTCTTAAAAAAGAAGCTTGGCGTGATTAGGTCAATTTAGGTGATTAGAAATGTCTGGAGAAAACTAAATATTGTAGAGTATACTGTTGCATGCATTTTGATGTATTAACAATTAAAATCCAACAGTTGGAGACTTAACACTCCCCAATTTTTTAAAATGCAATCGAAAAAACACAAAATTGATTTTTATATGGGGTGTGATTAGGACATTTTAGCTAACAAGAAAAATCTGGCACCAAATTGAATCTTGTAGAGGACACTGTTGCAAACAATTTGATGTATTAACATTTAACTTCCCATGATTTAAGTTATAGCACTCAGCAATTATCTAAAATCCGACCAAAAAGACACAAAAATTCAAATTCTTAAAAAAAAAGGGGGGGTCTGATTACAACATTTTAGAAAACTAGAGGTGTCTGAAGCAAAACTGAATCTTGTAGAGAAGAATGTTTACATGATATTGATGTATTCATTTTGAAGATCCCATGGTTGGGTTCGTATCATTCCTCAATTATCTAAAATCAAAAAAAAGACTGAAAAATTTGAATTCTTAAAAACGGGGGAGCATGATTAGTTCTTTTTAGGTAACTAGAAATGTCTGGAGCAAGCTAAATACTGTAGAGAAGACTATTGCAAACATTTTGATGAATTAATATTTAAGATCCCATGGTTGGAGTCGTATCATTCCTCAATTTTCTAAAATCCAACCAAAAAGACAGAAAAATTTGAATTATTAATAAAGGGGAGTGTCGTGATTACTTCATTTTAGATGAATGGAAATGTCTGGAGCAAACTAAATATTGTAGAGGATACTGTTGCACACATTTTGATTTATTAATATTTAAGATCCTATGGTTGGAGTCGTTGCACTTCCAATTTTCTAAAATCCAAATTAAAAGACACAAAAAATTGAATTCTTAAAAAAGGGGGTTCGTGATTAGGTCATTTTCGGTGGCTAGAAATAGTTTGGAGCCAAACTGAATCTTGTAGAAGAGACTATGGCGAACATTTTTATGTATTAATATTTAAGATCTTAAGGTTGGCGTCGGTGCACTCCTCATTTTTTAAAAATACGATTAAGACACAGAAATTTGAATTCTTAAAAAAGGGGGGGAGCTGAGTAGGATATTTTAGAACACTAGAGATGTCTAGAACTAAATTGAATCTAATAGAGGATACTGTTGCGAACATTTTGATGTATTAATATTTAAGATCCCATGGTTAGATCTTATCAAACTTCAATTATTTAAAATCCAACCAAAAAGATACAAAAATTTCAATTCTTAAAAAAGGGGTCTGGATGGATAAGGTCATTTTAGGTGCCCAGAAATGTCTGGAGCAAACTAAGTATTGTAGAGGATAGTGTTGCAAACATTTTGATGTATTAATATTTAAGAACCCATGGTTTGTGTCTTAACACTCCTCATTTTTCTAAAATTTGTTCGAAAAGACATAAAAATTTGACTTCTATTAAGGAGGGGGGGGGCTATTACGAGACTTTAGGACTAGAAATAACTGGAGCCAAACTGAATCTTTTAGAGGAGACTTTTATGAACATTTTGATGTACTAATATATAAGATCCTATGGTTGGAGTCATAACACTCCTCAATTTTCTAAAATACAATCAAAAAAACACAAAATTCTTTTTTATAGTGGGGAGTGTTTAGTATATTTTAGGTCCCAAGAAATGTCTGGCACCAAACTGGATTCTGAAAAAGAGACTATTTCAAAAATTTTGATGTATTAATATTAAAGATCCCATGGTTGAAATCAAAACACTCCTCAATTATTTAAAATACTATCAAAAAGACAAAAAATTAATTTGTATAGGGGCTGATGATGACATTTTAGGTGTCAAGAAGTGTGTGGCACCAAACTGAATCTTGCATAGGATACTGTTGAGAATATAATGAAGTATTAATATTTAAGATCCTATGGTTGGAGTCGGTGCACTTCCAATTTTTTAAAATCCGACCAAAAAGACACAAAAATTTGAATTCTTAAAAAATGGGGAGGGGGCATGATAAGGTCATTTTAGGTGATTAGAAATGTCTGGAGAAACACTCTTTTAGAGGAGACTGGCGAACATTTTGATGTATTAATATTTAAGATCGTATGTTTGGAGTTGTAGCTCTTCTCATTTTTTTAAAATCAGACCAAAAACAAACAGAAATTTGAATTCTTAAAAAAGAAAAGGGGCTGAGTAGGACATTTTAGAACGATAGAGATGTCGAGAACCAAATTGAATTTTAAAGAAGATACTGATGCGAACATTATGATGTATTAATTTTAAAGTTCCAATGATTGGGGTCGTATCACTCCTCAAATATCTAAAATTCAACCATAAAAAATGAAAAATTAGAATTCTTAAAAAAGGGGGAAGGGACGTGATTTGATCATTTTAAGTGACTAGAAATGTCTGGAGCCAAATTAAATCTTGGAGAGAAGATAGTTGCGAAAATATTTATGTATTAATATTGGAGTTCTCTTGGTTGAAGTCATAATACTCTTCAATTTTTTAAAACATAATCAAAATGACAAAAAATTGATTTTTATAGGGTGGCTGATTAGGACATATTAGGTGTGAAGTAATGTCCGGCACCAAACTGAATCTTGCAAAGGAGACTGTAGCGAAAATGATGATGTATTAATATTTAAGATCCTATGGTTGGAGTCGGTGCCCTTCCATTTTTCTAAACACCGACAAAAAGACAAAAAAAATTGGAATTTTTTTAAAAAAAAGGGTGGGAAGGAACATTAGAAAATTTTAGAACACTAGAGATGTCTCGAATCAAATTTAATCTCACAGAAGGCACTATTGCGAAAATCTTTATGTATTAATATTTAAGATCCCGTGGTTAGAGTCGTATCTCTTTTCAATTATCCAAAATTCAACTAAAAAGCCCGAAAAATTAGAATTCTTAAAAAAGGGTGGGGCGTGATAAAGTCATCATAGGTGACTAGAAATGTCTGGAGCAAACTAAATATTGTAGAGTATACTGTTGCATACATTTTGATGTATTAATATTTAAGATCCCACGGCTGGAGCTGTAACACTCCTCAATTTTTTAAAATGCAATCGGAAAGACACAAAATTGATTTTTATATGGGGGGTGATTAGGTTATTTTAGCTGACAAGAAAAGTCAGGCGCCAAACTGGATCTTGTAGAGCAGACTTTTGCAAACAATTTGATGTATTAACATTTAACATCCCATGGTTTAAGTTGTAGCACTCCTTAATTATCTAAAATCCAACCAAAAAGCCAAAAAGACACAAAAATTAAATTCTTAAAAAAAGGGGGAGGGGACTGATTAGAACATTTTAGAAAAGTTGAGGTGTCTGAAACAAAACTGAATCTTGTAGAGAAGAATGTTGCGATGATTTTGATGTATTCATACTGAAGTTCCCATGGTTGGGTTAAAATCACTCCTCAATTATATAAAATCCAAAAAAATTCTGAAAATTTTAAATTCTTAAAAAAGGGGGGGGGCTTGATTAGTTCTTTTTAGATAACTAGAAATGTCTGGAGCAAGTTAAATACTGTAGAGAAGACTATTGCAAACATTTTGATGCATTAATATTTAAGATCCCATGGTTGGAATCGTATCATTCCTCAATTTTCTAAAATCCAACCAAAAAGACTGAAAAACTTGAATTCTTTAAAAGGGGGAGGTTGATAACGACATTTTAGGATACTAGAGATGTATTGAACCAAATAAAATTTGTAGACAAGACTCTTGCAAACAATTTGTTGTATTGACATTTAACTTCCCATTGTTTAAGTTGTAGCATTCCTCAATTTTCTAAAATCCGAACAAAAAGACACAAAACTTTGTATTCTTAAAAAGGGGGGAGTGGATGACTAGGACATTTTAGATGACTAGAGGTGTCTCGAACCAAACTGAATCTATAAGAGGAGAATGTTGCAACAATTTTGATATATTAATGTTTAAGATCCCATGGTTGGAGTCTTAACACTCCTCATTTTTCTAAAATTTGACTGAAAAGACATAAAAATTTGACTTCTTTTAAGGGGGAGTTGATTAAGAGACTTTAGTAACTTGAAATGTTTGGAGCCAAACTAAAAATTTTAGAGGAGACTTTTATGATCATTTTGATGTACTAATATATATGATCCCATGGTTGGAGTCCTAACACTCCTCAATTTTCTAAAATACAATCAAAAACAAAAAATTCTCTTTTATTGTGGGGGTACAAGGACATTTTAGGTGTCAAGAAATGTCTGGAACCAAACTGAATTCTTAAGTAGAGATTATTGCAAGCTTTTTGTTGTATAAATATTAAAGATCCCATCTTTGAAATCATAACACTCATAAATTATTTAAAATACGACCAAAAAGACAGAAAATTGATTTTTATAGTGGGGCTGATTAGAACATTTTAGGTGTCAAGAAATATCTGGCACCAAACTGAATCTTGCAGAGGAGACTGTTGCGAAAATAATGAAGTATTAATATTTAAGATCCTATGGTTGGAGTCGGTGCATTTCCAATTTTGTAAAATCCGACCAAAAAGACAAAAAAATTGGAATTCTTAAAAAATGGGGATTGGGGCGTGATTAGGTCATTTTAGGTGGCTAGAAATGTTTGGAGCAAATCTTAATTTTGTAGAAGAGACTGTGGCGAACGATTTGATGTATTAATATTTAAGATCCTATGGTTGGAGTTGTAGCTCTTCTGAATTTCCTAAAATTCGACCAAAAGGACACAAAAATTTGAATTCTTAAAAAAGAACCGGGGCTAAGTAGGACATTTTAGAACGCTAGAGATGTCAAGAACCAAAATGAATCTCATAGAGGACACTGTTGCGAACCTTTTTATATATTAATATTTAAGATCCCCTCGTTAGAGTCGTATCATTTTTCAATTCTCTAAAATACAACCAAAAAGACGGAACAATTTGAATTCTTAAAAGGGGTTTGATTAGTTCATTTTAGGAGACTAGAGATGTCTGGGACAAAACTGAATCTCATAGAGGACACTGTAGCGGACATTTGGATGTATTAACATTTAAGATCCCATGGTTGGAGTCTTAACACTCCTCAATTTTTTAAAATACAATCTAAAAGACACAAAATTGATTTTTATTAGGGGTTGATTAGGACATTTTAGCTGTAAAGAAATTTCTGTCACCAAACTGAATCTTTTAGAAAAGTCTGTTGCAAACAATTTGATGTATTAACATTTAACATCCCATGGTTTAAGTTGTAGCACTCCTCAATTATCTCAAATCTTACCAAAAAGGCACAAAAATTTAAATTCTAAAAAAAAGGGGGGGGGCTGATTCGGACAATTTAGAAGACTTGAGGTGTCTGCAACCAAACTTAATCTTGTAGAGAAGAATATTGCAATGATTTTGATGTATTAATATTAAAGATCCCATTGTTCGGATCATATCACTCCTCATTTATCTAAAATCCAAAAAAAAGACTGAAATATTTGAATTCTTAAAAAAGGGGGAAGGGACTTGATTTGATCATTTTAAGTGACTAGAAATGTCTGGAGCAAAATTAAATCTTGGAGAGAAGACTGTTGCGAAAATGTTTATGCATTAATATTTAAGATCCCATTGTTGGAGATATAATACTCCTCAATTTTTTAAAACATAATCAAAATGACACAAAATTGATTTTTATAGGGTGACTGATTAGGACATATTAGGTGTCAAGAAATGTCTGGCACCAAACAGAATCTTGCAGAGGATACTGTTGCGAAAATGATGATGTATTAATATTTAATTTCCTATGGTTTGAGTCGGTGCACTCTAAATTTTCTAAATACAAAAAGACACAAAAATTGGAATTTTTAAAAAAGGATGGGGAAAATTAAAAAATTTTAGAACACTAGAGATGTCTAGAACTAAAATGAATCTCATAGAGGACACTGTTGCGAACATTTTTAAGCATTAATATTTAAGTTCACATGGTTAGAGTCGTATCACTTTTCAATTCTCTAAAATACAACCAAAAACAATTAACAATTTGAATTCTTTAAAGGGGGGGATTAATACATTTTAGGAGGCTAGAGATGTCTAAGACAAAACGGAATCTCATAGAGGACACTGTAGCGAAAATTTTGATGTATTAATATTTAAGATCCCATTGTTGGTGTCTTAACACTCCTCATTTATCTAAAATTTGTTCGAAAAGACATAAAAATTTGACTTCTTTTAAGGGGGTGTTGATTAGGGGACTTAAGTAACTAGAAATGCCTGGAGCCAAACTGAGGCTTTTAGAGGAGACATTTATGAACATTTTGATGCACTAATATATAAGATCCCATGGTTGGAGCCATAACACTCCTCAATTTTCTAAAATACAATCAAAAAGACACAAAATTCACTTTTATATTGGGGGTGTTTATTACATTTTAGGTATCAAGAAATGTCTGGCACCAAACAGAATCTTGCAGAGGGGAATGTTGTGAAAATAATGAAGAAGTATTAATATTTAAGACCCTATGGTTGGAGTGGGTGCACTTCCAATTTTGTAAAATCCGATTAAAAAGACACAAAAATTTAAATTCATAAAAAGGGGGAGGGGCTGATAAAAAATTTTAGAACACTAGAGATGTCTAGAACCAATTGTAATCTCATAGAGGACTCTGTTTCGGACATTTTGATGTATTAATATTTAAAATCACATGGTTGGAGTTATAACACTCCTCATTTTCCTAAAATTTGACCGAAAACAAAAAAATTTGACTTTTTTTTAGGGGGGAGTGTTGAGTAAGAAAGTTTAGTAACTATAAATGTCTGTAGCCAAACTGAATCTTTTAGAGGAGACTTTTATGAATATTTTGATGTACTAATATATAAGAACCCATGGTTCGAGTCATGTAACAACAAACCTTAATAATTAAAAATACAATCAAAAAGACACAAAATTAATTTTTATAGGGGACTGATTAGGACATTTTAAGTGTCAAGAAATTTCTGGCACAAAATTGTAACTTGCCGAGGAGACTGTTACTAAAATAATGATGTGTTAATATTTAAGATCCTATGGTTGTAGTCGGTGCAATTCCAATTTTCTAAAATCCCAAAAAAAGACACAAAAATTTCAATTATTAAAAAAGGAGGGGGCTGATTAGTACATTTTAGAACACTAGAGATGTCTGGAAAAATGAAATTGAATCACATAGAGGATACTGTTGCGAACATTTTCATATATTAATATTTAATATCCCATGGTTTAGTCGTATCACTCTTCAACTATCTAAAATCCAAAAAAGGCTGAAAAATTTGAATTCTTAAAAAAGGCAAGGGTCTTGATTAGATCTTTTTAGGTAACTAGAAATGTCTGGAGAGAGCTAAATACTGTAGAGAAGACTATTGCAAACATTTTGATGCATTAATATTTAAGATCCCATGGTTGAAGTCGTATAATTCCTCAATTTTCTAAAATCCAACCAAAAAGACTGAAAAACGTGAATTCTTCAAAAGAGGGGGAGGTTATTACGACATTTTAGGATACTAGAGATATATTGAACCAAATAAAATTTTGTAGATGAGATTCTTGCAAACAATTTGTTTTATTAACTTTTAAAATCCCATGGTTTATGTTGTAGCACTCCTCATTTATCTAAAATCTTACCAAAAAGACACAAAAATTTATATTCCTAAAAAGGGGGTGGCTGACTAGGACATTTTAGGTGACTAGAGGTGTCTGGAACCCAACTGAATCATGAAGAGGAGAATCTTGCGTTGATTTTAATGTATTAATATTTAAGCAACCCTTGTTTGGAGCCTTAACACTCCTCTATTATTTGAAAAAAACAAAAAAATGGTTTTTATAAGGGGGAATCATTAAGACATTTTAGGTGCCAAGAAATTTCAGTCACCAAACTGAATCTTGTAGACGAGACTGTTGCGCAAAGTTTCATACATTAATATTTAAGATACTATGGTTGGAATCGGTGCAATGTCTCATTTTTCTAAAATTCGACCAAAAAAACACAAACATTTGAATAGTTAACAAGAGGAGGGGCTGATTAGGGCATTTTAAAAGACAAGAGATATCTCGTACCAAAATGAATCTTGTAGATGAGAATAGTGCAAACATTTTGATGCATTAATATATAAGATCCCATTATTTGAGTCGTAACAAACCTAAATTTTTTAAATCCAACAAAAAGACACAAAAATTTGAATTCTTAAAAAAGTGGTTGGTGTGATTAGCTCATTTTAGGCGCTAGAAATGTCTGAAGCCAAAATAAATATTGTATAGAATACTGTTGCAAACATTTTGATATATTAATATTTAAGATCCCATGGTTGGAGTCTTAATAATCCTCCTTTTTCTAAAATTTTACCGAAAAGACATAAAAACTTGTCTTCTTCTAAGGGGGAGTTGATTAAGAGACTTTAGTAACTAGAAATGTCTGCTGCAAAACTGAAACTGTTAGAGGAGACTTTTACGATCATTTTGATGTACTAATATATAAGATCCCATGGTTGGAGTCATAACACTCCTCAATTTTCTAAAATACAATCAAAAATACAAAATTCTCTTTTATTGTGATTGTATTAGAACATTTTAGGTGTCAGGAAATGTCTGAAACCAAACTGAATTCTTAAGTAGAGACTATTGCAAACATTTTCATGTATTAATATTAAAGATTCCATCTTTTGAATCATAACACTCATAAAATATTTAAAATACGATCATAAAGACACAAAGTTGATTTTTACAGGGGACTCATTAGGACATTTTAAGTGTCAAGAAATTTCTGGCACAAAACTGTATCTTGTAGATGAGACTGTTGCGAACATAATGATGTATTAATATTTAAGATCCTATGGTTGGAGTCGGTGCACTTCCAATTTTTTAAAATCCGACCAAAAAGACACAAAAATTTGAATTCTTAAACAATGGGGAGGGGGCATGATAAGGTCATTTTAGGTGATTAGAAATGTCTGGAGAAACACTCTTTTAGAGGAGACTGTGGCGAACATTTTGATGTATTTATATTTAAGATCGTATGTTTGGAGTTGTAGCTCTTCTCATTTTTTTAAAATCAGACCAAAAACAAACAGAAATTTAATTTCTTAAAAAAGAAACGGGGCTGAGTGGGACATTTTAGAACGCTAGAGATGTCGAGAACCAAATTGAATTTTAAAGAAGATACTGATGCGAACATTATGATGTATTAATTTTAAAGTTCCAATGATTGGGGTCGTATCACTCCTCAAATATCTAAAATTCAACCATAAAGAATGAAACATTAGAATTCTTAAAAAAGGGGGAAGGGACGTGATTTGATCATTTTAAGTGACTAGAAATGTCTGGAGCCAAATTAAATCTTGGAGAGAAGATAGTTGCGAAAATTTTTATGTATTAATATTGGATTTCCCTTGGTTGAAGTCATAATACTCCTCAATTTTTTAAAACATAATCAAAATGACAAAAAATTGATTCTTATAGGGTGGCTGATTAGGACATATTAGGTGTGAAGTAATGTCCGGCACCAAACTGAATCTTGCAAAGGAGACTGTAGCGAAAATGATGATGTATTAATATTTATGATCCTATGGTTGGAGCCGGTGCCCTTCCATTTTTCTAAAATCCGACAAAAAGACAAAAAAAATTAAAATTTTTTTTAAAAAAAGGGTGGGGGGGGGGAACATTAGAAAATTTTAGTACTCTAGAGATGTCTCGAATCAAATTGAATCTCATAGAAGGCACTATTGCGAAAATCTTTATGTATTAATATTTAAGATCCCGTGGTTAGAGTCGTATCTCTTTTCAATTATCCAAAAATCAACAAAAAAGCCCGAAAAATTAGAATTCTTAAAAAAGGGTGGGGCGTGATAAAGTCATCTTAGGTAACTAGAAATGTCTGGAGCAAATTAATATTGTAGAGTATACTGTTGCATACATTTTGATGTATTAATATTTAAGATCCCACTTTTGGAACCTTAACACTCATCAATTTTTTAAAATACAACCGAAAGGACGCAAAATTGATTTTTATATGGGGGGTGATTAGGTTATTGTAGCTGTCAAGAAAAGTCAGGCGCCAAACTGGATCTTGTAGAGCAGACTTTTGCAAACAATTTGATGTATTAACATTTAACGACCCATGGTTTAAGTTGTAGCTCTCCTTTATTATCTAAAATCCAACCAAAAAGACTCAAAAAATAAATTCTTAAAAAAAGGGGGGGGGGACTGATTAGAACATTTTAGAAAAGTTGAGGTGTCTGAAACAAAACTGAATCTTCTAGAGAAGAATGTTGCGATGATTTTGATGTACTCATACTGAAGTTCCCATGGTTGGGTTAAAATAACTCCTCAATTATATAAAATCCAAAAAAATTCTGAAAATTTTGAATTCTTAAAAAAGGGGGGGCTTGATTAGTTCTTTTTAGATAACTAGAAATGTCTGGAGCAAACTAAATACTGTAGAGAAGGCTATTGCAAACATTTTGATGCATTAATATTTTAATATTTAAGATCCCATGGTTGGAGTCGTATCATTCCTCAATTTTCTAAAATCCAACCAAAAAGACAGAAAAACTTGAATTCTTTAAAAGGGGGAGGTTGATAACGACATTTTAGGATACTAGAGATGTATTGAACCAAATAAAATTTGTAGACAAGACTCTTGCAAACAATTTGTTGTATTAACATTTAACTTCCCATTGTTTAAGTTGTAGCATTCCTCAATTTTCTAAAATCCGAACAAAAAGACACAAAACTTTGTATTCTTAAAAAGGGGGGAGTGGATGACTAGGACATTTTAGATGACTAGAGGTGTCTCGAACCAAACTGAATCTTGAAGAGGAGAATGTTGCAACAATTTTTATATATTAATGTTTAAGATCCCATGGTTGGAGATATAATACTCCTCAATTTTTTAAAACATAATCAAAATGACACAAAATTGATTTTTATAGGGTTGCTGATTAGGACATATTAGGTGTCAAGAAATGTCTGGCACCAAACAGAATCTTGCAGAGGATACTGTTGCGAAAATGATGATGTATTAATATTTAAGATCCTATGGTTTGAGTCGTGCACTCTAAATTTTCTAAAATCCGACCAAAAGACACAAAATTTGAATTCTTAAAAATGGGGATGGGGAAAATTAAAAAAATTTAGAACACTAGAGATGTCTAGAACTAAAATGAATCTCATAGAGGACACTGTTGCGAGCATTTTTAAGCATTAATATTTAAGTTCACAAGGTTAGAGTCGTATCACTTTTCAATTCTCTAAAATACAACCAAAAATAATTAACAATTTGAATTCTTTAAAGGGAGGGATTAATAAATTTTAGGAGACTAGAGATGTCTAAGACAAAACGGAATCTCATAGAGGACACTGTAGCGAAAATTTTGATGTATTAATATTTAAGATCCCATGGTTGGAGTCTTAACACTCCTCATTTATCTAAAATTTGTCCGAAAAGACATAAAAATTTGACTTCTTTTAAAGGGGGTTGATTAGGGACATTTTAAGTAACTAGAAATGCCTGGAGCCAAACTGAGGCTTTTAGAGGAGACATGTATGAACATTTTGATGCACTAATATATAAGATCCCATGGTGGGAGACATAACACTCCTCAATTTTCTAAAATACAATCAAAAACACACAAAATTCACTTTTATATTGGGGTGTTTATTACATTTTAGGTATCAAGAAATGTCTGGCACCAAACAGAATCTTGCAGACGGAATGTTGTGAAAATAATGAAGAAGTATTAATATTGAAGATCCTATGGTTGGAGTGGGTGCACTTCCAATTTTGTAAAATCCGATTAAAAAGACACAAAAATTTAAATTCATAAAAAGGGGAGGGGCTGATAAAAATTTTAGAACACTAGAGATGTCTAGAACCAAGTGTAATCTCATAGAGGACTCTGTTGCAGATATTTTGATGTATTAATATTTAAGTTCATATGGTTGGAGTTATAACCTCCTCATTTTCCTAAAATTTGACCAAAAAAAAAGAAAAAATTTGACTTCTTTTTAGGGGAGTGTTGATTAAGAAAGTTTAGTAACTATAAATGTCTGTAGCCAAACTGAATCTTTTAGAGGAGACTTTTATGAATATTTTGATGTACTAATATATAAGAACCCATGTTTCGAGTCATGTAACAACACTCCTTAATAATTAAAAATACAATCAAAAAGACACAAAATTAATTTTTATAGGGGACTGGTTAGGACATTTTAAGTGTCAAAAAATTTCTGGCACAAAACTGTAACTTGCCGAGGAGACTGTTACTAAAATAATGATATATTAGTATTTAAGATCCTATGGTTGTGGTCGGTGCAATTCCAATTTTCTAAAATCCGAAAAAAAGACACAAAAATTTCAATTATTAAAAAAGGAGGGGGCTGATTAGTACATTTTAAAACATTAGAGATGTCTGGAATCAAATTGAATCACATAGAGGATACTGTTGCGAACATTTTCATATATTAATATTTAATATCCCATGGTTTAGTCGTATCACTCTTCAACTATCTAAAATCCAAAAAGGCTGAAAAATTTGAATTCTTAAAAAAGTCGGGGGTCTTGATTAGATCTTTTTAGGTAACTAGAAATGTCTGGAGAGAGCTAAATACTGTAGAGAAGACTATTGCAAACATTTTGATGCATTAATATTTAAGATCCCATGGTTGGAGTCGTATCATTCCTCAATTTTCTAAAATCCAAACAAAAAGACTGAAAAACTTGAATTCTTTAAAAGGGGTAGGTTGATAACGACATTTTAGGATACTAGAGATGTATTGAACCAAATAAAATTGGTAGACCAGGCTTTTGCAAACAATTTGTTGTATTAACATTTAACTTCCCATTGTTTAAGTTGTAGCATTCCTCAATTTTCTAAAATCCGATCAAAAAGAAACAAAACTTTGTATTCTTAAAAAGGGTTGAGTGGATGACTAGAACATTTTAGATGACTAGAGGTGTCTCGAACCAAACTGAATCTTGAAGAGGAGAATGTTGCAACAATTTTGATATATTAATGTTTAAGATCCCATGGTTGGAGTCTTAACACTCCTCATTTTTCTAAAATTTGACTGAAAAGACATAAAAATTTAACTTCTTTTAAGGGGGAGTTGATTAAGAGATTTTAGTAACTAGAAATGTTTGGAGCCAAACTAAAAACTTTAGAGGAGACTTTTATGATCATTTTGATGTACTAATATATATGATCCCATGGTTGGAGTCATAACACTCCTCAATTTTCTAAAATACAATCAAAAATACAAAATTCTCTTTTATTGTGATTGTATTAGGACATTTTAGGTGTCAGGAAATGTCTGAAACCAAACTGAATTCTTAAGTAGAGACTATTGCAAACATTTTCATGTATTAATATTAAAGAGTCCATCTTTTAAATCATAACACTCATAAAATATTTAAAATACGATCATAAAGACACAAAACTGATTTTTACAGTGGACTCATTAGGACATTTTAAGTGTCAAGAAATTTCTGGCACAAAACTGTATCTTGTAGATGAGACTGTTGCCAACATAATAATGTATTAATATTTAGGATCTTATAATTGGATTCGGTGCACTTCCAATTTTTTAAAATACGTCCAAAAAGACACAAAAATTTGAATTCTTAAAAAATGGGGAGGGGGCATGATAAGGTCATTTTAGGTGATTAGAAATGTCTGGAGAAACACTCTTTTAGAGGAGACTGCGGCGAACATTTTGATGTATTAATATTTAAGATCGTATGTTTGGAGTTGTAGCTCTTCTCATTTTTTTAAAATCAGACCAAAAACAAACAGAAATTTGAATTCTTAAAAAAGAAACGGGGCTGAGTAGGACATTTTAGAACGCTAGAGATGTCGAGAACCAAATTGAATTTTAAAGAAGATACTGATGCGAACATTATGATGTATTAATTTTAAAGTTCCAATGATTGGGGTCGTATCACTCCTCAAATATCTAAAATTCAACCATAAAGAATGAAAAATTAGAATTCTTAAAAAAGGGGGAAGGGACGTGATTTGATCATTTTAAGTGACTAGAAATGTCTGGAGCCAAATTAAATCTTGGAGAGAAGATAGTTGCGAAAATTTTTATGTATTAATATTGGAGTTCCCTTGGTTGAAGTCATAATACTCTTCAATTTTTTAAAACATAATCAAAATGACAAAAAATTGATTTTTATAGGGTGGCTGATTAGGTCATATTAGGTGTGAAGTAATGTCCGGCACCAAACTGAATCTTGCAAAGGAGACAGTAGCGAAAATGATGATGTATTAATATTTAAGATCCTATGGTTGGAGCCGGTGCCTTTCCATTTTTCTAAAATCCGACAAAAAGACAAAAAAAAATTGGAATTTTTTTAAAAAAATGGGTGGGGGGGGAACATTAGAAAATTTTAGTACTCTAGAGATGTCTCGAATCAAATTGAATCTCATAGAAGGCACTATTGCGAAAATCTTTATGTATTAATATTTAAGATCCCGTGGTTAGAGTCGTATCTCTTTTCAATTATCCATAATTCAACTAAAACGCCCGAAAAATTAGAATTCTTAAAAAAGGGTGGGGCGTGATAAGTCATCTTAGGTAACTAGAAATGTCTGGAGCAAATTAATATTGTAGAGTATACTGTTGCATACATTTTGCTGTATTAATATTTAAGATCCCACGGTTGGAACGTTAACACTCCTTACTTTTTTAAAATACAACCGAAAGGACACAAAATTGATTTTTATATGGGGGGTGATTAGGTTATTTTAGCTGTCAAGAAAAGTCAGGCGCCAAACTGGATCTTGTAGAGCAGACTTTTGCAAACAGTTTGATGTATTAACATTTAACATCCCATGGTTTAAGTTGTAGCACTCCTTAATTATCTAAAATCCAACCAAAAAGCCAAAAAGACACAAAAATTAAATTCTTAAAAAAAGGGGGGGGGACTGATTAGAACATTTTAGAAAAGTTGAGGTGCCTGAAACAAAACTGAATCTTGTAGAGAAGAATGTTGCGATGATTTTGATGTATTCATACTGAAGTTCCCATGGTTGGGTTAAAATCACTCCTCAATTATATAAAATCCAAAAAAATTCTGAAAATTTTGAATTCTTAGAAAAGGGGGGGGGGCTTGATTGTTTCTTTTTAGATAACTAGAAATGTCTGGAGCAAGCTAAATACTGTAGACTATTGCAAACATTTTGATGCATAAATATTTAAGATCCCATGGTTAGAGTGGTACCATTCCTCAATTTTCTAAAATCCAACCAAAAAGACTGAAAAACGTGAATTCTTCAAAAGAGGGGGAGGTTATTACGACATTTTAGGATACTAGAGATATATTGAACCAAATAAAATTTTGTAGATGAGAATCTTGCAAACAATTTGTTGTATTGACATTTAACTTCCCATTGTTTAAGTTGTAGCATTCCTCAATTTTCTAAAATCCGAACAAAAAGACACAAAAATTTGTATTCTTAAAAAGGGGGGTGGATGACTAGGACATTTTAGATGACTAGAGGTGTCTCGAACCAAACTGAATCTTGAAGAGGAGAATCTTGCGTTGATTTTAATGTATTAATATTTAAGCAACCCTTGTTTGGAGCCTTAACACTCCTCAATTATTTGAAAAAAACAAAAAAATGATTTTTATAAGGGGGAATCATTAAGACATTTTAGGTGCCAAGAAATTTCAGTCACCAAACTGAATCTTGTAGACGAGACTGTTGCGCAAATTTTCATACATAAATATTTAAGATACTATGGTTGGAGTCGGTGCAATGTCTCATTTTTCTAAAATTCGACCAAAAGAACACAAACATTGGAATCGTTAACAAGAGGAGGAGCTGATTAGGGCATTTTAAAAGACAAGAGATATCTCGTACCAAAATGAATCTTGTAGATGAGAATAGTGCAAATATTTTGATGCATTAATATATAAGATCCCATTATTTGAGTCGTAACAAACCTAAATTTTTTAAATCCAACTAAAAAGACACAAAAATTTGAATTCTTAAAAAAGGGGTTGGTGTGATTAGCTCATTTTAGGCGCTAGAAATGTCTGAAGCCAAAATAAATATTGTATAGAATACTGTTGCAAACATTTTGATATATTAATATTTAAGATCCCATGGTTGGAGTCTTAATAATCCTCCTTTTTCTAAAATTTTACCGAAAAGACATAAAAATTTGACTTCTTTTAAGGGGGAGTTGATTAAGAGACTTTAGTAACTAGAAATGTTTGGAGCCAAACTAAAAATTTTAGAGGAGACTTTTATGATCATTTTGATGTACTAATATATATGATCCCATGGTTGGAGTCATAACACTCCTCAATTTTCTAAAATACAATCAAAAATACAAAATTCTCTTTTATTGTGATTGTATTAGGACATTTTAGGTGTCAGGAAATGTCTGAAACCAAACTGAATACTTAAGTAGAGACTATTGCAAACATTTTCATGTATTAATATTAAAGATTCCATCTTTTAAATCATAACACTCATAAAATTTTTAAAATACGATCATAAAGACACAAAATTGATTTTTACAGGGGACTCATTAGGACATTTTAAGTGTCAAGAAATTTCTGGCACAAAACTGTATCTTGTAGATGAGACTGTTGCCAACATAATAATGTATTAATATTTAGGATCTTATAATTGGATTCGGTGCACTTCCAATTTTTTAAAATACGTCCAAAAAGACACAAAAATTTGAATTCTTAAAAAATGGGGAGGGGGCATGATAACGTCATTTTAGGTGATTAGAAATGTCTGGAGAAACACTCTTTTAGAGGAGACTGTGGCGAACATTTTGATGTATTAATATTTAAGATCGTATGTTTGGAGTTGTAGCTCTTCTCATTTTTTTAAAATCAGACCAAAAACAAACAGAAATTTGAATTCTTAAAAAAGAAACGGGGCTGAGTAGGACATTTTAGAACGCTAGAGATGTCGAGAACCAAATTGAATTTTAAAGAAGATACTGATGCGAACATTATGATATATTAATTTTAAAGATCCAATGATTGGGGTCGTATCACTCCTCAAATATCTAAAATTCAACCATAAAGAATGAAACATCAGAATTCTTAAAAAAGGGGGAAGGGACGTGATTTGATCATTTTAAGTGACTAGAAATGTCTGGAGCCAAATTAAATCTTGGAGAGCAGATAGTTGCGAAAATTTTTATGTATAAATATTGGAGTTCCCTTGGTTGAAGTCATAATACTTTTCAATTTTTTAAAACATAATCAAAATGACAAAAAATTGATTTTTATAGGGTGGCTGATTAGGACATATTAGGTGTGAAGTAATGTCCAGCACCAAACCGAATCTTGCAAAGGAGACTGTAGCGAAAATGATGATGTATTAATATTTAAGATCCTATGGTTGCAGTCGGTGCCCTTCCATTTTTCTAAAATCCGACATAAAGACAAAAAAAATTGGAATTTTTTTTAAAAAAAGGGTGGGGGGGAACATTAGAAAATTTTAGTACACTAGAGATGTCTCGAATCAAATTGAATCTCATAGAAGGCACTATTGCGAAAATCTTTATATATTAATATTTAAGATTTCGTGGTTAGAGTCGTATCTATTTTCAATTATCCAAAATTCAACTAAAAAGCCCGAAAAATTAGAATTTTTAAAAAAGGGTGGGGCGTGATAAAGTCATCTTAGGTGACTTGAAATGTTTGGAGCAATTTAATATTGTAGAGTATACTGTTGCATACATTTTGATGTATTAATATTTAAGATCCCACGGTTGGAACCTTAACACTCCTCAATTTTTTAAAATACAACCGAAATGACACAAAATTGATTTTTATATGGGGGGTTATTAGGTTATTTTAGATGTCAAGAAAAGTCAGGCGCCAAACTGGATCTTGTAGAGCAGAATTTTGCAAACAATTTGATGTATTAACATTTAACATCCCATGGTTTAAGTTGTAGCACTCCTTAATTATCTAAAATCCAACCAAAAAGCCAAAAAGACACAAAAATTAAATTCTTAATAAAAGGGGGGGACTGATTAGAACATTTTAGAAAAGTTGAGGTGTCTGAAACAAAACTGAATCTTGTAGAGATGAATGTTGCGATGATTTTGCTGTATTCATACTGAAGTTCCCATGGTTGGGTTAAAATCACTCCTCAATTATATAAAATCCAAAAAAATTCTGAAAATTTTGAATTCTTAAAAAAAGGGGGGGCTTGATTAGTTCTTTTTAGATAACTAGAAATGTCTGGAGCAAGCTAAATACTGTAGAGACGACTATTGCAAACATTTTGATGCATTAATATTTAAGATCCCATGGTTGGAGTCGTATCATTCCTCAATTTTCTAAAATCCAACCAAAAAGACTGAAAAACTTGAATTTTTTTAAAGGGGGAGATTGATAACGACATTTTAGGATACTAGAGATGTATTGAACCAAATAAAATTTGTAGACAAGACTCTTGCAAACAATTTGTTGTATTGACATCTAACTTCCCATTGTTTAAGTTGTAGCATTCCTCAATTTTCTAAAATCCGAACAAAAAGACACAAAACTTTGTATTCTTAAAAAGGGGGGAGTGGATGACTAGGACATTTTAGATGACTAGAGGTGTCTCGAACCAAACTGAATCTTGAAGAGGAGAATGTTGCAACAATTTTGATATATTAATGTTTAAGATCCCACGGTTGGAGATATAATACTCCTCAATTTTTTAAAACATAATCAAAATGACACAAAATTGATTTTTATAGGGTGGCTGATTAGGACATATTAGGTGTCAAGAAATGTCTGGCACCAAACAGAATCTTGCAGAGGATACTGTTGCGAAAATGATGATGTATTAATATTTAAGATCCTATGGTTTGAGTCGGTGCACTCTAAATTTTCTAAATACAAAAAGACACAAAAATTGGAATTTTTAAAAAAGGATGGGGAAAATTAAAAAATTTTAGAACACTAGAGATGTCTAGAACTAAAATGAATCTCATAGAGGACACTGTTGCGAATATTTTAAGCATTAATATTTAAGTTCACATGGTTAGAGTCGTATCACTTTTCAATTCTCTAAAATGCAACCAAAAATAATTAACAATTTGAATTCTTTAAAGGGGGGTATTAATACATTTTAGGAGACTAGAGATGTCTAAGACAAAACGGAATCTCATAGAGGACACTGTAGCGAAAATTTTGATGTATTAATATTTAAGATCCCATGGTTGGAGTCTTAACACTCCTCATTTATCTACAATTTGTTCGAAAAGGCATAAAAATTTGACTTTTTTTAAGGGGGGGGGTTGATTAGGGGACTTAAGTAACTAGAAATGCCTGAAGCCAAACTGAGGCTTTTAGAGAAGACATTTATGAACATTTGGATGCACTAATATATAAGATCCCATGGTTGGAGCCATAATACTCCTCAATTTTCTAAAATACAATCAAAAAGACACAAAATTCACTTTTATATTGGAGGTGTTTATTACATTTTAGGTATCAAGAAATGTCTGGCACCAAACAGAATCTTGCAGAGGGGAATGTTGTGAAAATAATGAAGTATTAATATTTAAGATCCTATGGGTGGAGAGAGCTAAATACTGTAGAGAAGACTATTGCAAACATTTTGATGCATTAATATTTAAGATCCCATGGTTGGAGTCGTATAATTCCTCAATTTTCTTAAATCCAACCAAAAAGACTGAAAAACTTGAATTCTTTAAAAGGGGGGGGGGTGATTACGACATTTTAGGACACTAGAGATATATTGAACCAAATAAAATTTGTAGATGAGAGTCTTGCAAACAATTTGTTGTATTAACATTTAACTTCCCATGGTTTAAGTTGTAGCACTCCTCAATTTTCTAAAATCCAACCAAAAAGACACAAAAATTTGTATTCTTAAAAATGGGGGTGGATGACTAGGACATTTTAGATGACTAGAGGTGTCTGGAACCCAACTGAATCATGAAGAGGAGAATCTTGCGTTGATTTTAATGTATTAATATTTAAGCAACCCTTGTTTGGAGCCTTAACACTCCTCAATTATTTGAAAAAAACAAAAAAATGATTTTTATAAGGGGGAATCATTAAGACATTTTAGGTGCCAAGAAATTTCAGTCACCAAACTGAATCTTGTAGACGAGACTGATGCGCAAATTTTCATACATTAATATTTAAGATACTATGGTTGGAGTCGGTGCAATGTCTCATTTTTCTAAAATTCGACCAAAAGAACACAAACATTTGAATAGTTAACAAGAGGAGGAGCTGATTAGGGCATTTTAAAAGACAAGAGATATCTCGTACCAAAATGAATCTTGTAGATGAGAATAGTGCAAATATTTTGATGCATTAATATATAAGATCCCATTATTTGAGTCGTAACAAACCTAAATTTTTTAAATCCAACTAAAAAGACACAAAAATTTGAATTCTTAAAAAAGGGGTTGGTGTGATTAGCTCATTTTAGGCGCTAGAAATGTCTGAAGCCAAAATAAATATTATATAGAATACTGTTGCAATCATTTTGATATATTAATATTTAAGATCCCATGGTTGGAGTCTTAATAATCCTCCTTTTTCTAAAATTTTACCGAAAAGACATAAAAACTTGTCTTCTTCTAAGGGGGAGTTGATTAAGAGACTTTAGTAACTAGAAATGTCTGCAGCAAAACTGAAACTGTTAGAGGAGACTTTTACGATCATTTTGATGTACTAATATATAAGATCCTATGGTTGGAGTCATAACACTCCTCAATTTTCTAAAATACAATCAAAAATACAAAATTCTCTTTTATTGTGATTGTATTAGGACATTTTAGGTGTCAGGAAATGTCTTAAACCAAACTGAATTCTTAAGTAGAGACTATTGCAAACATTTTCATGTATTAATATTAAAGATTCCATCTTTTATATCATAACACTCATAAAATATTTAAAATACGATCATAAAGACACAAAATTGATTTTTACAGGGGACTGATTAGGACATTTTAAGTGTCAAGAAATTTCTGGCACAAAACTGTATCTTGTAGATGAGACTGTTGCAAACATAATGATGTATTAATATTTAAGATCCTATGGTTGGAGTCGGTGCACTTCCAATTTTTTAAAATCCGACCAAAAAGACACAAAAATTTGAATACTTAAAAAATGGGGAGGGGGCATGATAAGGTCATTTTAGGTGATTAGAAATGTCTGGAGAAACACTCTTTTAGAGGAGACTGTGGCGAACATTTTGATGCATTAATATTTAAGATCGTATGTTTGGAGTTGTAGCTCTTCTCATTTTTTAAAATCAGACCAAAAACAAACGGAAATTTGAATTCTTAAAAAAGAAACGGGGCTGAGTAGGACATTTTAGAACGCTAGAGATGTCGAGAACCAAATTGAATTTTAAAGAAGATACTGATGCGAACATTATGATGGATTTATTTTAAAGTTCCAATGATTGGGGTCGTATCACTCCTACAATATCTAAAATTCAACCATAAAGAATGAAAAATTAGAATTCTTAAAAAAGGGGGAAGGGACGTGATTCGATCATTTTAAGTGACTAGAAATGTCTGGAGCCAAATTAAATCTTGGAGAGAAGATAGTTGCGAAAATTTTTATGTATTAATATAGGAGTTCCCTTGGTTGAAGTCATAATACTCTTCAATTTTTTAAAACATAATCAAAATGACAAAAAATTGATTTTTATAGGGTGGCTGATTAGGACATATTAGGTGTGAAGTAATGTCCGGCACCAAACTGAATCTTGCAAAGGAGACTGTAGCGAAAATGATGATGTATTAATATTTAAGATCCTATGGTTGGAGTCGGTGCCTTTCCATTTTTCTAAAATCCGACCAAAAGACAAAAAAAATTGGAATTTTTTTTAAAAAAAGGGTGGGGGGGAACATTAGAAAATTTTAGTACACTAGAGATGTCTCGAATCAAATTGAATCTCATAGAAGGCACTATTGCGAAAATCTTTATATATTAATATTTAAGATCCCGTGGTTAGAGTCGTATCTCTTTTCAATTATCCAAAATTCAACTAAAAAGCCCGAAAAATTAGAATTCTTAAAAAAGGGTGGGGCGTGATAAAGTCATCTTAGGTGACTAGAAATGTCTGGAGCAAATTAATATTGTAGAGTATACTGTTGCATACATTTTGTTGTATTAATATTTAAGATCCCACGGTTGGAACCTTAACACTCCTCAATTTTTTAAAATACAACCGAAAGGACGCAAAATTGATTTTTATATGGGGGGTGATTAGGTTATTTTAGCTGTCAAGAAAAGTCAGGCGCCAAACTGGATCTTGTAGAGCAGACTTTTGCAAACAATTTGATGTATTAACATTTAACATCCCATGGTTTAAGTTGTAGCACTCCTTAATTATCTAAAATCCAACCAAAAAGCCAAAAAGACACAAAAATTAAATTCTTAAAAAAAGGGGGGGGACTGATTAGAACATTTTAGAAAAGTTGAGGTGTCTGAAACAAAACTGAATCTTGTAGAGAAGAATGTTGCGATGATTTTGGTGTATTCATACTGAAGTTCACATGGTTGGGTTAAAATCACTCCTCAATTATATAAAATCCAAAAAAATTCTGAAAATTTTCAATTTTTAAAAAAGGGGGGGCTTGATTAGTTCTTTGTAGATAACTAGAAATGTCTGGAGAAAGCTAAATACTGTAGAGAAGGCTATTGCAAACATTTTGATGCATTAATATTTTAATATTTAAGATCCCATGGTTGGAGTCGTATCATTCCTCAATTTTCTAAAATCCAACCAAAAAGACAGAAAAACTTGAATTCTTTAAAAGGGGGAGGTTGATAACGACATTTTAGGATACTAGAGATTTATTGAACCAAATAAAATTTGTAGACAAGACTCTTGCAAACAATTTGTTGTATTGACATCTAACTTCCCATTGTTTAAGTTGTAGCATTCCTCAAATTTCTAAAATCCGAACAAAAAGACACAAAACTTTGTATTCTTAAAAAGGGGGGAGTGGATGACTAGGACATTTTAGATGACTAGAGGTGTCTCGAACCAAACTGAATCTTGAAGAGGAGAATGTTGCAACAATTTTTATATATTAATTTTTAAGATCCCATGGTTGGAGATATAATACTCCTCAATTTTTTAAAACATAATCAAAATGACACAAAATTGATTTTTATAGGGTTGCTGATTAGGACATATTAGGTGTCAAGAAATGTCTGGCACCAAACAGAATCTTGCAGAGGATACTGTTGCGAAAATGATGATGTATTAATATTTAAGATCCTATGGTTTGAGTCGGTGCACTCTAAATTTTCTAAATACAAAAAGACACAAAAATTGGAATTTTTAAAAAAGGATGGGAAAAATTAAAAAATTTTAGAACACTAGAGATGTCTAGAACTAAAATGAATCTCATAGAGGACACTGTTGCGAATATTTTAAGCATTAATATTTAAGTTCACATGGTTAGAGTCGTATCACTTTTCAATTCTCTAAAATGCAACCAAAAATAATTAACAATTTGAATTCTTTAAAGGGGGGATTAATACATTTTAGGAGACTAGAGATGTCTAAGACAAAACGGAATCTCATAGAGGAAACTGTGGCGAAAATTTTGATGTATTAATATTTAAGATCCCATGGTTGGAGTCTTAACACTCCTCATTTATCTAAAATTTTTTCGAAAAGGCATAAAAATTTGACTTCTTTTAAGGGGGGGTTGATTAGGGGACTTAAGTAACTAGAAATGCCTGAAGCTAAACTGAGGCTTTTAGAGGAGACATTTATGAACATTTGGATGCACTAATATATAAGATCCCATGGTTGGAGCCATAACACTCCTCAATTTTCTAAAATACAATCAAAAAGACACAAAATTCTTTTTTATATTGGAGGTGTTTATTACATTTTAGGTATCAAGAAATGTCTGGCACCAAACAGAATCTTGCAGAGGGGAATGTTGTGAAAATAATGAAGAAGTATTAATATTTAAGATCCTATGGGTGGAGAGAGCTAAATACTGTAGAGAAGACTATTGCAAACATTTTGATGCATTAATATTTAAGATCCCATGGTTGGAGTCGTATAATTCCTCAATTTTCTTAAATCCAACCAAAAAGACTGAAAAACTTGAATTCTTCAAAAGAGGGTGATTACGACATTTTAGGATACTAGAGATATATTGAACCAAATAAAATTTTGTAGATGAGATTCTTGCAAACAATTTGTTTTATTAACTTTTAAAATCCCATGGTTTATGTTGTAGCACTCCTCATTTATCTAAAATCTTACCAAAAAGACACAAAAATTTATATTCTTAAAAAGGGGGTGGCTGACTAGGACATTTTAGGTGACTAGAGGTGTCTGGAACCCAACTGAATCATGAAGAGGAGAATCTTGCGTTGATTTTAATGTATTAATATTTAAGCAACCCTTGTTTGGAGCCTTAACACTCCTCAATTATTTGAAAAAAACAAAAAAATGATTTTTATAAGGGGGAATCATTAAGACATTTTAGGTGCCAAGAAATTTCAGTCACCAAACTGAATCTTGTAGACGAGACTGATGCGCAAATTTTCATACATTAATATTTAAGATACTATGGTTGGAGTCGGTGCAATGTCTCATTTTTCTAAAATTCGACCAAAAGAACACAAACATTTAAATAGTTAACAAGAGGAGGTGCTGATTAGGGCATTTTAAAAGACAAGAGATATCTCGTACCAAAATGAATCTCGTACCAAAATGAATCTTGTAGATGAGAATAGTGCAAATATTTTGATGCATTAATATATAAGATCCCATTATTTGAGTCGTAACAAACCTAAATTTTTTAAATCCAACTAAAAAGACACAAAAATTTGAATTCTTAAAAAAGGGGTTGGTGTGATTAGCTCATTTTAGGCGCTAGAAATGTCTGAAGCCAAAATAAATATTGTATAGAATACTGTTGCAATCATTTTGATATATTAATATTTAAGATCCCATGGTTGGAGTCTTAATAATCCTCCTTTTTCTAAAATTTTACCGAAAAGACATAAAAACTTGTCTTCTTCTAAGGGGGAGTTGATTAAGAGACTTTAGTAACTAGAAATGTCTGCAGCAAAACTGAAACTGTTAGAGGAGACTTTTACGATCATTTTGATGTACTAATATATAAGATCCAATGGTTGGAGTCATAACACTCCTCAATTTTCTAAAATACAATCAAAAATACAAAATTCTCTTTTATTGTGATTGTATTAGGACATTTTAGGTGTCAGGAAATGTCTTAAACCAAACTGAATTCTTAAGTAGAGACTATTGCAAACATTTTCATGTATTAATATTAAAGATTCCATCTTTTAAATCATAACACTCATAAAATATTTAAAATACGATCATAAAGACACAAAATTGATTTTTACAGGGGACTGATTAGGACATTTTAAGTGTCAAGAAATTTCTGGCACAAAACTGTATCTGGTAGATGAGACTGTTGCAAACATAATGATGTATTAATATTTAAGATCCTATGGTTGGAGTCGGTGCACTTCCAATTTTTTAAAATCCGACCAAAAAGACACAAAAAATTGAATTCTTAAAAAATGGGGAGGGGGCATGATAAGGTCATTTTAGGTGATTAGAAATGTCTGGAGAAACACTCTTTTAGAGGAGACTGTGGCGAACATTTTGATGTATTAATATTTAAGATCGTATGTTTGGAGTTGTAGCTCTTCTCATTTTTTTAAAATCAGACCAAAAACAAACGGAAATTTGAATTCTTAAAAAAGAAACGGGGCTGAGTAGGACATTTTAGAACGCTAGAGATGTCGAGAACCAAATTGAATTTTAAAGAAGATACTGATGCGAACATTATGATGTATTAATTTTAAAGTTCCAATGATTGGGGTCGTATCACTCCTACAATATCTAAAATTCAGCCATAAAGAATGAAAAATTAGAATTCTTAAAAAAGGGGGAAGGGACGTGATTCGATCATTTTAAGTGACTAGAAATGTCTGGAGCCAAATTAAATCTTGGAGAGAAGATAGTTGCGAAAATTTTTATGTATTAATATAGGAGTTCCCTTGGTTGAAGTCATAATACTCTTCAATTTTTTAAAACATAATCAAAATGACAAAAAATTGATTTTTATAGGGTGGCTGATTAGGACATATTAGGTGTGAAGTAATGTCCGGCACCAAACTGAATCTTGCAAAGGAGACTGTAGCGAAAATGATGATGTATTAATATTTAAGATCCTATGGTTGGAGTCGGTGCCTTTCCATTTTTCTGAAATCCGACCAAAAGACAAAAAAAATTGGAATTTCTTTAAAAAAAGGGTGGGGGGGGGGAACATTAGAAAATTTTAGTACTCTAGAGATGTCTCGAATCAAATTGAATCTCATAGAAGGCACTATTGCGAAAATCATTATGTATTAATATTTAAGATCCCGTGGTTAGAGTCGTATCTCTTTTCAATTATCCAAAATTCAACTAAAAAGCCCGAAAAATTAGAATTCTTAAAAAAGGGTGGGGCGTGATAAAGTCATCTTAGGTGACTAGAAATGTCTGGAGCAAATTAATATTGTAGAGTATACTGTTGCATACATTTTGTTGTATTAATATTTAAGATCCCACGGTTGGAACCTTAACACTCCTCAATTTTTTAAAATACAACCGAAAGGACGCCAAATTGATTTTTATATGGGGGGTGATTAGGTTATTTTAGCTGACAAGAAAAGTCAGGCGCCAAACTGGATCTTTTAGAGCAGACTTTTGCAAACAATTTGATGTATTAACATTTAACATCCCATGGTTTAAGTTGTAGCACTCCTTAATTATCTAAAATCCAACCAAAAAGCCAAAAAGACACAAAAATTAAATTCTTAGATAAAGGGGGGGGACTGATTAGAACATTTTAGAAAAGTTGAGGTGTCTGAAACAAAACTGAATCTTGTAGAGAAGAATGTTGCGATGATTTTGATGTATTCATACTGAAGTTCCCATGGTTGGGTTAAAATCACTCCTCAATTATATAAAATCCAAAAAAATTCTGAAAATTTTCAATTCTTAAAAAAGGGGGGGCTTGATTAGTTCTTTGTAGATAACTAGAAATGTCTGGAGCAAGCTAAATACTTTAGAGAAGGCTATTGCAAACATTTTGATGCATTAATATTTTAATATTTAAGATCCCATGGTTGGAGTCGTATCATTCCTCAATTTTCTAAAATCCAACCAAAAAGACAGAAAAACTTGAATTCTTTAAAAGGGGGAGGTTGATAACGACATTTTAGGATACTAGAGATGTATTGAACCAAATAAAATTTGTAGACAAGACTCTTGCAAACAATTTGTTGTATTAACATTTAACTTCCCATTGTTTAAGTTGTAGCATTCCTCAATTTTCTAAAATCCGAACAAAAAGACACAAAACTTTGTATTCTTAAAAGGGGGAGTGGATGACTAGGACATTTTTAGATGACTAGAGGTGTCTCGAACCAAACTGAATCTTGAAGAGGAGAATGTTGCAACAATTTTTATATATTAATGTTTAAGATCCCATGGTTGGAGATATAATACTCCTCAATTTTTTAAAACATAATCAAAATGACACAAAATTGATTTTTATAGGGTTGCTGATTAGGACATATTAGGTGTCAAGAAATGTCTGGCACCAAACAGAATCTTGCAGAGGATACTGTTGCGAAAATGATGATGTATTAATATTTAAGATCCTATGGTTTGAGTCGGTGCACTCTAAATTTTCTAAATACAAAAAGACACAAAAATTGGAATTTTTAAAAAAGGATGGGGAAAATTAAAAAAATTTAGAACACTAGAGATGTCTAGAACTAAAATGAATCTCATAGAGGACACTGTTGCGAACATTTTTAAGCATTAATATTTAAGTTCACAAGGTTAGAGTCGTATCACTTTTCAATTCTCTAAAATACAACCAAAAATAATTAACAATTTGAATTCTTTAAAGGGAGGGATTAATAAATTTTAGGAGACTAGAGATGTCTAAGACAAAACGGAATCTCATAGAGGACACTGTAGCGAAAATTTTGATGTATTAATATTTAAGATCCCATGGTTGGAGTCTTAACACTCCTCATTTATCTAAAATTTGTCCGAAAAGACATAAAAATTTGACTTCTTTTAAAGGGGGGTTGATTAGGGGACTTAAGTAACTAGAAATGCCTGGAGCCAAACTGAGGCTTTTAGAGGAGACATGTATGAACATTTTGATGCACTAATATATAAGATCCCATGGTGGGAGACATAACACTCCTCAATTTTCTAAAATACAATCAAAAACACACAAAATTCACTTTTATATTGGGGGTGTTTATTACATTTTAGGTATCAAGAAATGTCTGGCACCAAACAGAATCTTGCAGACGGGAATGTTGTGAAAATAATGAAGAAGTATTAATATTGAAGATCCTATGGTTGGAGTGGGTGCACTTCCAATTTTGTAAAATCCGATTAAAAAGACACAAAAATTTAAATTCATAAAAAGGGGGAGGGGCTGATAAAAAATTTTAGAACACTAGAGATGTCTAGAACCAAGTGTAATCTCATAGAGGACTCTGTTGCGGATATTTTGATGTATTAATATTTAAGTTCATATGGTTGGAGTTATAACCCTCCTCATTTTCCTAAAATTTGACCGAAAAGAAAAAAATTTGACTTCTTTTTAGGGGGGAGTGTTGATTAAGAAAGTTTAGTAACTATAAATGTCTGTAGCCAAACTGAATCTTTTAGAGGAGACTTTTATGAATATTTTGATGTACTAATATATAAGAACCCATGTTTCGAGTCATGTAACAACACTCCTTAATAATTAAAAATACAATCAAAAAGACACAAAATTAATTTTTATAGGGGACTGGTTAGGACATTTTAAGTGTCAAAAAATTTCTGGCACAAAACTGTAACTTGCCGAGGAGACTGTTACTAAAATAATGATATATTAGTATTTAAGATCCTATGGTTGTGGTCGGTGCAATTCCAATTTTCTAAAATCCGAAAAAAAGACACAAAAATTTCAATTATTAAAAAAGGAGGGGGCTGATTAGTACATTTTAAAACATTAGAGATGTCTGGAATCAAATTGAATCACATAGAGGATACTGTTGCGAACATTTTCATATATTAATATTTAATATCCCATGGTTTAGTCGTATCACTCTTCAACTATCTAAAATCCAAAAAAGGCTGAAAAATTTGAATTCTTAAAAAAGTCGGGGGTCTTGATTAGATCTTTTTAGGTAACTAGAAATGTCTGGAGAGAGCTAAATACTGTAGAGAAGACTATTGCAAACATTTTGATGCATTAATATTTAAGATCCCATGGTTGGAGTCGTATAATTCCTCAATTTTCTTAAATCCAAACAAAAAGACTGAAAAACTTGAATTCTTTAAAAGGGGGGGTGATTACGACATTTTAGGACACTAGAAATATATTGAACCAAATAAAATTTGTAGATGAGAGTCTTGCAAACAATTTGTTGTATTAACATTTAACTTCCCATGGTTTAAGTTGTAGCACTCCTCAATTTTCTAAAATCCAACCAAAAAGACACAAAAATTTGTATTCTTAAAAAGGGGGGTGGATGACTAGGACATTTTAGATGAATAGAGGTGTCTGGAACCCAACTGAATCATGAAGAGGAGAATCTTGCGTTGATTTTAATGTATTAATATTTAAGCAACCCTTGTTTGGAGCCTTAACACTCCTCATTTATTTGAAAAAAACAAAAAAATGATTTTTATAAGGGGGAATCATTAAGACATTTTAGGTGCCAAGAAATTTCAGTCACCAAACTGAATCTTGTAGACGAGACTGTTGCGCAAATTTTCATACATAAATATTTAAGATACTATGGTTGGAGTCGGTGCAATGTCTCATTTTTCTAAAATTCGACCAAAAGAACACAAACATTTGAATATTTAACAATAGGAGGGGCTGATTAGGGCATTTTAAAAGACAAGAGATATCTCGTACCAAAATGAATCTTGTAGATGAGAATAGTGCAAACAGTTTGATGCATTAATATATAAGATCCCATTATTTGAGTCGAAACAAACCTAAATTTTTTAAATCCAACTAAAAAGACACAAAAATTTGAATTCTTAAAAAAGGGGTTGGTGTGATTTGCTCATTTTAGGCACTAGAAATGTCTGAAGCAAAAATAAATATTATATAGAATACTGTTGCAAACATTTTGATATATTAATATTTAAGATCCCATGGTTGGAGTCTTAATAATCCTCCTTTTTCTAAAATTTTACCGAAAAGACATAAAAACTTGTCTTCTTCTAAGGGGGAGTTGATTAAGAGACTTTAGTAACTAGAAATGTCTGCAGCAAAACTGAAACTGTTAGAGGAGACTTTTACGATCATTTTGATGTACTAATATATAAGATCCCATGGTTGGAGTCATAACACTCCTCAATTTTCTAAAATACAATCAAAAATACAAAATTCTCTTTTATTGTGATTGTATTAGGACATTTTAGGTGTCAGGAAATGTCTGAAAACAAACTGAATTCTTAAGTAGAAACTATTGCAAACATTTTCATTTATTAATATTAAAGATTCCATCTTTTAAATCATAACACTCATAAATTATTTAAAATACGATCATGAAGACACAAAATTGATTTTTACAGGGGACAGATTAGGACATTTTAAGTGTCAAGAAATTTCTGGCACAAAACTGTATCTTGTAGATGAGACTGTTGCGAACATAATGATGTATTAATATTTAAGATCCTATGGTTGGAGTCGGTGCTTTTCGAATATTCTAAAATCCGAAAAAAACACACAAAAATTTACATTATTAAAAGAGGAGGGGGGCTGATTAGTACATATTAGAACACTAGAGATGTCTGGAATCAAATTGAATCACATAGAGGACACTGTTCCAAAGTCTTTATTTATTAATATTTAAGATTCCATCGTTTGAGTAGTATCACTCTTTAATTATCTAAAATTCAACCAAAAAGCCCGAAAAATTAGAATTCTTAAAAAAGGGTGTGGCGTGATAAAACAATTTTAGGTAACTAGAAATGTCTGAAGCCAAAATAAATATTGTATAGAATACTGTTGCAACCATTTTAATATATTAATATTTAAGATCCCACGGTTGGAGTCTTAATAATCCTCCTTTTTCTAAAATTTGACCGAAAAGACATAAAAAATTGATTTCTTTTAAGGGGGAGTTGATTAAGAGACTTTAGTAACTAGAAATGTCTGGAGCCAAACTGAAACTTTTAGAGGAAACTTTTATGATCATTTTGATGTACTAATATATATGATCCCCTGGTTGGAGTCATAACATTCCTCAATTTTCTAAAATACAATCAAAAACATAAAATTCTCTTTTATTGTGGGGGTACTAGTACATTTTAGGTGTCAAGAAATGTGTGGAACCAAACTGAATTCTTAAGTAGAGAATATTTCAAACATATTGTTGTATTAATATTAAAGATAACATCTTTGAAATCATAACACTCATAAATTATTTAAAATACGATCAAAAAGACACAAAATTGAATTTTATAGGGGGGCTGATTAGAACATTTTAGGTGTCAAGAAATGTCTGGCACCAAACTCAATCTTGCAGAGGAGACTGTTGCGAAAATAATGAAGAAGTATTAATATTTAAGATCCGATGGTTGGAGTCTGTGCATTTCCAATTTTGTAAAATCTGACCAAAAAGACACAAAAATTTGAATTCTTTGAAAATGGGGATTGGGGCGTGATTAGGTCATTTCAGGTGGCTAGAAATGTTTGGAGCAAAACTGAATCTTGTAGAAGAGACTGTGGCGAACATTTTGATGTATTAATATTTAAGATCCTATGGTTGGAGTTGTAGCTCTTCTGAATTTTCTAAAATTCGACCAAAAGGACACAAAAATTTGAATTCTTAAAAAAGAACCGGGGCTGAGTAGGACATTTTAGAATGCTAGAGATGTCAAGAACCAAAATGAATCTCATAGAGGACACTGTTGCGAACCTTTTTATATATTAATATTGAAGATCCCCTGGTTAGAGTCGTATCACTTTTCAATTCTCTAAAATACAACCAAAAAGACGAAACAATTTGAATTCTTTAAAGGGGTTTGATTAGGACATTTTAGGAGACTAGAGATGTCTGGGACAAAACAATCTCATAGAGGACACTGTAGCGGACATTTTGATGTATTAATATTTAAGATCCTATGGTTGGAGTTGTAGCTCTTATGAATTTTCTAAAATCCGTCCAAATAGACACAAAAATTTGAATTCTCAAAAAAGAACCGGGGCTGAGTAGGATATTTTAGAACACTAGAGATGTCTGGAACCAAATTGAATTTTAAGGAAGACACTGATGCCAACATTTTGATGTATTAATGTTAAATTTCTCATGGTTGGGGTCGTATCACTCCTCAAATATCTAATATCCAACCAAAAAGACAGAAAAATTTGAATTCTGAAAAAAGGAGGATGGGACCTGATTTGATCATTTTAAGGGACTAGAAATGTCTGGAACCAAGTTAAATCTTGTAGAGAAGACTGTTGCGAAAATATTTATGTATTAATATTGAAGAACCCCTGGTTGGAGTCATAATACTCCTCAATTTTTTAAAATATAATCAAATTGATACAAAATTAATTTTTAAAGTGTGGCTGATTAGGACATTTTAGGTAACAAGAAATGTGTGGCACCAAACTGAATCTTGCAGAGGAGACTGTTGCGATCATTTTGATGTATTAATATTTAAGTTCCTATGGTTGAAATCGGTGCAATCCTCAATTTTTTAAAATACGATTAAGAAGACACAAAAATTTGAATACCCTAAAAATAGGGGGTTTGATTTGGACAATTTAGAACCCTAGAGATGTCTAGAACCAAAATGAATCTCATACAGGACACTGTTGCGAACCTTTTTATATATTAATATTTAAGATCCCCTGGTTAGAGTCGTATAACTTTTCAATTCTCTAAAATACATCCAAAAAGACGTAACAATTTGAATTCTTTAAAGGGGTGTGATTAGGACATTTTAGAAGACTAGAGATGTCTGGGACAAAACTGAATCTCATAGAGGACACTCTAGCGGATATTTTGATGCATTAATATTTAAGATCCCATGGTTGGAGTCTTAACATTCTTCAATTTTTTAAAATACAATCTAAAAGACACAAAATTGATTTTTATTAGGGGTTGATTAGGACATTTTAGCTGTAAAGAAATTTCTGTCACCATACCGAATCTTATAGAAAACACTGTTGCAAACAATATGATGTATTAACATTTAACATCCCATGGTTTAACTTGTAGCACTCCTCAATTATCTCAAATCCTACCAAAAAGGCACAAAAATTTAAATTCTAAATAAAAGGGGGGCTGATTAGGAGAATTTAGAAGACTTGAGGTGTCTGCAACCAAACTTAATCTTGTAGAGAAGAATATTGCGATGATTTCGATATATTAATATTAAAGATCCCATTGTTCGGGTCATATCACTCCTCATTTTTCTAAAATCCAAAAAAAAGACTGAAATATTTGAATTCTTAAAAAAGGGGGAAGGGACTTGATTTGATCATTTTAAGTGACTAGAAATGTCTGCAGCCATATTAAATCTTGAAGAGAAGACTGTTGCGAAAATGTTTATGCATTAATATTTAAGATCCTATGGTTGGAGTCATAATACTCATCAATTTTTTAAAACATAATCAAAATGACACAAAATTGATTTTTATAGGGTGGCTGATTAGGACATATTAGGTGTCAAGAAATGTCTGGCACCAAACTGAATCTTGCAAAGGAGACTGTTGCGAAAACGATGTATTAATATTTAAGATCCTATGGTTGGATTCGGTGCACTTCCAATTTTCTAAATATCAAAAAGACACAAAAATTGGAATTTTTAAAAAAGGAGGGGGAAGATTAAAAAATTTTAGAACACTAGAGATGTCTAGAACTAAAATGAATCTAATAGAGGACACTGTTGCGAACATTTTTATGCATTAATATTTAAGTTCACATGGTTAGAGTCGTATCACTTTTCAATTCTCTAAAATACAAAAAAAAAGAATTAACAATTTGAATTCCTTAAAGGGGGGGATTAGGACATTTTAGGAGACTAGAGATGTCTGGGACAAAACGGAATCTCATAGAGGACACTGTAGCGAACATTTTGATGTATTAATATTTAAGATCCCACGGTTGGAGTCTTATCACTCCTAATTTTTCTAAAATTTGTTCGAAAAGAAAAAAAATTTGACTTCTTTTAAGGGGGGGTTGATTAGTGGACTTTAGTAACTAGAAATGTCTGGAGCCAAACTGAATCTTTTAGAGGAGACATTTATGAACATTTTGATGCACTAATATATAAGATCCCATGATTGGAGTCATAACACTCCTCAATTTTCTAAAATACAATCAAAAAGACACAAAATTCACTTTTATATTGGGTGTGTTTATTACATTTTAGGTATCAAGAAATTTCTGGCACCGAACAGAATCTTGTAGAGGAGAATGTTGTGAAAATAATGAAGAAATATTAATATTTAAGATCCTATGGTTGGAGTTGGTACACTTCCAATTTTGTAAAATCTGATTAAAAAGACACAAAAATTTGAATTCAAAAAAAGGGGGAGGGGTCTGATAAAAAAATTTTAGAACACTAGAGATGTCTAGAACCAAGTTGAATCTCATAGAGGACACTGTTGCGGACATTTTGATGTATTAATATTTAAGTTCAGATGGTTATAGTTATAACACTCCTCATTTTCCTAAAATTTGACCGAAAAGAAAAAAAATTGACTTCTTTTAAGGGGGGTGGGTTGATTAAGAAGTTTTAGTAACTAGAAATGTTTGCAGACAAACTGAATATTTTAGAGGAGACTTTTATGAATATTTTGATGTACTAATATATAAGATCCCATGGTTGGAGTCATAACACTCCTAAATAATTTAAAATACAATCAAAAAGACACAAAATTAATTTTTATATGGGACTGATTAGCACTTTTTAAGCGTCAAGAAATTTTTTGGCACAAAACTGTATCTTGCTGAGGAGACTGTTGCTAACATAATGATGTATTAATATTTAAGATCCTATGGTTGGAGTTGATGCAATTCCAATTTTCTAAAATCCGAAAAAAAGACACAAAAATTTCAAGTATTAAAAAAGGAGGTAGGCTGATTAATACATTTTAGAACACTAGAGATGTCTGGAATCAAATTGAATCATATAGAGGACACTGTTGCGAACATTTTGATGTATTAATATTTAATAGCCCATGGTTTAGTCGTATCACTCGTCAACTATCTAAAATCCAAAAAAAAAAAGGCTGAAAAATTTAAATTCTTAAAAAAGGCGGGGGGCTTGATTAGTTCTTTTTAGGTAACTAGAAATGTCTGGAGAGAGCTAAATACTGTAGAGAAGACTATTGCAAACATTTTGATGCATTAATATTTAAGATTCCATGGTTGGAGTCGTATCATTCCTCTATTTTCTTACATCCTATTAAAAAGACTGAAAAACTTGAATTCTTTAAATGGGGGGGGGTTACTACGACATTTTAGTATACTAGAGATATATTGAACCAAATAAAATTTGTAGATGAGACTATTGCAAACAATTTGTTGTATTAACATTTAACTTCCCGTGGTTCAAGTTGTAGGACTCCTCATTTTTCTAAAATCCAACCAAAAAGACACAAAAATTTGTATTCTTTAAAAGGGGGATGGATGACTAGGACATTTTAGATGACTAGAGGTGTCTGGAACCAAACTGAATTATGAAGAGGAGAATCTTGCGTTGATTTTAATGTATTAATATTTAAGCAACCCTTGTTTGGAGCCTTAACACTCCTCAATTATTTGAAAAAGACAAAAAAATGATTTTTATAAGGGGTAATCATTAAGATATTTTAGGTGCCAAGAAATTTCAGTCACCAAACTGAATCTTGTAGAGGAGACTGTTGCGCAAATTTTGATGCATTAATATTTAAGATCCTATGGTTGGAGTCGGTGCAATGTCTCATTTTTCTAAAATTCGACCAAAACAACAGAAACATTTGAATAGTTAACAAGAGGGGTGGGGGCTGATTAGGGCATTTTAAAAAACTAGAGGTGTCTGGAACCAAAATAAATCTTGTAGATGAGAATAGTGCGAACATTTTGATGTATTAATATATAAGATCCCATTATTTGAGTCGTAACACACCTCAACTTTTTAAATCCAACTAAAAAGACACAAAAATTTGAATTCTTAAAAAAGGGGGTTGGCGTGATTACCTTATTTTAGGCGCTAGAAATGTCTGCATCCAAACTAAATATTGTATAGCATACTGTTGCAACCATTTCGATATACTAATATTTAAGATCCCATGGTTGGAGTCTCAACACTCCTCCTTTTTCTAAAATTTTACCGAAAAGACATGAAAATTTGACTTCTTTTAAGTGGGAGTTGATTAAGAGACTTTAGTAACTAGAAATGTCTGGAGCCAAACTGAATCTTTTAGAGGAGACTTTTATGATCATTTTGATGTACTAATACATAAGATCCCATGGTTGGAGACATAACAATCCTCAATTTTCTAAAATACAATCAAAAAGACACAAAATTCAATTTTATTGTGGGGGTTGTTTAGGATATTTTGGATGACAAGAAATGTCTGGAACTAAACTGAATTCTGAAGAAGAGACTATTGCAAATACTTTGATGTATTAATATTAAAGATCCCATGGTTGAAATCATAACACTCCTCAATTATTAAATACAACAAAAAACAAAAATTAATTTTTTTTAGGGGGCTGATGAGTACATTTTAGGTGTCTAGAAGTGTCTGGCACCAAACTGAATCTTGCTTAGGATACTGTTGAGAACATAATGAAATATTAATATTTAAGATCCTATGGTTGGAGTCGGTGCACTTCCAATTTTCTAAAATCCGACCAAAAAGACACAAAAATTTGAATTCTTAAAAAATGGGGGGGGGGGCTTGATTAATTCATTTTAGGTGATTAGAAATGTCTGGAGAAAAACTGAATCTTTTAGAGGAGATTGTGGTGAACATTTGGATGTAATAATATTTAAGATCCTATGTTTGGAGTTGTAGCTCTTCGGAATTTTCTAACATCCGACCAAAAACAAACAAAAATTTGAATTCTTAAAAAAGGAACGGGATTGAGTAGGACATTTTAGAACGCTAGAGATGTCGAGAACAAAATTGAGTTTTAAAGAAGATACTGATGCGAACAGTTTGAGGTATCAATTCTAAAGTTCCCATGATTGGGGTCGTATCACTCCCTAAATATGTAAAATCCAACCAAAAAGACTGAAAAATTAGAATTCTTAAAAAAAGGGGAAGGGACGTGATTTGTAAATTTTAAGTGACTAGAAATGTCTGGAGCCAAATTAAATCTTGGAGAGAAGACAGCTGCTAAAATGTTTTTGTATTAATATTGAAGATCCCATGTTTGAAGTCATAATACTCCTCAATTTTTTTAAAACATAATCAAAATGACACAAAATTGATTTTTATAGGGTGGCTGATTAGGACATATTAGGTGTGAAGTAATGTCCGGCACCAAACTGAATCTTGCAAAGCAGACTGTTGCAATGATTTTAATGTATTAACATTAAAGATCCCATGTTTGGAGCATTAACACTCCTCAATTATATAAAATACAACCAAAATAACAGAAAAATGATTTTTATAAGGGGAGATCATTAAGACATTTTAGGTGCCAAGAAATGTCTGGCACCAAACTGAATCTTGCAGAGGAGACTGTTGTGAACATAATGATGTATTAATATTTAAGATCCTATGGTTGGAGTCAGTGCCCTTCGAATTTTCAAAAATCCGACCAAAAAGGCACAAAAATATGAATTCTTAGGGGAAAAGGGGGGGCGTGATTAGGTCATTTTAGGTGCCTAGAAATGTCTGGAGCCAAACTGAATCTTCTAGAGGAGACTGTGGCGAAAAATTTGATACATTAATAATTAAGATACCATGGTTAGAGTCGTATCAATTTTCAATTATCTAAAATCCAACCAAGAAGACCGAAAAATTTGAATTTTTTAAAAGGGGGGTGGTGATTATTATATTTTAGAAGAACAAAGGTGTCTGTAACCAAACTGAATCTTGTAGAGGAGAATGTTGCAAATATTTTGATGTATTAATATTTAAGATTACATGGTTGGAGTCATAACACTCTTCAATTATTTAAAATACAATAAAAAAGGCACAAAATTCACTTTTATATTGGGGGTGTTTATTACATTTTGGGTATCAAGAAATGTCTGGCACCAAACTGGATCTTGCAGAGGAGAATGTTGCGAAAATAATGAAGAAGTATTAATATTTAAGAACCTATCGTTGGAGTCGGTGCACTTCCAATTTTCTAAAATCCGACCAAAAAGACACAAAACTTTGAATTCTTAAAAAAGGTGGGACGTGATTAGGTTATTTTAGGTGACTAGAAATGTCTGGAGCCAAATTATATCATGTAGAGAAGAATGTTGCGCAAATATTTATGTATTAATACTGAAGATCCCATGGTTGGAGTCATAATACTCCTCATTTTTTTAAAATATAATCAAAATGACATAAAATTGATTTTTATATTGTGGCTGATAAGGACATTTTAGGTGTTAAGAAATGTCTGGCACCAAATTGAATCTTGCAGAGGAGACTGTTGTGAAAATTTTGATGTATTAATATTTAAGTTCCTACGGTTGAAATCGGTGCAATCTTCAATTTTTTAAAGTATGATTAAAAAGAAACAAATATTTGAATTCCTTAAAAGGGGGAGGGTTTATTAGGACATTTTAGAAGACTAGAGGTGTCTGCAACCAAACTGAATCTTGTAGAGAAGATTGTTGGGATGATTTTGATGTATTGATATTAAAGATCCTATTGTTCGGGTCGTATCTCAATTATCTAAAATCCATCACTCCTCAATTATCTAAAATCCAAAAAAAAAGACTGAAATATTTGAATTCTTAAAAAAGGGGGGAGCGTGATTAGTTCATTTTAGGTTACAAGAAATATCTGGCACCAAACTGAATCTTGTAAAGAAGACTGTTGCAAGCATTTTGATGTATTAACATTTAACATCCCATGGTTTAAGTTGTAGCACTCCTCAATTATTTAAAATCCGATTAAAAATACGCAAAAATTTGAATTCTTAAAAAGGGGGAGGGGGCTGATAAAAAAATTTTAGAACACTAGAGATGTCAAGAACCAAATTGAATCTATAGATGACACTGTTGCGAACATTTTGATGTATAAATATTTAAATTCACATGGTTGGAGTAATTATTTACATAAAAGAGACATTAAAATTTGACTTAAAAGACATAAAAATTTGAATTACTTTATGGGGGGGTTGATTAAGAAGTTTTAGTAACTGGAAATATCTGGAGCCAAACTGAATCTTTTAGAGGAGACTTTTATGAAAATTTTGATCTACTAATATATAAGATCAAATGGTTGGAGTCATAACATTCCTAAATTATTTAAAATACAATCACAAAGACACAAAATTAATTTTTATAGGGGAGCTGATTAGGACATTTTAGGTGTAAAGGAATTTCTGCCACAAAACTGCATCTTGCTGAGGAGACTGTTGCGAACATAATGATGTATTAATATTTAAGATCCTAAGGTTGGAGTCGGTGCAATTCCAATTTTCTAAAATCCGAATAAAAGACACAAAAATTTCAATTATTAAAAGAGGAGGGGGCTGATTAGTACATTTGAGAACACTAGAGTTGT
Organism: Latrodectus elegans; assembly: GCA_030067965.1. Lineage (NCBI taxonomy): Eukaryota > Metazoa > Arthropoda > Arachnida > Araneae > Theridiidae > Latrodectus > Latrodectus elegans. Next base: position 124,171,051 of record CM057810.1, read on the forward strand.
CTGGAATCAAACAGAATCACATAGAGGACACTGTTACAAAAATCTTTATTTATTAATATTTATGATTCCATCGTTAGAGTCGCATCACTCTTCAATTATCTAAAATCCAACCAAAAAGCCCGAAAAATTCGAATTCTTAAAAAAGGGGCGTCATGTGATAAAGTCATTTTAGGTGACTAGAAATGTCTGGTACAAACTAAATATTGCAGAGCATACTGTTGCAAACATTTTGATGTATTAATATTTAAGATCCCACTTTTGAACCTTTAACACTCCACAAATATTTAAAATACAATCAAAAAGACACAAAATTGATTTTTATATGGGTGGTGATTAGGACATTTTAGCTATCCAGAAAAGTCAGGCACCAAACTGAATCTTGTAGAGGGGACTGTTGCAAATAATTTGAAGTATTAACATTTAACATCCCATGGTTTAAGTTGTAGCACTCCTCAATTATCTAAAATCCAACCAAAAAACACAAAAATTCAAATTCTTAAGAAAGGGGGGGGGGACTGATTAGAACATTTTCGAAAACAAGAAGTGTCTGAAACAAAACTGAATCTTGTAGAGAAGAATGTTGAGATGATTTTGATTAATTTTGAAGATCCAATCATTCGGTTCGTATCAATCCTCAATTATCTAAAATCCAAAAAAAAGGCTGAAAAATTTGAATTCTTAAAAATGGGGGAGCTTGATTAGTTCTTTTTAGGTGACTAGAAATGTCTGGAACAAGCTAAATACTGTAGAGAAGTCTATTGGAAACATTTTGATGCATAAATATTTAAGATCCCGTGGTTGGAGTCGTATCATTCCTCAATTTTCTAAAATCCAACCAAAAAGACTGAAAAACTTGAATTCTTTAAAAGGGGGGGGGTAATAACGACATTTTAGGATGCTAGATACGTATTGAACCAAATAAAATTTGTAAACGAGAATCTTGCAAACAATTTGTTGTATTAACATTTAACTTTCCATGGTTTAATTTGTAGCACTCCTAAATTTTCTAAAATCCGAAAAATAAGACACAAAAATTTGTATTCTTAAAAAGGGGGATGGCTGACTAGGACATTTTAGATGACTAGAGATGTCTGGAACCAAACTGAATCTTGAAGAGGAGAATGTTGCGATGATTTTAATGTAATTATATTTAAGATCCCATGTTTTGAGCCTTAACACTCCTCAATTATTTAAAATGCAGTCAAAAAGACACAAAATTGACTTTTATATGGGGGTTATTAGGACATTTTAGCTGTCAAGAAAAGTCTTGCACCAAACTAAATATTGTGGAGTATACTGTTGCAAACATTTTGATGTATTAATATTTAAGATCCCGCGGTTTGAGCCTTAACACTCCTCAATTTTTTAAAATGCAATTGAAAAGACACAAAATTGACTTTTATATGGGGGTGATTAAGACATTTTAGCTGTCAAGAAAAGTCTTGCACCAAACTAAATATTGTAGAGTATACTGTTGCAAACATTTTGATGTATTAATATTTAAGATCCCACGGTTGGAGCCTTAACACTCCTCAAATATTTAAAATTCAATGGAAAGGACACAAAATTGATTTTTATATAGGGGGTGCTTAGGACATTTTAGCTGTCAAGAAAAGTGACGCACCAAACTGAATCTTGTAGAAGAGACTGTTTCGCAAATTTTGATCCATTAATATTTAACATCCTATGGTTGGAGTCGGCGCAATGTCTCATTTTTCTAAAATTCGACCAAAAAAACACAAACATTTGAATAGTTAACGTTAGGGGGGGCTGATTAGGGCATTTTAAAAGACTAGAGGTGTCTGGAACCAAAATGAATCTTGTAGATGAGAGTAGTGCAAACATTTTGATGTATTAATATTTAAGATTCCGTCGTTACAGTCGTATCACTCTTCAATAATCTAAAATCCAACCAAAATACCCGAAAAATTAGAATTCTAAAAAAGGGGCGTGGTGTGATTACGTCAATTTAGGTGACTAGAATGTCTGGAGTAAACTAAATATTGCAGAGTATACTGTTGCAAACATTTTGATTTATTAATATTTAAGATCCCACAGTAGGAGCTTTAAAACTCCTCAATTTTTTAAAATACAATCGATAGGACACAAAATGGATGTTAATATGGGGGTGATTAAGTCATTTTAGCTGTCAAGAAAAGTCAGGCACCAAACTGAATCTTGTTGAGGAGATTGTTGCAAATAATTTGATATATTAACATTTAACATCCCATGGTTTAAGTTGTAGCACTCCTCAATCATCTAAATTCCATCCAAAAAACACAAAAATTCAAATTCTTAAGAAAGGGGGGGGAATTATTAGAACATTTTAGAAAACTAGAGGTGTCTGAAACAAAACTGAATCTTGTAGAGAAAAATGTTGAGATGATTTTGATGTATTCAATTTGAAGATCCCATCATTGGCTTCGTATCACACCTCAATTATCTAAAATCCAAAAAAAAGGCTGAAAATTTTGAATTCCTAAAAAAGGGGGAGGTTGATTAGTTCTTTTTAGATAACTAGAAATGTCTGGTGCAAACTAAATATTGTACAGAAGTCTATTGGAAACATTTTGATGCATTAATATTTAAGATCCCGTGGTTGGAGTCGTAGCATTCCTCAATTTTCTAAAATCCAACCAAAGAGACTGAAAAACTTGAACTCTTTAAAAGGGGGTGGGGTGATTAGTACATTTTAGGATACTAGAGATGATTTGAACCAAATAAAATTTGTAGATTAGACTCTTGCAAGCAATTGTTTGTATTAACATTTAACTTGCCATGGTTTAAGTTGTAGCACTCCTCAATTTTTTAAATCCGACCAAAAAGCCAAAAATTTTGTATTCTTAAAAAGAGGGGTTGCTGGCTAGGACATTTTAGGTGACTAGAGGTATCTGGAACCAAACTGGATCTTGAAGAGGAGACTGTTACGAAAACAATGAAGGAGTATTAATATTTAAGATCCTATGGTTGGAGTCGGTGCATTTCCAGTTTTGTAAAATCCGACCAAAAAGACACAAAAATTTGTATTCTTAAAAAAGCGGGTGGCTGACTAGAACATTTTAGTTGACTAGAGGTGTCTGGAACCAAACTGAATCATGAAGAAGAGAATGTTGCGATGATTTTAATGTATTAATATTTAAGCACCCCTTGTTTGGAGCCTTAACACTCCTCAATTATTTGAAAAAGATAAAACAATGATTTTTATAAGGAGAATCATTAAGACATTTTAGGTGACAAGAAATTTCAGTCACCAAACTGAATCTTTTAAACATTTTAAATCCAACTAAAAAGACACAAAAATTTGAATTCTTAAAAAAGGGGGTTGGCGAGATTATCTCATTTTAGGCGCTAGAAATGTTTGTAGCCAAACTAAATATTGTATAGCCTACTGTTGCAACCATTTTGATATATTAATATTTAACATCCCATGGTTGGAGTCTTAATAATCCTCCTTTTTCTAAAATTTTACCAAAAAGACATAAAAATTAGTCTTCTTTTAAGGGGGAGTTGATTAAGAGACTTTAGTATCTAGAAATGTCTGCAGCCAAACTGAAAATTTTAGAAGAGACTTTAATGATCAGTTTGATGTACTAATATATATGATCCCATGGTTGGAGTCATAACATTCCTCAATTTTCTAAAATACAATCAAAAACACAAAATTCTCTTATATTGTGGGGGTATTAGGACATTTTAGGTGACAAGAAATGTCTGGCACTAAACTGCATCTTGCAGAGGAGACTGTTGCGAACATAATGATGTATTAATATTTAAGATCCTATTGTTGGAGACGGTGCACTTCAAACTTTCTAAAATCCAAAAAAAAGACACAAAAATTTCAATTATTAAAAGAGGAGGGGGGCTGATTAGTACATTTTAGAACACTAGAGATGTCAGCAATCAAATTGAATCACATAGAGGACACTGTTACAAAAATCTTTATTTATTAATATTTAAGATTCCATCGTTAGAGTCGTATCACTCTTCAATTATCTTAAATCCAGCCAAAATGCTCGAAAAATTAGAATTCTTGAAAAAGAAGCGTGGCGTGATTAGGTCAATTTAGGTGATTGGAAATGTCTGGAGAAAATTAATATTGTAGAGTATACCGTTGCATACATTTTGACGTATTAATATTTAAGATCCCACAGTTGGAGCATTAACACTCCTCAATTTTTTAAAATGCAATCGAAAAGACACAAAATTGATTTTTATATGGGGGTGATTAGGACATTTTAGCTGTCAAGAAAAGTCTGGCACCAAATTGAATCTTGTAGAGGACACTGTTGCAAACAATTTGATGCATTAACATTTAACTTCCCATGGTTTAAGTTATAGCACTCCTCAATTATCTAAAATCCGACCAAAAAGACACAAAAATATAAATTCTTAAAAAAAGGGGGTGGGGTCTGATTACAACATTTTAGAAACTTAGAGGTGTCTGAAACAAAATTGTATTAATATTTAAGGTAATTGTAATGAATAATTGATGATAAGTAATAATTGATGTATTAATATTTAAGATTCCATGGTTAGATCGTATCAATCTTTAATTATTTAAAATCCTAACAAAAAGACACAAAAATTTCAATTCTTAAAAAAGGGGTCTGGATGGATAAGGTCATTTTAGGTGACCAGAAATGTCTGGAGCAACCTAAGTATTGTAGAGGATAGTGTTGCAACCATTTTGATGTATTAATATTTAAGAACCCATGGTTTGTGTCTTAACACTCCTTATTTTTCTAAAATTTGTTCGAAAAGACATAAAAATTTGACTTCTATTAAGGAGGGGGGGGGTTATTACGAGACTTTAGGCCTGGAAATATCTGGAGCCAAACTGAATCTTTTAGAGGAGACTTTTATGAACATTTTGATGTACTAATGTATAAGATCCTATGGTTGGATTCATAACACTCCTCAATTTTCTAAAATACAATCAAAAGAACACAAAATTCTTTTTTATAGTGGGGAGTGTTCAGGATATTTTAGGTGCCAAGAAATGTCTGGCACCAAACTGGATTCTGAAAACGAGACTATTTCAAACATTTTGATGTATTAATATTAAAGATCCCATGGCTCAAATCAAAACACTCCTCAATTATTTAAAATTCTATCAAAAAGACAAAAAATTAATTTGTATAGGGGCTGATGATGACATTTTAGGTGTTAAGAAGTGTCTGGCACCAAACTGAATCCTGCATAGGATACTGTTGAGAACATAATGAAGTATTAATATTTAAGATCCTATGGCTGGAGTCGGTGCACTTCCAATTTTTTAAAATCCGTATAAAAAGACACAAAAATTTGAATTCTTAAAAAATGGAGGGGGGCATGAGAAGGTCATATTAGGTGATTAGAAATGTCTGGAGAAACACTATTTTAGAGGAGACTGTGGCGAACATTTTGATGTATTAATATTTAAGATCGTATGTTTGGAGTTCGAATTCTTCTCATTTATTTAAAATCCGACCAAAAACAAACAAAAATTTGAATTTTTAAAAAAGAAACGGGGCTGAGTATGACATTTTAGAACGCTAGAGATGTCGAGAATAAATTGAATTTTAAAGAAGATACTGATGCGAACATTATGATGTATTAGTTTTAAAGTTCCAATGATTGGGGTCGTATCACTCCTCAAATATCTACATTCCAACCATAAAAATGAAAAATTAGAATTCTTAAAATAGAGGGTAGGGAGGTGATTTGATCATTTTAAGTGAATAGAAATGTCTGGCGCCAAATTAAATCTTGGAGAGAAGACAGTTGCGAAAATTTTTATGTATTAATATTGGAGATCCCTTGGTTGAAGTCATAATACTCTTCAATTTTTTAAAACATAATCAAAATGACAAAAAATTTTTTTTATAGGGTGGCTGATTAGGACATATTAGGTGTGAAGTAATGTCCGGCACCAAACTGAATCTTGCAAAGGAGACTGTAGCGAAAATGATGATGTATTAATATTTAAGATCCTATGGTTGGAGTCGGTGCCCTTCCATTTTCCTAAAATCCGACAAAAAGACAAAAAAATTGGAATGTTTTTAAAAAAAAGGGTGGGGGTGAACATTAGAAAATTTTAGAACACTAGAGATGTCTCGAAACAAATTGAATCTCATAGAAGGCACTATTACAAAAATCTTTATGTATTAATATTTAAGATCCCGTGGTTAGAGTCGTATCTCTTTTCAATTATCTAAAATTCAACGAAAAAGCCCGAAAAATTAGAATTCTTAAAAAAGGGTGGGGCGTGATAAAGTCATTTTAGGTGACTAGAAATGTCTGGAGCCAACTAAATATTGTAGAATAAACTGTTGCATACATTTTGATGTATTAATATTTAATATCCCACGGTTGGAGCCTTAAAACTCCTCAATTTTTTAAAATGCAATCGAAAAGACTCGAAATTGATTTTTATATGGGGGGTGATTAGGACATTTTAGCTGTCAAGAAAAGTCTGGCACCGAACTAAATATTGTATAATATACTGTTGCGAACAATTTGATGTATTAATATTTAAGATCCCACGGTTGCAACCTTAACACTCCTCAATTTTTTAAAATACAACCGAAAGGACACAAAATTGATTTTTATATGGGGGGTGATTAGGTTATTTTAGCTATCAAGAAAAGTCAGGCATCAAACTGGATGTTATAGAGCAGAATTTTGCAAACAATTTGATGTATTAGCATTTAACATCCCATGGTTTAAACTGTAGTACTCCTTAATTATCTAAAATCCAACCAAAAAGACACAAAAATTCAAATTCTTAAAAAAGGGGGGGGGACTGATTAGAACATTTTAGAAAAGTAGAGGTGCCTGAAACAAAACTGAATCTTGTAGAGAAGAATGTTACGATGATTTTGATGTATTCATATTGAAGTTCCCATGGTTGGGTTCAAATCACTTCTCAATTATATAAAATCCAAAAAAAAGGCTAAAAAATTTGAATTCTTAAAAAAAGGGGGGGTGGTCTTGATTAGTTCATTTTAGGTAACTAGAAAATTCTGGAGCAAGCTAAATATTGTAGAGAAGACTATTGCAAACATTTTTAAGCATTAATATTTATGATCCCATGGTTGGAGTCGAATCATTCCTCAATTTTCTAAAATCTAACCAAAAAGACTGAAAAACTTCAATTCTTTAAAAGGGGGGGAGTGATAACGACATTTTAGGATACTAGAGATGTATTGAACCAAATAAAATTTGTAGACAAGACTCTTGCAAACAATTTGTTGTATTGACATTTAACTTCCCATTGTTTAAGTTGTAGCATTCCTCAATTTTCTAAAATCCGACCAAAAAGACACAAAAATTTGTATTCTTAAAAATTGGGGGGGTGGATGACTAGGACATTTTAGATGACTAGAGGTGTCTGGAATCAAACTGAATCTTGAAGAGGAGGATGTTGCTACAATTTTGATATATTAATGTTTAAGATCCCATGGTTGGAGTCTTAACACTCCTAATTTATCTAAAATTTGACTGAAAAGACATAAAAATTTGACTTCTTTAAAGGGGGAGTTGATTAAGAGACTTTAGTAACTACAAATGTCTGGAGCCAAACTGAAAATTTTAGACGAGACTTTTATGATCATTTTGATGTACTAATATATATGATCCCATGGTTGGAGTCCTAACACTCCTCAATTTTCTAAAATACAATCAAAAACACAAAATTCTCTTTTATTGTAGGGGTACTAGGACATTTTAGGTGTCAAGAAATGTCTGGAACCAAACTTAATTCTTAAGTAGAGATTATTGCAAGCTTTTTGTTGTATAAATATTAAAGATCCCATCTTTGAAATCATAACACTCATAAATTATTTAAAATACGATCAAAAAGACAGAAAATTGATTTTTATAGTGGGGCTGATTAGAACATTTTAGGTGTCAAGAAATATCTGGCACCAAACTGAATCTTGCAGAGGAGACTGTTGCGAAAATAATGAAGAAGTATTAATATTTAAGATCCTATGGTTGGAGTCGGTGCATTTCCAATTTTGTAAAATCCGACCAAAAAGACACAAAAATTTGAATTCTTAAAAAATAGGGATTTGGGCGTGATTAGGTCATTTTATGTGGCTAGAAATGTTTGGAGCAAATCTTAATTTTGTAGAAGAGACTGTGTCGAACGTTTTGATGTATTAATATTTAAGATCCTATGGTTGGAGTTGTAGCTCTTCTGAATTTTCTAAAATCCGACCAAAAAGACACAAAATTGAATTCTTAAAAAAGAACCGGGGCTGAGTAGGACACTTTAGAACGCTAGAGATGTCAAGAACCAAAATGAATCTCATAGAGGACACTGTTGCGAACTTTTTATATATTAATATTTAAGATCCCCTGGTTAGAGTCGTATCACTTTTCAATTCTCTAAAATACAACCAAAAAGACGGAACAATTTGAATTCTTTAAAGGGGTTTGATTAGGACATTTTCGGAGACTGAGATGTCTGGGACAAAACAATCTCATAGAGGACACTGTAGCGGACATTTTGATGTATTAATATTTAAGATCCCATGGTTGGAGTCTTAACACTCCTAAATTTTTAAAATACAATCTAAAAGACACAAAATTGATTTTTATTAGGGGTTGATTTGGACATTTTATCTGTAAAGAAATTTCTGTCACCAGACTGAATCTTATAGAAGACTGTTGCAAACAATTTGATGTATTAACATTTAACATTTATGATTGCAAAAGTCTTCACTACAATATTTAGTTTAGCTACAGTTATTTCTAGACATCTAAAATGACCTAATCACTCCACCCCACATTTTTAAGAATTCAAATTTTTGTGTGTTTTTGTTTGGATTTTAGATATTTGAGGAGTGTTACGACCCCAACTATGCGATCTTTAATTTTAATACATCAAAATGCTCGCATCATTATCCTCTACAAGATTCAATTTTGTTCCAGACATCTATAGTGTTATAAATGTCCTAATCAGCCCCCTTTCCTTTTTCAAGATTTCAAATTTTTTGTCTTTTTGGTCGGATTTTAGAAAATTGAGAAGAATTAAAACTCCAACCATAGGATCTTAAAAATTAATACATGAAAATGTACGAAAAAGTCGCATCTATAAGATTCAGTTTAATCAAGACATTTCTAGTCTCGTAAAATAGGCTAATATCAACCCCCCCTTCTATAAAGTATTAAACTTTTGTTTTTTTTATCGTATTTTAGGAAATTGAGGAATATTACGATTTCAACCATGCGAATTTAAATATTAATACATCAAAATTTTTGCAATAGTCTCCTTTTCAGAATTTAGTTGGGTGCAAGACATATCTTGACACATAAAATGTCTTAATCACCCCCCACTATAAAAGTGAATTTTGTGTGTTTTTGATTGTATTTTAGAAAATTGAGGAGTGTTTTGACTCCAAACATGGGATCTTAAATATTGGTACATCAAAATGTTCACAAATGTCTCCTCTAAAAGATTCAATTTGGCTCAACACATTTCTAGTAAGTAAAGTCTCCCAGTCAACCCCCCCTTTAAATAAATCAAATTTTTAAATTTTTTCAGTTAAATTTTAGAAAAGTGAGGAGTATTGCGAATCCAACCATGGGATCTAAAATATTAATACATCAAAATGCTCGAAACATGTTTTCTATGACAATAAATTTGGTTCTAGACATCTCTAGGTTTATAAAATATCCTAATCATACCCCCCCCTTTTTTTAAGAATTCAAATTTTTCTGTCTTTTTGATTGGATTTTAGAAAATTGAGGAGGGCACTGACCCCAACCATAGGATCTTAAATATTAATACATCAAAAGGTTTGCAATAGTCTCTTCTTCAGAATTCACATTGGTTCCAGATATTTCTTGACACCTAAAATGTCCTAATTACCCCCACTATAAAAGTAAATTTTGTGTGTTTTTGATTGTATTTTAGAAAATTGAGGAGTGTTATGACTCCAACCATTAGATCTTAAATATTAGTACATCAAAATGTTCATAAATGTCTCCTCTAAAAGATTCAATTTGGCTCCACACATTTCTAGTAAGTAAAGTCTCCTAATCAACCCCCCTCCCTTTAAAGAAATCAAATTTTTAAATTAATAATTAAGATCCCATGGTTAGAGGTGTGTACCTTATCAATTATCTAAAATCCAACCAAAAAGACCGAAGAATTTGGATTTTTTAAAAGGGGTGGGTTGTATAGGAAATTTTAGGACACTAGAGATGTCTGTAACCAAAATATTTGTGGTAGAGGATACATTTGCGAACATATTGATGTATTAGTATTTAAGACACCATGGTTGAATTGTTAACACTCCTCAATTTTTTCAAATACAATCAAAATTACACAAAATTTATTTTTATAAGGGAGAGATCAGGACATTTTAGGTGTCCAGAAGTGTCAAGCCCCAAGCCGAATCTTGTTTTGGAGACTGAAGCGCATATTTTCACGTATTAATATTTAAGATACTAAGGTTGGAGTCGCAACACTCCTCATTTTTCTAAAATTTGACCGAAATGATTTAAAAATTTGACTTTTTAAAGGTGGGGGGGGGTTGATAATGAGGCTTTAGTTACTAGAAATGTGTGGAACCAAACTTAATCTTTTAGAGGAGAATTTTATGAAACAATTGATCTACTAATATTTAAGATACCATGATTGGAGTTATAGCACTCCTCAAATTTATAAAATACAATCAAACAAACACAAAATTCACTTTTATAGTGGGGGTTGATGAGGACATTTTAGGGGTCAAGAAATGACTGGAACAAAAATGAATTCTCAAGAAGAGACAATTGCAAACATTTTGATGTATTAATATTTAAGATCCTATGGTTGGGGTCGGTGCACTCCTCAATTTTCTAAAATCCGATCAAAAAGACACAAAAATTTGTATTTTTAAAAAAGGGGGGGATGATTAGGACATTTTACAACCATAGAGATGTCTAGAACCAAATTAATCCCGTAGGAGACACAGTTGCAAGCATTTTGTATTAATATTTTAGATCCCATGGTTGAAATCATAACACTCCTCAATTTCCTAAAATACTAGAAAAAAAACATAAGTTTAAAACTTTATCGAGAATGAGGATTAATTAGGATATTTTAGAGTGCTAGAAATGTCTTGAATCAAACTGAATCTTGTAGAGTCTATTTTTCGAACATTTTCATGCATTAATATTTAAGATACTATGGTTGGAGTTTTATTTTTTCTCAATTTTCTAAAATCCAATCAAAAACACAAAAAATTTGAATTATTAAAAAAAGAAAGCGGGCTGATTAGGACATTTTAGAACACTATCGATGTCTGGAACCAAATTGAAGCTTGTAGAGAATACTGACACGAACATTTTGATGCATTAAAATTAAAGATCGCATGCTTGGGGTCGTAAAACTCCTCAAATATCTAAAATCCAAAAAGGCACAAAAATTTAAATTCTTAAAAAAGTGGGCTGTTGTAATTAGTTCATTTTAGATGACTAGAAATGTCTGGAGCTAAACTGAATATTGTAGAGAAGACTGTTGCAAACATTTTTATGTATTAATATTAAAGTTCCCATGGTTCGAGTCAAAACAATCCTCAATTTTTAAAATACAATCAAAAAGACACAAAATTGATTTTTAAGGGGGGTTGATTAGAACATTTTAGGTGAGAAGAAATGTCTGGCACTAAACTGAATGTTGCAGAGGAGACTGTTGCACATATTTTGTCGTATTAATATTTAAGATACCATGGTTGGAGTCGCAACACTCCTCATTTTTTTAAAATTTGACCGTAAAGATTTAAAAATTTGACTTTTTAAGGGGAGGGGTGGTTTATTATGAGACTTTTGTTACTAGAAATTTAAGAAACCAAACTGAATATTTTAGAGGAGACTTTTAGGAACATTTGGTATACTAATATTTAAGATCCCATGGTTAGTGTCATAAAACTCCTCATTTTTCTAAAATACAATCAATAAGACACAAAATTCACTTTTATAGTGGGAGTTGATTAGGACATTATAGGTGTCAAGAAATGTCTGGAACAAAACTGAGTTCTGAAGAAGAGACTATTGCAAAAATTTTGATGTGTTAAAATTTAAGATCCTATGGTTGGAGTCGGTAAAATCTTCAATTTTCTAAAATCAGTTTGATTCAAGACATTTCTAAAACTCTAAAATGTCCTAATAAACCCCCTCCTCGATAAAGTATTAAACTTATGTATTTTTTATCGTATTTTAGGAAATTGAGGAGTGTTATGATTTCAACCATGGGATCTTAAATATATTAATACATCAAAATGTTTGCAATTAATGTATTAATATATTTAAGATGCCATGAAAGAAATCATAACACTCCACAATTTCCTGAAATACGATAAAGAAAACATATGTTTAAAACTTTATTGAGGGGGGCAGGTTATAAGGACATTTTAAAAGGCTAGAAATGTCAAATCAAACTGAATCTTGTAGATGCGACTTTTTCGAGCATTTTCATGCATTAATATTTAACATCCTATGGTTGGAGTGTTAGCTCTTCTCAATTTTCTAAGATTTGAACAAAAAACACTAAAATTTGAAATCTTAAAAAAGAATGGGGGCTGATTAGGACATTTTAGACGACAAGAGATCTCTGGAACCAAATTGAATGTGGAAGAGGACATTGATGCGAACGTTTTGATGTATTAATATTAAAGATCGCATTGTTGGTGTCTTAACACTCCTCAAATATCTAAAATCCGAACAAAAAGACCGAAAAATTTGAATTCTTAAAAAAGGGGGGGATGTGATTAGGTCATTTTAGGTGCCTAGAAATGTCTGGAGCCAAACTGAATCTTGTAGTGGAATATGTGGCGAACATTTTCATGTATTAATAGTTAAGATCCTATGGTTGGAGCCGGTGCACTCCTCAAATTTCTAAAATCCGATCAAAAAGACACAAAAATTAGAATTCTTAAAAAAGGTGTGTAGGCGCTGATTAGGACAGTTTAGAACACTAGATACATCTAGAACCAAATTGTGTCTTATAGAAGACACTGTTGCGAATATTTTGATGTATTAATAAATAAGATCCCATGGTCAGAGGTGTATACCTTATCAATTATCTAAAATCCAACCAAAAAGACCGAAGAATTTGGATTCTTTAAAAGGGGGGGTGTATAGGAAATTTTAGGTGACTAGAGATGTCTGTGACCAAAATATTTCTAGTACAGGATACATTTGCGAACATATTGATGCATTACTATTTAAGACCCCATGGTTTAAATGTTAACACTCCTCAATTTTTTCAAATACAATCAAAATTATACAAAATTTATTTTTATAAGGGGAGATCAGGACATTTTACGTGTCCAGAAATGTCAAGCACCAAGCCGAATCTTGTTTTGGAGACTGATGCTCACATTTTGACGTATTAATATTTAAGATACCATGGTTGGAGTCGCAACACTCCTCATTTTTCTAAAATTTGACCGAAATGAATTAAAATTTTGACTTTTTAATGGGTGGGGGTTGAATATGAGACTTAAGTTTCTAGAAATGTGTGGAACCAAAGTGAATCTTTTAGAGGAGACATTTGTGAACATTTTGATATACTAATATTTAAGATCCCATGGTTGGAATCATAACACTCCTCAATTTTCTATAAAAACAATCAAAAAGGCACAAAATTCACTTTAACAGGTGGGTTGATTAGGACATTTTAGGGGTCAAGAAATGTCTGGAAAAAAACTGAATTCTTAAGAAGAGACTATTACAAACATATTTATGTATTAATATATATTTAAGATTCCATGATTGAAATCATAATACTCCTCAATTTCCTAAAATACTATAAAAAAACAAAAGTTTAATACTTTATAGAGGGGGGGAGGTTATTAGGACATTTTAGATGCCTAGAAATGTCTTGAATCAAATTGAATCTTACAGCGGCGATTTTTTCGATCAAGGTTGATCCCATGGTTGGAGTAATAACACTCCTCAATTTTCTAAAATACAAACAAAAACACACAAAATTCACTTTCATAGCTGGGGGTGAATAGGACAATTTAGATGTAAAGAAATGTCTTGAAAACAACTGATTTCTGAAGAGGAGACTATTGCAAACATTTTGATGTAATAATATTTAAGATCCCATGGTTGACATCTCATAATACTCTTCAATTTCCTAAAATAGGATAAAAAAACATAAGTTTAATACTTTATAAAGGGGGGGTATTAGGACATTTTAGAGGACTAGAAATGTCTTGAATCAAACTGAATCTTATAGCAGCGACTGTATCGAACATTTTCATGTATTAATAATTAAGATCCAATGGTTAGAGTTGGAATTCTTCTCAATTTTTTAAAATCCGACCGAAAAAATAAAAAATTTGAATTCTTAAAAAAGGAAAGGGTGCTCATTAGGACATTTTAAAACACTATAGATGTCTGGATCCAAATTGAAACTTGTAGAAATTTGAGGAGTTTTACGACCCCAATCACGCCATCTTTAACTTTAATACATCAAAATGTTCGCATCAGTATCCTCTACAAGATTCAATTTGTTTCCAGACATGTATAGTGTTCTAAAATGTCTTAATCAGCCCGCTTTCTTTTTTTAATAATTCAAATTTTTTGTCTTTTTGGTTGGATTTTAGAAAATTGAGAAGAAATAAAACAACCATAGTATCTCAAATATTAATGCATGAAAATGTTCGAAAAATCGCCTCTACAAGAATCAGTTTGATTCAAGATATTTCTAGCCCTCAAAAATATCCTAATTAACCCCCATTCTCGATAAAGTTTTAAACTTATGTTTTTCTTTTAGTATTTTACGAGAAAGTGAGGAATGTTATGATTTCAACCATGGGTTCAAAAATAATAATACATCAAACTGCTCAAACAGTGTCTCCTATGGGATTAAATTTGGTTCTAGACATCTCAAGAATTGTAAAATGTCCTAATCATCCCCTCTATTTTAAGAATTCAAATTTTTGTGTGTTTTTGATCGGATTTTAGAAAATGAGGAGTGCACCGACCCCAACCATAGGATCTTAAATAATAATACAAAAAATGTTTGCAATAGTCTCTTCTTGAAAATTCATTTTTGTTCCAGACATTTCTTGACCCCTAAAACGTCCTAATCAACCCCCACTATAAAAGTAAATTTTATGTGTTTTTGATTGTATTTTAGAAAATTGAGGAGTGTTATGACTCCAACCATGGGATCTTAAATATTAGTACATCAAAATGTTCATAAATGTCTCCTCTAAAAGATTCAATTTTGCTCCACACATTTCTAGTAAGTAAAGTCTCCTAATCAACCCCCCACCCTTTAAAAAAATCAAATTTTTAAATTTTTTCGGTTAAATTTTGGAAAAATGAGGAGTGTTGCGACTCCAACCATGGGATCTAAAATATTAATACATCAAAATGTTCGCAACAATTTCTGCTATGAGATTGAATTTAGTTCTAGACATCTCTAAGGTTGTAAAATGTCCTAATACTCCCCCCCTTTTTTTTAAGAATTCAAATTTTTGTGTCTTTTTGATCGGATTTTAGAAAATTGAGGATTTTACCGACTCCAACCATAGGATCTTAAATATTAACACATCAAAATGTTTGCAATTGTCTCTTCTTCAGAACTCAGTTTTGTTCCAGACATTTCTTGACACCTAAAATGTCCTAATCAACTCCCACTATAAAAGTGAATTTTGAGTCTTTTTGATTGTATTTTAGAAAAATGAGGAATTTTATGACACTAAGCATGGGATCTTAAATATTAGTATATAAAAATGTTCATAAAAGTCTCCTCTAAAATACTCAGTTTGGATCCACAAATTCTTAGTAACAAAAGTCTCATAATCAACCCCACCCCTCCCCTTAAAAAGTCAAATTTTTAAATCTTTACTGTCAAATTTTAAAAAAATGAGGAGTGTTGCGACTCCAATTATGGTATCTTAAATATTAATACGACAAAATGTGTGCAACAGTCTCCTCTGCAACATTCAGTTTGGTGCCAGACATTTCTTCTCACCTAAAATATCCTAATCAATCTCCCTTAAAAATCAATTTTGTGCCTTTTTGATTGTATTTTAAAAAATTGAGGATTGTTTTGACTACAACCATGGGATCTTTAATATTAATACATAAAATTGTTCGCAACAGTGTCCTGTACAAGATTTAATTTGGCTCCAGACATTTCTAGTCACCTAAAATCACCTAGACACGCCCCACCTGTTTTGAAGAATTCAAATTTTTCTGTCGTTTTGGTTGGATTTTAGATGTTTGAGAAGTGTTACGACACAATCCATGCGATCTTTAATTTTAATACATCAAATTGTTCACATCAGTATCCTCTAATAGATTCAATTTGGTTCCAGACATCTATAGTGTTTTAAAATGTCCTAATCAGCTCCCTTTCCTTTTTTAAAAATACAAATTTTTCGTCTATTTGTTCGGATTTTAGAAAATTCAGAGGAAATACAACTCCAACCATAGTATCTTAAATATTAATACATGAAAATGATCGAAAAAATCGCCGCTGTAAGATTCAATTTGATTCAAGACATTTCTAGGCATCTAAAATGTCCTAATAACCTCCCCCCCCCTCTATACAATATTAAACTTTTGTTTTTTTTATAGTATTTTAGAATATTGAGGAGTATTATGATTTCAATCATGGAATCTTAAATATATTAATACATAAATATGTTTGCAATAGTCTCTTCTTAAGAATTCAGTTTTGTTCCAGACATTACTTGACCCCTAAAAAGTCCTAATCACCTCCCACTGTTAAAGTGAATTTTGTGTCTTTTGATTGTTTTTATGGAAAATTGAGGAGTGTTATGACTCCAACCATGGGATCTTAAATTTTAATACATCAAAATGTTCGCATCAGTGTCCTCTACCAGATTCAATTTTGTTCCAGACATCTCTAAGTTTCTGCAATGTCCTACTCAGCCCCCTTTCTTTTTTAAGAATTCAAATTTTTTGTCTTTTTGGTTGGATTTTAGATAATTGAAAAGAGATACGACTCTAACCAGGGGATCTTAAATATTAATACATAAAGATTTTCGCAATAGTGCCTTCTATGAGATTCAATTTGATTTGAGACATCTCTTGTGTTCTAAAAATTTCTAATTATCCCCCCCTTTTTTTTAAAAAAATTCCAATTTTTTTGTCTTTTTGGTCGGATTTTAGAAAAATAGAAGGTCCCCGACTCCAACCATAGGTTCTTAAATATTAATACATCATCAAGTTCGCTACACTCTCCTTTGCAAGATTCAGTTTGGTGCCGGACATTACTTTACCCCTAATATGTCCTAATCAGCCACCCTATAAAAATCAATTTTGTGTCATTTTGATTATGTTTTAAAAAATTGAGGAGTATTATGACTTCAACCAAGGGATCTTCAATATTAATAAATAAAAATTTTCGCAATTATCTTCTCTCCACGATTTAATTTGGCTCCAGACATTTCTAGTCACTTAAAATGATCAAATCACGTCCCTTCACGCTTTTTTAAGAATTCTAATTTTTCAGTCTTTTTGGTTAAATTTTAGATATTTGAGGAGTGATGCGACCCCAATCATTGGAACTTTAAAATTAACACATCAAAATGTTCGCATCAGTATCTTCTTTAAAATTCAATTTGGTTCTCGACGTCTCTAGCTTTCTAAAATTTCCTACTCAGAACCGTTTCTTTTTTAAGAATTCAAATTTTTGTTTGTTTTTGGTCCGATTTAAAAAATTGAGAAGAGCTACAACTCCAAACATACGATCTTAAATATTAATACATCAAACTGTTCGCCACAGTCTCCTGTAAAAGAGTGTTTCTCCAGACATTTCTCATCACCTAAAATGACCTTATCATGCCCCCCCCATTTTTTAAGAATTCAAATTTTCGTGTCTTTTGGTCGGATTTTAAAAAATTGGAAGGGCACCGACTCCAACCATAGGATCTTAAATATTAATACTTCATTATGTTCTCAACAGTATCCTATGCAAGATTCTGTTCGGTGCCAGACACTTCTTGACACCTAAAATGTCCTAAACACTCCCAACTATAAAAGTGAATTTTGTGTTTTTCTGATTGTATTTTAGAAAATTGAGAAGTGTTATGACTCCAACCATAGAATCTTATATATTAGTACATCAAAATGTTCATAAAAGTCTCCTCTAAAAGATTCAATTTGGCTCAAGACATTTCTAGTCCTAAAGTCTCGTAATAACCCCCCCCCTCCTTAATAGAAGTCAAATTTTTATGTCTTTTCGAACAAATTTTAGAAAAATGAGGAGTGTTAAGACACAAGCCATGGGATCTTAAATATTAATACATCAAAGTTGTTGCAACACTATCCTCTACAATATTTAGTTTGCTCCAGATATATCCATTCACCTAAAATGACGTAATCAGACCACCCCCCTTTTTAATAATTCAAATTTTTCTGTCTTTTTGGTTGGATTTTAGAAAGTTGAGGAGTGATACGAACCTAACTATGGGATCTTCAAAATGAATACATCAAAATCATCTCAACATTCTTCTCTACAAGATTCAGTTTTGTTTCAGACACCTCTAGTTTTCTATAATGTTGTAATCAGACCCCTCCCCCTTTTTTTTAAGAATTTGTATTTTCGTGTCTTTTTGGTTGGATTTTAAATAATTGAGGAGTGCTACAACTTAAACCACGGGAAGTTAAATGTTAATACATCAAATTGTTTGCAACAATCTCCTCTACAAGATTCAATTTGGTGCCAGACTTTTCTTGACAGCTAAAATGTCCTAATCACCCCCATATAAAAATCAATTTTGTGTTTTTTCGATTGTAGTTTAAAAAATTGAGGAGTGTTAAGGCTCCAACCGTGGGATCTTAAATATTAATACATCAAAATGTATGCAACAGTATACTCTACAATATTTAGTTTGCTCTAGACATTTCTAGTCACCTGAAATGACTTTATCACGCCCCACCCTTTTTTAAGAATTCTAATTTTTCGGGCTTTTTGGTTGGATTTTAGATAATTGAAGAGTGATACGACTCTAACGATGGAATATTAAATATTAATAAATAAAACTTTTTGTAACAGTGTCCTCTATGTGATTCAATTTGATTCCAGACATCTCTAGTGTTCTAAAATGTACTAATCAGCCCCCCTCCTTTTTTAATAATTGAAATTTTTGTGTCTTTTATTCGGATTTTAGAAAATTGGAATTGAACCGACTCCAACCTTAGGATCTTAAATATTAATACATCATTATGTTCGCAACAGTCTCCTCAGCAAGATGCAGTTTTGTGCCAGAAATTCCTTGACACCTAAAATGTCCTAATCAGCTCCCCTGTAAAAATTAATTTTGTGTCTTTGTGATTGTATTTTAAATAATTTAGGAATGTTATGATTCCAACCATGGGATCTTATATATTAGTATATCAAAATTTTCATAAAAGTCTCTTCTAAAAGATTCAGTTTTGCTCCAGACATTTCTAGTTACTAAAACTTCTTAATCAACCCCCCCCCCATTAAAGAAGTCAAATTTTTATGTCTTTTAAGTCAAGTTTTGATGTCTTTTTTGATGTAAAAAATTACTCCAACCATGTGAACTTAAATATTAATACATCAAAATGTTCGCAACAGTTTCATCTATGAGATTCAATTTGGTTCTTGACATCTCTAGTGTTCTAAAATTTTTTTATCATTCCCCTCACCCTTTTTAAGAACTCAAATTTTTTTGTCTTTTTAATCGGATTTTAAACAATTGAGGAGGGCTACAACTTAAACCATGGGATGTTAAATGTTAATACATCAAAATGTTTGCTACAGTCTTCTTTACAAGATTCAGTTTGGTGCTAGACATTTCTTTAAACCTAAAATGAACTAATCACGCTCCCTATTTTAAGAATTCAAATATTTCAGTCTTTTTTTGGGATTTTAGATAATTGTGGAGTGATGGATTTTAGATAATTGAGATACGACCCAAACAATGGGATCTTTAATATTAATACATCAAAATCATCTCAACATTCTTCCCTACAAGATTCAGTTTGGTTGCAGAAACCTCTAGTCTTTTAAAATGTCCTAATCAACCCTCCCCCCTTTTAAGGTATTCAAATTTTTGTGTCTTTTTAATCGTACTTTAAAAAATTCAAGATTGCACCGACGTCAACCGTCGGATCTTAAATATTGATACATCAAAATTTTCACAACAGTCTCCTCTGACAGATTTAAATTGGTGCCAGACATTTCTTGATACCTAAAATGTAATAAACACCCCCAATATAAAATTGAATTTTGTGTCTTTTTGATTTTATTTTAGAAAGTTGAGGAGTGGTATTAATCCAACCATGGGATATTATATATTAGTGCATCAAAATGTTCATAAATGTCTCCTCGAAAAGTTTACGTTTGGCTCCAGACATTTCTAGTTACTAATGACTCCTAATCAAACCACCCCTTCTTAAAAGAAGTCAAATTTTTATGTCTTTTCGAACAAATTTTAGAAAAATGAGGAGTGTTAAGAATCCAACCATGGGATCTTAAATATTAATAAATAAAAATGTTCGATACAGTGTCCTCTATGAGATTCACTTTTGTTCTAGACATCTCTAGTGTTCTAAAATTTTCTAATCTTCCCCCCTCCTTTTTTAAAAATTCCAATTTTTGTGTCTTTTTGGTATTTAGAAAATTGGAAGTGCACCGACTCCAATCATAGGATCTTAAATATTAATACATAA
The DNA here is from genome assembly GCA_030067965.1 of Latrodectus elegans. NCBI lineage: Eukaryota > Metazoa > Arthropoda > Arachnida > Araneae > Theridiidae > Latrodectus > Latrodectus elegans. The sequence goes on from CM057810.1 coordinate 124,191,718, forward strand.
TCATTTTCGCAACAGTCTCCTCTGCAAGATTCAGTTTGGTGCCAGACATTTCTTGACACCTAATATATCCTAATCAGCCACCCTATAAAAATCAATTTTGTGTCATTTTGATTATGTTTTAAAAAATTGAGGAGTATTATGACTCCAACCATGGGATCTTCAATATTAATGAAAAAAAATTTTCGCAACATTCTTCTCTCCAAGATTTAATTTGGCTCCAGACATTTCTAGTCACTTAAAATGATCAAATCACGTCCCTTTCCCCTTTTATAAGAATTCAAATATTTCAGTCTTTTTTGTGGATTTTAGATAATTGAGGAGTGATACGACCCGAAAATAGGATCTTTAATATTAATACATCAAACTCATCGCAATATTCTTCTCTACAAGATTAAGTTTGGTTGCAGACACCTCAAGTCTTTTAAATTATCCTAATCAGCCCCCCCCCATTTTTAGAATTTAAATTGTTGTGCCTTTTTGGTAGGATTTTAGATAATTAAGCAGTGCTACAAGTTAAACCATGGGATGTTAAATGTTAATACATCAAATTGTTTGCAACAGTCTTTTCTATAAGATTCAGTTTTGTGACAGAAATTTCTTTACAGCTAAAATGTCCTACTCACCTCCCTAATAAAAATCAATTTTGTGTCTTTTAGATTGTATTTTAAATAATTGAGGAGTGTTAAGACTCCAACCATGGGATCTTAAATGTTAATACATCAAAATGTTCGCTACACTGTCTTCTATGAGATTCAGTTTTGTCTCAGACATCTCTAGTCTCTTAAAATGTCCTAATCACCCCCCTTTAAAGAATTCAATTTGTTCCGTGTTTTTGGTTGTATTTTAGAGAATTGAAAATTGATACGACTCTAACCAGGGGATCTTAAATATTAATACATAAAAAGGTTCGCAACAGTGTCCTCTATGAGATTCATTTTGGTTCTAGACATCTCTAGGGTTCTAAAATGTCCTAATCAACCCCCCCCGTATTTTTAGGGTATTTAAATTTTTGTGTCTTAATCGTATTTTAAATAATTGAGGATTGCACCGATTCCAACCGTAGGAACTTAAATATTAATACATCAAAATTATCGCAACCGTCTCCTCTGCAAGATTCAATTTGGTGCCACACATCTCTTGTCAACTAAAATGTCCTAATCAGCCACCCTATAAAAATCAATTTTGTGTCATTTTGATTATGTTTTAAAAAATTGAGGAATATTATGATTTCAACCATGGGTTCTTCAATTTTAATGCATAAATATTTTCGCAACAGTCTTCTCTACAAGATTTAATTTGGCTCTAGACATTTCTAGTCACTTAAAATGATCAAATCACGTCCCTTCCCCCTTTTTTCAGAATTCAAATTTTTCAGTCTTTTTGGTTCGATATTAGATATTTGAGGAGTGATACGGCCCCAAACATGGGAAATCTAAAATTAATACATCAAAATCTTGGCATCAGTGTCTTCTTTAAAATTCAATTTGGTTCCAGACATCTCTAGCGTTCTAAAATGTCCTACTCAGCCCTGGTTCTTTTTTAAGAATTCAAATTTTTGTGTCTTTCTGGTCGGATTTTAGAAAATTCAGAATAGCTACAACTCCAACCATAGGATCTTAAATATTAATACTTCTTCATTATTTTCGCAACAGTCTCTGCAAGATTTAGTTTGGTGCCAGACATTTCTTGACACCTAAAATGTAATAAACACCCCCCAATATAAAAGTGAATGTTGTGTCTTTTTGATTGTATTTTAGAAAATTGAGTAGTGTTATGACTCCAACCATTGGATCTTATATATTAGCGCATCAAAATCCTAATCAACCCCCCCCCCCTTAAAAGAAAACAAATTTTTATGTCTTTTCGAATAAATTTTAGAAAAATGAGGAGTGTTAAGACTCCGAGCAGGGGATCTTAAATATTAATACATCAAAATGTTTGCAACAGTATCCTCTACAATATTTAGTTTGCTCCAGACATTTCTGGTCACCTAAAATGACTTTATCACGCCCCACCCTTTTTTAAGAATTCTAATTTTTCGGGCTTTTTGGTTGGATTTTAGATAATTGAAGAGTGATACGACTCTAACGATGGAATATTAAATATTAATAAATAAAACCTTTTGTAACAGTGTCCTCTATGTGATTCAATTTGATTCCAGACATCTCTAGTGTTCTAAAATGTACTAATCAGCCCCCCTCCTTTTTTAATAATTGAAATTTTTGTGTCTTTTATTCGGATTTTAGAAAATTGGAATTGAACCGACTCCAACCTTAGGATCTTAAATATTAATACATCATTATGTTCGCAACAGTCTCCTCAGCAAGATGCAGTTTTGTGCCAGAAATTCCTTGACACCTAAAATGTCCTAATCAGCTCCCCTGTAAAAATTAATTTTGTGTCTTTGTGATTGTATTTTAAATAATTTAGGAATGTTATGACTCCAACCATGGGATCTTATATATTAGTAGATCAAAATTTTCATAAAAGTCTCCTCTAAAAGATTCAGTTTTGCTCCAGACATTTCTAGTTACTAAAACTTCTTAATCAACCCCCCCCCCATTAAAGAAGTCAAATTTTTATGTCTTTTAAGTCAAGTTTTGATGTCTTTTTTGATGTAAAAAATTACTCCAACCATGTGAACTTAAATATTAATACATCAAAATGTTCGCAACAGTTTCATCTATGAGATTCAATTTGGTTCTTGACATCTCTAGTGTTCTAAAATTTTTTTTATCATTCCCCTCACCCTTTTTAAGAACTCAAATTTTTTTGTCTTTTTAATCGGATTTTAAACAATTGAGGAGGGCTACAACTTAAACCATGGGATGTTAAATGTTAATACATCAAAATGTTTGCTACAGTCTTCTTTACAAGATTCAGTTTGGTGCTAGACATTTCTTTAAACCTAAAATGAACTAATCACGCTCCCTTTTTTAAGAATTCAAATATTTCAGTCTTTTTTTGGGATTTTAGATAATTGTGGAGTGATGGATTTTAGATAATTGAGATACGACCCAAACAATGGGATCTTTAATATTAATACATCAAAATCATCTCAACATTCTTCCCTACAAGATTCAGTTTGGTTGCAGAAACCTCTAGTCTTTTTAAAATGTCCTAATCAACCCTCCCCTTTTAAGGTATTCAATTTTTGTGTCTTTTTAATCGTACTTTAAAAAATTCAAGATTGCACCGACGTCAACCGTCGGATCTTAAATATTGATACATCAAAATTTTCACAACAGTCTCCTCTGCAAGATTTAAATTGGTGCCAGACATTTCTTGATACCTAAAATGTAATAAACACCCCCAATATAAAATTGAATTTTGTGTCTTTTTGATTTTATTTTAGAAAGTTGAGGAGTGGTATTAATCCAACCATGGGATATTATATATTAGTGCATCAAAATGTTCATAAATGTCTCCTCGAAAAGTTTACGTTTGGCTCCAGACATTTCTAGTTACTAATGACTCCTAATCAAACCACCCCTTCTTAAAAGAAGTCAAATTTTTATGTCTTTTCGAACAAATTTTAGAAAAATGAGGAGTGTTAAGAATCCAACCATGGGATCTTAAATATTAATACATCGAAATGTTCGATACAGTGTCCTCTATGAGATTCACTTTTGTTCTAGACATCTCTAGTGTTCTAAAATTTTCTAATCTTCCCCCCTCCTTTTTTAAAAATTCCAATTTTTGTGTCTTTTTGGTATTTAGAAAATTGGAAGTGCACCGACTCCAACCATAGGATCTTAAATATTAATACATAATCATTTTCGCAACAGTCTCCTCTGCAAGATTCAGTTTGGTGCCAGACATTTCTTGACACCTAATATATCCTAATCAGCCACCCTATAAAAATCAATTTTGTGTCATTTTGATTATGTTTTAAAAAATTGAGGAGTATTATGACTCCAACCATGGGATCTTCAATATTAATGAAAAAAAATTTTCGCAACATTCTTCTCTCCAAGATTTAATTTGGCTCCAGACATTTCTAGTCACTTAAAATGATCAAATCACGTCCCTTTCCCCTTTTATAAGAATTCAAATATTTCAGTCTTTTTTGTGGATTTTAGATAATTGAGGAGTGATACGACCCGAAAATAGGATCTTTAATATTAATACATCAAACTCATCGCAATATTCTTCTCTACAAGATTAAGTTTGGTTGCAGACACCTCAAGTCTTTTAAATTATCCTAATCAGCCCCCCCATTTTTAGAATTTAAATTGTTGTGCCTTTTTGGTAGGATTTTAGATAATTAAGCAGTGCTACAAGTTAAACCATGGGATGTTAAATGTTAATACATCAAATTGTTTGCAACAGTCTTTTCTATAAGATTCAGTTTTGTGACAGAGATTTCTTTACAGCTAAAATGTCCTACTCACCCCCCTAATAAAAATCAATTTTGTGTCTTTTAGATTGTATTTTAAAAAATTGAGGAGTGTTAAGACTCCAACCATGGGATCTTAAATGTTAATACATCAAAATGTTCGCTACACTGTCTTCTATGAGATTCAGTTTTGTCTCAGACATCTCTAGTCTCTTAAAATGTCCTAATCACCCCCCTTTAAAGAATTCAATTTGTTCCGTGTTTTTGGTTGTATTTTAGAGAATTGAAAATTGATACGACTCTAACCAGGGGATCTTAAATATTAATACATAAAAAGGTTCGCAACAGTGTCCTCTATGAGATTCATTTTGGTTCTAGACATCTCTAGGGTTCTAAAATGTCCTAATCAACCCCCCCCCCCGTATTTTTAGGGTATTTAAATTTTTGTGTCTTAATCGTATTTTAAATAATTGAGGATTGCACCGATTCCAACCGTAGGAACTTAAATATTAATACATCAAAATTATCGCAACCGTCTCCTCTGCAAGATTCAATTTGGTGCCACACATCTCTTGTCAACTAAAATGTCCTAATCAGCCACCCTATAAAAATCAATTTTGTGTCATTTTGATTATGTTTTAAAAAAATTGAGGAATATTATGATTTCAACCATGGGTTCTTCAATTTTAATGCATAAATATTTTCGCAACAGTCTTCTCTACAAGATTTAATTTGGCTCTAGACATTTCTAGTCACTTAAAATGATCAAATCACGTCCCTTCCCCCTTTTTTCAGAATTCAAATTTTTCAGTCTTTTTGGTTCGATATTAGATATTTGAGGAGTGATACGGCCCCAAACATGGGAAATCTAAAATTAATGCATCAAAATCTTGGCATCAGTGTCTTCTTTAAAATTCAATTTGGTTCCAGACATCTCTAGCGTTCTAAAATGTCCTACTCAGCCCTGGTTCTTTTTTAAGAATTCAAATTTTTGTGTCTTTCTGGTCGGATTTTAGAAAATTCAGAATAGCTACAACTCCAACCATAGGATCTTAAATATTAATACTTCTTCATTATTTTCGCAACAGTCTCCTCTGCAAGATTTAGTTTGGTGCCAGACATTTCTTGACACCTAAAATGTAATAAACACCCCCCAATATAAAAGTGAATGTTGTGTCTTTTTGATTGTATTTTAGAAAATTGAGTAGTGTTATGACTCCAACCATTGGATCTTATATATTAGCGCATCAAAATCCTAATCAACCCCCCCCCTTAAAAGAAAACAAATTTTTATGTCTTTTTGAATAAATTTTACAAAAATGAGGAGTGTTAAGACTCCGAGCAGGGGATCTTAAATATTAATACATCAAAATGTTTGCAACAGTATCCTCTACAATATTTAGTTTGCTCCAGACATTTCTGGTCACCTAAAATGACTTAATCCCGCCACCACCCTTTCTTAAGAATTCAAATTTTTATGTCTTTTTGGTTGGATTTAAGATAATTGAAGAGTGATACGACCCTAACCATGGGATCTTAAATATTAATACATCAAAATGTTCGCAACAGTGTCCTCTACGAGATACAGTTTGGTGCCAGACATTTCTAGTCTCCTAAAATGTCCTAATCACCCCCCCTTTTAAAGAATTCAAATTTTTCCGAATTTTTGGTTGTATTTTAGATAATTGAAAAGTGATGCGTCTCTAACCATTGGATTTTATATATTATTACAACAAAATATTCGCAACAGTGTCCTCTATGAGATTCAATTTGGTTCTAGACATTTCTAGTGTTCTAAAATGTCCTAATCAACCCCCACCTTTTTCAGAATTCAAATTTCTGCGTCTTTTTAATCGTATTTAAATAAATGAGGCGTGCATCGACTCCAAAAATAGGATCTTAATTATTAATAGATCAAAATGTTCGCCATAGTCTCCTCTACAAGATTCACTTTGGCTCCAGACATTTGTAGCTCCCTAAAATGACCTAATCACGCCCCACCCTTTTTTAAGAATTAAATTTTTTGTGTCTTTTTGGTCGGATTTTAGAAAATTCGAAGTGCACAAACTCCTATCTTAGGATCTTAAATATTAATACATCATTAGGTTCGCAACAGTCTCCTAGAAGATTCAGTTTGGTGCCTGACATTTCTTGACACCTAAAATGTCCTAATCACCCCCCCCTATAAAAATCAATTTTGTGTCTTTTTGATTGTATTTTAAATAATTGACGTGTGTTATGACTCCAACCACGGGATCTTAAATATTAATACATAATGCTTGCAACAGTCTTCTTTACAATATTTCGTTTGGTTCCAGTAATTTCTAATCACCTAAAATGACCTAATCACTCTTCTCCACTTTTTTTTTTTTTTTTTTTTTTAGATAATTGAAGAGTGATACGACTCCAACGATGGGATCTTAAATATTAATACATAAATATTTTTGGAACAGTGTCCTCTATATTATTCAATTTGATTCAAGACATCTCTAGTTTTCTAAAATGTACTAATCAGCCCCCCCCCTTTTTAATATTTCAAATTTTGGTGTCTTTTTTTCGGATTTTAGAAATCTGCACCGACTCCTACCATAGGATCTTAAATATTAATACATCATCATGTTCGCAACAGTCTCGTATGCAAGATTCGCTTTGGTGCCAGACATTTCTTGACACCTAAAATGTAATAATCAACCACCCTATAAAAATCAATTTGGTGTCATTTTGATTATATTTTAAAAGATTTAGGAGTGTTTCGACTGCAACCATTGGATCTTAAATATTAATACATCAAAATATTTGCAACATTCTCCTCTACAAGATTCAGTTTGGTTACAGACTCATTTAGTCTTCTAAAATATCATAATCACCCCCCCACCCTTTTTATAGAATTCAAATTTTTCGGTCTTCTTGGTTGGATTTTAGATAATTGAAAAATGATACGACTCTAACCATGGAATGGAACCTCTAGAATTATGAATATTTTTTGAAATATAACTTTTAGTTCTAAAACAATAATTTTATTTTATTTCATGAAATACTGTACACTAAAATGGAATTCTATATAAAAAAAAATTTTTTTTTCATTGATAAATGTTTCGGAATTTAAAATAATTTTATTTTTTTATATTATTTTATAGAGATATTTTTATATTATTTTATAGAGATATTATATTATTATACATTATTATTAAAAATGATATAATCAGGTACAGACAGAAAATCCTAGCATGCTCTGTATATCAATATATAATGACAATAATATAGATTAAAATTGATAACTTGAAATTACATTGTAATGTCTCATACTCAGCATTTTCGATTTCCAGAGCCTTCGATGGGGAGGGTGAGTAAGGAGACGGTTGGTGCGAGGAGCAGGCGTAGAAGCTGCGTTTTTGTTTTAAGATTGATAGTGATTTTTCTATGCTACGGAGGAACTAGAGTTTTAGCGAACCCAAATATGACTCCTTTGTAATTTCTTTAGTTTTTTGTTAATTAAATGTTCGTGTCTCAGAATTTGGAGTCAGTATTTTGTTTCATAACAATATGATTCACGCACAAAATTAGAAATGATACTGCAACACATTAACTTTGTAATTTTTTGCTTAAAAATTCAGTTTTAGTCAACTTGTTTAATGCAAAACAAGATATTATTTAATAATGTACTTTAATGACATTAAATTTACTTGCAAGAACTATTTATATAAATTCTTTCAGATAAATTAAACATAACTAGTTGCTATATCTTACATTACATTCATAATCTTTGAGCATATTTAATTGAGCAATCGCGAAGTTATGATCGTACTAATTATTTGATAAAATAAAAATAAAAAAGAATAAATTATCTCATATTTACATCACTTGAAAAAGTTCCAAGAAAAAGTAAAGAGCATAGAGGCAGAATAAATCCGGTGATTTTTGGAGCAGTTAATCACACACTCGCAACGAAACTGAAGATTTAAAAAAAAGTGCAACACTTTAATTCAATAAATGGCGCGACTATTTCAATTAGCAACCATTGGACAAAGTTCAAATTTATATGAAAGCAATAGGGGTGGCGACTAAAGAACAATTCCCAGTAGACGCTGACATCAGCACAATTTCAATAAGAACCTTTCCACTGACCTATCATTGGAAGACATTTCTTTTTATTTATACATTTCTCTGGAAGCATGGGTCCCTTGGAAGCATGTTACAAGGGACCATTATATAAAAAAGAACATAAGGTTTCCTCGGGTGCATTCTTATCTACTCCATTTAACCGAGAAAACTGTTTAACTGAAAATTTGCAGTCGTGAAATTGTATGCTTTCCCTGGTGACACACCCTCCTTATTGACGAATTTCCTGGAGACCTGAATGAGCTTCGTTTCCACGGAAGCTTTCTCACGCGTTTTGTCTTGAGCGAGAATGCCTCTGCTTTTTCACTTATTTATTTAACTTCTTTGTCCGTAAGTTTCCGAATCTTCATATAACCTAATCTTTCCTGGAAGCTTTCGGTGATTTTGATCGTCAGAAAGATGTAGCCAGAAACGTAAGACAAGACAGCAAAGTTTGATTGATATTTCTTGTTTTAAGAATGGCAACACGTTGCAAGTTATGCGATTTGAAAACCAATAAAAGAGTCACTCAGTTTCTTTGCTTATTCTGAAGCTAATTTCTAATGAAATGAATTGGAAAATAATTTTCTTACATATTTACTATTTTGGGGCTATCATTCTGCCACCTTCTTGTAGAGAGTTCTTTTGCAGGATATCTTCTGTTACGTTTGGAAGTTAATTTAAGTGGGATTGAATATCGGAAGGTATTCCGATTTGTATTCGTATACATCAAGGTTTCCTGTTCATAATTCACTTGTTCTTTAATGAAAAGGTTGTTAAACGTAGAAAAATAAGTTTGAATTCTGTGTTTTTTTATTTTTTGTATAAGACTATGTATTTTTAACTAAATGTATATGTCATACACAGTAGTGTAACTGTTATAAAATGCTTTTGTTAAATATTTATTACTTTATTGTGCATGTGTGGTATTAAATTTATTATATAATGAACTAGTTTAATAGTTAAATTGCAATATTCTTTTCAATAATTGAAAGCAAATATATTCAATTTTGTATGTTTTATTAGAATATTGATGCTTGGAAGTTAATTAGTTTAAGTGGGATTGAATATAGGGAGGCATTTACTTGTGTATTTGCATGCACAAAGGTTTCCTCTTTTAAATTTTAACGTTCTTTAATAAAAGTATTGTTAAATGTAAAAAAATCAGTTTGAATTATGTTCGTTGTTTTTTGTATAAGATTGAAATTGCTGCTATTCTATAGCTCCGTTGGATTCTCACAATTTGTGATCAAATTTATCCTTTAGTACTCATCCTTCTCAGTTAGTTACTGGTATGTTAATTGCTTACCAATACCTTAGGTTGAGAACCTTTTTTCCAAGCATTACCGCCTTTCTAATGTCTCATCGAAGGAACTTGTTCGTTCATTTGATATATGCGTAGTATTGTGTTGAAGATATATTTGTGTAAAAATTATGAACAAGATTTATGTTATTGTTAAAATTCCTTTGAAAATCATAGAATTTTATTTTCATAGTTATTATCATTGTTATTTAAATTATTTTGACAATTCTATTAATAGATTATGCTTTCACTTATTCAGATGCAATTGCTCTGCAGTGCACAAGCCCCGTACTAAAGGGAGCTAACTGCAAACTTTCAATTTTCCTGACTTGCCTTACAGCCAGTGATGTGCTACACATGAAGACTTAAAAGAAGATATGGTATTTTTTGTTCTCAATATAAGTGATTTTTGCTTCCTTCCATGTTAAGCAATCCATTCTTTTTTATTGTTATTTAAATCATTTTTTCTTTCTCATAACAGGAACATAAAATATTTGGACAGTTTTATTTGTGTTTAAAAATGAGAAACTGGAATTAAAATCGGTTGTTTTTATAGAATTTATTTTTCCTGAAATTTACTTACTTAAACAATTTTAAATGCTTCCCTGATTTTTATTCCATGAAAACAGTAATTATCATATTTTTTCATTAAAAATATTTCTACAATTCCGTTATATGCCTGTATAATAATAATAATAATGGAAAAGAAAAAATCACAATTACTGTCATAAATATTTGCTCTATCTATTGTATAAAAATGCAAATATTTTTAGAAACTACAAGAAATAATACCTATTATTTAATTTTTTATAAACTAAATGGTTATCATTTAGTGACCAAACTTATTTCAGTGGCAAAATGCTTTTGTGGAAATTTCTTAGCTGTAATTTGCTTTTCAGTTTGGATAGTATAATGGAAATTATTTTACTTCTTTAACATAAGTGCATTATTTAAATGCTAAAAAGATATTAAGGTAAATGTATCATTTGATTCCATTGTTTAAAAGAAAAGTATGTCTTGAATAAAATTATGAGTTTATTTTTCCAGATATTTTATCATATTTCAATATATTTTCAAACACCTTCATGGTTTTCATTAATTGGCAATGTTAAGCAACAGTTATGCATTTTTAGAAAGAAATGAAAATCTGTTATTCTTTTTTCACCTGCCTGTATTAAGAAATATGGTGGTTGAATGAAATAAATGTATTATTTAATGTTAAAGATTTGTGAATTTTACAAGGTTTTAATGTTGAAAATATTTTATTTCTAAAACATAAATTGAAAAAAATAATGACATTAGTTGCATGTTCTGTGATACTTCGTGGCAAGTAAAAAAATTCCATACAATTGCAATTTTTATTATGTGATAATTTGCATACATCCCTATCGATGAATCAAATGCATTGCTTGAAGCGTTTCATTAATGCGAACTGTAACCCAAAAATGCTTAATTAATGTTACAAAATTCCACTCATAATTATAATTAAATTTCTATCCACCAGTCGTGTAAGTCCTGTTTGCTGCATGCCTTTATACGGTGCTTATTTACAGATGTAAAAAAAATTTTAATACAACTTGTTATGTTTGGTTGAAAGTACCAAGGTTCTGTTTTTCTGCACTATTTTAATTGTGAGGGAAAAGTTGTAATTGTAAAACCATTTTTATAATTGTTATATTATTTTTAAGAAGGAAAAGCTGACTTAATAATGGATGAATGCGTTTACAATTGATAATTATTTTTATTTTTTTTAGATGTCAAATTAATGGATGTATTTTGGAGACACCATCTCACATGTTCTAAAGTTTCTTGAAAAAAGTACTTTTATTCTTTCAAGTTAGGATGTATTTTAGATCTTTTGAAATTTAAATAGTTATATATAACATTTAAATTTGGATTTATGTATAACATGACTGTTCAGATTTCTTGATAACTTTTTATTTTATAAACAAAAAAATTGTTCATTTTTGTCAGTGTATGTTGTTTTAAAACATGAAATAGATCAAGTATTAAATTATGATTTTTTATTCAATATTTAAATATGCTTTCTAGAAATGATAAAACGTAAAATTTATTTTTCACATGTTTATATTATAATTGTTACTTTAAGCGATATTAACTTTCCCAAGTAAATTTATCAATGATGATAAATATCTCTCAAGTATTTCTTGTGTTACCAATATGGAACTTGTTGCTGAAAAGGTGTGAGCGCTTTGATCTCCAAGAATTGATTTATTCCAATCCTTTAAATTTTTTTGTAAATGTATTTCATTGAATTGTGTAATCTATTTATACACTGTAATGCAATTTCCATCACTCCTCTTCTGTCGAAAACAGAGTCTTGCTTAAAATTTTAATTTAGTAACAGTTCTTAAATTTTACTGTTTGCTGGAAAGCTTATTTTAAGATTTAATTAGTTTAATATTTGTAAAAATAATATACTTAACTTGATTATAACTTTATTTTAATATTTTATAGTGGAAGCATTTTGCGTATTAAAAGTGTTTGACAGATAAAATTAAGAGCTTTGCTTCTTCTGTTGTGTATTTAAGAATAAAATCTAGAACTAGCATCCTTCACATAGCTAAAAAGACTGTAATGTTTCAAGGAAGAATGAGCTTATGAAAGACATTAAATATAATCATATATTTGCTTAACAATTAGCAAATTTTGTGCAGTGGTTTTCAATTGCTCCACTTTTAATTAACAGTTTACTTAATTTGTTGAATTAATCCTTTCAGATTTTCTTTAAAGTTAGAATTTATTCTGATGTATTTTCTTCTATTAGATTTATTCACCTTTATACGTGGTGTCCTAGCCATCACATGTGCAAGTTGGAATTGGAGGAACAATGTTTCCTGGCTTCCTTGTTTATCCATTAGCTTTTCCTCTTGCTTTTTTGTGTGAAGGTGCTTGCACTCAAGGACAGTGCTGTAAGTAGTCTTCTGTGCTATATGAATATTAAAAATCTTTTCTTGGTATTTCTTAAAAATGCTTACAATTGAAAGGTCTTTGCATTGTTAATGCAGTTTAAATATATAAGTGTATCTGACATGTACCATACGAAGATAAAGTTAAAAGATCTTTAAAATCTTGCATTTTATTTGTGTGTAAGAATGCAAGACTTTACAATTTATTTTGTAATCTCTTAGAAATCAAAGCAAATACTATTGCAAACTTTTATAAAAGTCCTAATATATTTTGAATTTCAACTATGTGTGAAAATGATTAATCGATTCACTTATTGATACTGAAAAATTTAATTGATTATTAGTTCATAAGTAACAGGATTATGTGAACTGAAAGCATTCAGAAAAGATGTAGCAAATTAAAATTCTGTTACAAGCAAATTTATGAATATATTAAATTTGAAAAATTTTAGTAGTTTTTTTCATGTATTACGAAAATTTCTGATCATATGTAGAATGTGCTTTGATTTCTTGAATACAAAATTAAATTTTTCTTTTCTTTAATAATAAATGCAAAATTTATTAGTCATCACCCTTTGATTGTGTTGGTATTAATTTTCATTTATTAATGCTTTCCATTTGCCTAGTTAAATATTTGAAATTACTTATAAATATATACATGCCGAATTTTTTTCAAAGTAACTAATTTTAGAAAACAAATATTTCTTATTCTCTCATATTCTGGGGAATATTATGCACTACTTATCACTATTTCATTGCTGAGTATGTAATTCTGAAATAAATTAGATTTTTGTGTTATTACAATTGCTAAATCAAATAGAAGCATTTTTGTAAACCAGACAGTTTTTTTTATTTCATATAAATTATGTTATGTATAAGGAAATATTATAAATGTTAGAAATTTCCATTTATATTTTAAACTTGGCATGTACCTAATAACCTTATTGTTCTAAGTTTCCTATAAAAAAGTTTTTGTTTTAACTTCTTATTTTATTTATTTTTTTTTTTTTAAGTGCTGTGCATCCTGTATTTCTGCCAATAATTCTATGGTATAGTAAAAAATTTAAGATAAAATCAGGAAATAATTGCTTAAAAGGAAAAATTTCTTTTATGTAATATAAAGTTTATTATTATGAAACTGAATAAAATGAATATATCATTTATTTTGAAACAAAATTATAATAAAATTAATTTCTTAAATTTTCAACTGCCATGCAGCAAGATAATTTAAATTTATTTTGTGATTCAAAGTAAAATAATATCCACTTAGAAAGTAGTTAACTCTTTCATTTTCCTTGGAAAAATGTTTTGAGTAGACTGTATTAGATAACAGTTAAAATCCAACCATTTATTTCATGAATATTAAGAATATTTTATTTACCATATTATCTTTCTTAAAAATAAAATGAAATACGAGTTTTCATTCAGGCAAAATGATTATGTGAAATATTAAAGAACAGTATTTAAACAGTTAAATGCAGTTGTATCAGTTCAAATTAATAATAGCAATATTTATCACATTTTTTTTTGTAAATTTTATAAAACTGATTATAGAATTTACTAAAAAAAATTCAGCTCAATTAAGTGTTTAAAATATGAAAATAATTATTTTTCATTTCCTTAAAATATCTCTGATTAAGAATTGTAACAGGAAACTTTGTATGTCTGTTATAATTGGAAGCTATTTGTATGGGGGGGGGAATCAATGTACAACAGACACTTAGTACAGCCAACCTGACAGCTGCAGGAGAGTTTTGCAATAATCTTGAAACTTAATGCCATAAATAACTTCCATTTACACATAAGCAATTTTTTAAACCACTTTCTATAAAGTAATTGTATGCAATAAAGTTCCAAAACGTATCTGGCTTAAAATTCATCAATAAAAAATATAAAAAAAATCACCATTTGACTCAAATAATATTTTAATAATCTGAAAGGTATAAAATGGTTAATTTTTCTTATAAAATAATCCTCAGATTTAAAATTATATACCTTTTTAAATTGGGAAAAATTAAAAATTTTTTAAATACTTTGTTTCTTATTGATTTTTATTCATATTGAAGTCTTGATACTATTTTAGTAATATTTTAAATAAAAATAAATTGCAAGGCCCATATTAAGGAGAATTGAAATGCACACACAAATTATTTATTTTTTTATAGACATCAAGGCAATTTTTACAAAGGAAATGCACAAACTAATTTAGATTTTCTGTTTTAGCCCTTAATTTAAGTAACTATTTTGAATCTCTTTTAAACCAGCTTCCAAAATAATACATTAATGAAAGCAGATTAAAATAAAATTTCTTTAACGGTTCTGAAAAATAAAATATAAATTTTTGAATTTTATATAAAATCTTTTCATTGCTAAATTTTATTGTGTGCAAAAAAAAAAAGAGTTAATCTTAAATTTAACATGGACAATTTCAAATTTATAAAAAAAAAATTCTTAAGCTCGAGTAGTAAAGCGATTTTTCTGAGCATAAATTTTTACACAATATAGCTTCAATGAAGATGAAGATAAAACCATTCAACTTGTTTACACTTAAATGTGTATGGCAAAAATATTTTTAATTGCTATAATTTTGGAAGTAAGTAATTATAAAATGTCTTATCCACAATCTATAACGGATGTAGTTTCTGTTCTCTGTGAAAGTCTATGGTAAGTTATATTTGGAGAAAACATATTTAAGAAAATGAATGCTATATGATTTGTTAACACATTTTGCAATATTGAGTAAGTCTTTTAAATGTTTTATTTAATTTCAAATCTTACATACTGTACTGCTATATTTATATGCGTAAGTTGTCAATTAATTTAGAATACTATACGTATTTAACACTCACAGATTATTAGTTATAAAATCTTCTTACTTTGCTAATTCTCTTCTTTTTTTAAATATTATTTAGATAAGTTTTCAAAAATCTGATTAAGAAATTTGTTATTTTATAAAAAATTTAAAAACTGAAATTTCAAAAATAATATTTTTCATGCAAATTGTGTAACAAGTGAAAATTATATTTAGTGAATAAAAGTATTTTTATTACGAATAAGGGAGCTTTACAGTTAATTGTTATTGATTAAAAACAATTTGCACTGAAGTAATCTTGAGGTTTTTGTTTAAAATTTTGGCATAAAAAATATTTTTCAATAAAAAGAAAATAAAATTATTTCAAATTGATTGGATTATAGCTTTAATTTTAATTACAGTTTTTCACTAATTTTATGAGTAATTTTAAATGAAACAAATATTTATTGCAGACAAAACTTTTATGTTAAGGTATATCGATTTCTAATCGATTTAAAATAAGGATAATTTGAGAAATAGACTGTCAAAATATATCATTAAAAATTTTGTAATGATGATTATTTGATTATTAATACTAATAAGGGAAGAGTTTAAAAGTAATTTACTATTTTCATTTGAAAAATTTTTTTTTTCATTAAAATAATAGTATCGCACATAAAAGTAAAGTAAGTAAGTAAATATATCCAGAAAAAAATGATTTAATCAAAAAATGCACAGTTAGATACACATCCTTAAAATGTCTACAGTTGAGCAATTTATTTTGAAGAATTGAATATAAGAATTATGTATTTTAGTTCATAATTTCTTCTGATTTGCAAATGCTTATTTTATTTAACTATACAACATTTAAATTAAGAATACACACAACAGATCACAATTTCTAAGAATTGTGCAAAGACTATATAAATAAATAAGTAGTCAATGTATTAACCTCTTCCTGTGAAATTTTAAATTTTGAGGTAAATTTTAATGAATTTTCTAAGAGAGAATAAGCATAAAAGTTGATTTATAAGCTGCTTAACTATGTTTGAAATATTCTTTGCAACAGATAATAAAATTTTTTAATTGTATAAAGAGATATTTAAAATATTTTTATTCCTATAATTAATATTGATTCTGATAAGTTATAAACTGAAAGCATTCTTTAATAGGCAAAGATCTTAAATCAAGCATTGCCATCACAAATTCACAATTCTTCTCTTGAAAGTCTATAGGAAAAATAACACAATTTTAAAAATTTTTATTGAAGTAAATTGATTTGTTAATATGTTATCAAGTGCATTTATTATACATAAATTGAAAGGCGGGACTATAGTAAACAGCAGAATATCTGCTTTTGTCAATGTGGAGTAGTAAGGGTTTTTTTTTTCTTTTTTTTTTTTATTATTTGTTTCTGCTATTGAGTTGCAGAAATATATTTCAGTTCTTAGGGATGTAAAATGTGTTTAAAGAACAATTTTAAACAAAAATTTTATGGTAAAATATGATTTAGAATAACACAGTATAGCTTCAAAAAATCTTTTACATGGATCTATGATATTTGCTTTTGAAATATCCAATTGTTTTATTTTTATTTCTATATATACATTGTTTTCAATGCAACATGAAGGTTTTTCTTCAAATGTTGTCTAACAGGCTAAATTTTTAACAGATACTTAAAATCTCAAAAAACTTTAAGAACCTGTTATAAAAATTTGTCCTCCTCAAAACCAGTTGTAGAAATTTTTCTTACCCACTTCTCTTAAACTGATCAAAAATAGCCTTCTATTTCTCTTTCTGATTTGGAAGATTTCCCTCTCCCTTTTGAAAAATGAGCATTGAATTTGCCAAATGGGGTTGTCCCTTACTACAAACTATCTTCTGTAAGATTTTATGTATTTAGCAGTTTTCTAAAATGAACTATACATTCAAATAAAAGTGCTGAAAACTAAAACATATGTCTCATTTATTTTTGTATTTTTAGATATTAAATAATAATAGTAAATAATTGTTTTAGTGTAATTTGATAGGACAGAGAAATTTTTCAGCATTTACATGGTTTACATCATGTTGATTTAATAGGTAATATGAAGTACAAAAATATGCTTGCTACAAAAAAAGTGTGCTTGCTTAAGAAATTATCCCTAAATTTACATATTTTGCATCATTTTTTAAATGTTAAATGTTTTCTGTAGAATGAAAATATCCTTTTCAAAATGACATGAATGCTTTTTTGATTTATTATCATAAAATAAATTAAATGTACAGATTTTCTCATATTATATTACGGTAACACATGCAATTTTTCATATTTTATCTTTACACACACACAAATGCATATATATATGTATGTTGTAATCAACATAGTTAATTTTTACCATAAACTAAAAGGCATAATTATATTTAAATATTTTATAAAATAATGTTATTTTTAAAGGAATTATTTAAGTTTTTATAATTTATTAATCTACATGTTTTGAATTGATTCAACACAACACTTTAAATTGTCATAAAAATCCTAATTAAAAATTATTTTTTATTTATTTTGTTCCAAGGTTATTGTTTCGAGAATTCTTTGATTTATATGATGTCTGAAAAATCATCTTCTTTCTATACCAAAATATTTAAAGAAGTTTTTTAGCCCAATAATATTAAGATTGTACAAAGCAGTATTTTATTTTTCATTTATGTTAAAATTCTTAAGTGTAAATTTTGATTCTCACAGTTTAATATAAATTAAATTTTAACCGAAATTATAGATTTTGCTTATTATTTATTTTTGATATTTTTTACTATATTTACTCTGTATATTTAAAATGTGGTTTAAATATTGTTTGCAAAATAGTTTATCTTAAACATGTACTTAAATTTCAAAAATAATTTGAAATGATGTTTGAAAAATTAATTGCATAAAAGTATTATTTTAATATTCAATATATTTATTCTCACTAGCTCAAATTTATATTCCATTATTACAAAGGAATCAGGTGATGAAACAGAAAGAGAATTTGAGTTGCAAACATTAAAGAATTTTTAAATAAAACAATTTTTTTTAATAGATAACCATTTTTTGAAATTTTACAAACCATTCTGTATTTTTGAAATTATTTGCCTTTTATATAATAATTTTCATTTCATCTAGATATCAATTTTTCACAATTTCTGAAGGTAGAGCCAAGTTATGAATTGAAAAATGTGTTGATATTGAGTAATTTATATTGATAACTGAAATATAGCATATTCTCACAATATGTTTCCTATCAGCTGTAAGTATATGTAACATGAATTGAAGTTATTGAATTAAATTAATGAATTGAAGTAGTTAAGGAATTTATTAATATGTTTCAAGCAACATTATTCTCACATGTTGATTCCATTTTAAAAGAAGTTACTGAAATAGGCACTTAATAATTAAATAAATATCAAGTCTTATTTATATTATATTTTCAGTACACATCTCAAATCTGATTCTGGCTGTTTATACACTTTTAGAATTCAAGTCTAAATCAATTCAGAATTCCTTACTATATATTAATTTATTTTCAAAATTTTGTTTCATAATTATGAAATGTACTTTATTTATTATTATATAAATGTAATTTTTTGGTTTATCTAGACGTGTTAAGGCCTAAATTTGTTTGTTAGTTGGATTTTATAACTAAAAACTGAACATCTTTAGATTAAATATTATTTACATAATTTTTAGAAAAAAGATAAAATTAATTGTATGGGTTAATCTGAATTGAAATGTTTCAGTGCATGTACTAAGTAGTTTAAACTGTTACAGTCAATTTATTCCAATATAAGTAGATAATCTGTTTCCACAATTACATTCCTGGAATTGTTATTCTAAGATTTAAATATGACTAAAAATGAAATAATTTTTATTGCTTAATTTGGCAAAAGTGCCAGATTTATAAGAAGAAAGATGTTAAAATGAGCTTCTGTTGATTTATTAAATTTATGTAAAATAATATATAGCAATGTACTAAGAATTCATTCTAACTTCATTATAAAATTTATTTTTATAGAAAGGTCTTGCAGTTGTAATACAACATTTATTAATGCAAAACTTTTATGTAATTATATCTCATGTGTGTGTATCAAGTTTTCGAATTAAAGATTTATGTATTATTTGGAAATGTAAATTTTCTTAGTTTTTATTTTTAATTGGTTCAATACTTATTTTATGGTTATTGATAAAAAATATGCATGTTGCATTTTTTATGAAAAAATTGATTTCCTTTAAATAGGAAATTATACACAATATAAGTATATATTTTTATAATTACACTCTTAGTTTTTAGAGTTAAAATCTAAATTGTCATGAATTAATTTACAGAATTTAATTTGAAAAATTAGCTGGAAAGTGTTAATTTGTTGATTTTATTTATCTAAATTTCTTCACAATTCTTAGAAATAAAATATATTCTGTTAAGTAATTTCTTAGTTACTTAAAATTAAGCATCATGTTGTAGTATTAAATCAGGGTTAGAAAGCAGTTTCTCTTCTGCTTTGAAAAGGAGAAAAGCTTTCTTTACATAAGTAAATATAAATCTCTTTCATTCCTTCCATGACTAACTGTAACCATCTTAAATCCTTAATGAAGTTACATTTGTGATGAATCATCTTCCTGGAAAAAAACTGTTCTCATATGTGAGTTATAATTATTCAGTTAGTGCTATTTCAAATAAAATTGTAAAATAATAATAATTTTAATACATTAACCTTCAATATTAACTTTCTATGATCATGCTTTAATGAGATACAGTCAATAAAGATTAGGCTAAAATGTCTGAGTATTTTAGGAATCTACGTTATTTTTACCGCTTAACAAAACAATAGGATGGAAAAAAGTTTTGCTTATCAAATTTTATTGTGTTAGATTCTTGTAATTTTAACTTTATAAAAGGTTGTGAAATTTTAAAGCATTCAATTTTTATATAAATAAGTTAGAATTTTGGGTAGAATATTTTTTCCAGAAAGGTTTACTTTCAGTTTTAGAAAATTCTAAATTCTGAAAAATTAGAAAAATTATGTTAATTATTTAAAATTAATTTCCTTATCTACATTTTAAGAGGTACATCATGTGTTTTCTTTGTAACAGAATAACTTTGTAATTTTCATTTCACTTGTTTATAAATGTGTACAATGTTTTTAATCAGGTAAAATATTTAATGACTTTGCAGATAATTAACTAAATCATTCTTTAAGTTAAAAACTTTGAATAAGAGCTTATCTAGCTTCTTTTGTTTAAAGAAAAATATCTCGATGTGTTTGTGGGGATATACAGGTATTTGTTTGCTCCGCCAAACGCCGCATTTCATCACCATATCTCAGCGCTTATTGTCACAACATGTTGTCCCACCTAAGGGGACAGGTCGTCATTTGTGCTAAGTGATGATGAGTTGTAGGCACAGTGCCACTGTAATCAAGAGAAATTGTGATTGGCTGTAACATAAGTGGGGCCATAGATGCTTAAGCTGCATTTTTGATTCATTGATATTTATCACTTTTAGGCTTTATTTATTTATTTTTTGAGAGAGAATTTTTAAATCCATTTTATTTTATAATAAATGCGCTCATTAATTACCCATTTTTTTGTTTGTTTTGTTTGTTACTTTATAGCCAGACCATATCATAATTATCCTCGCTAACAATGTTATATTTTTTTTATAATTATTGGAGTTTTTATGAGTGAAATGAAATGTGAATTAAAATCAATAATTTTGCACAACAGATCTTTATTAATAATTGTTAATTGCAATCAGATTCAATAGTTAATAATATGTCATAACTGTTTTACATGCACAAATTGATTTCATTAATGTTAAATGCACAAATTACAAGTTTTATGATTAAGGAAAATTTGAAAGGAATATATCTTAGCAATTGTTAACACAAATAAAACTCCTTAGTTCTATGATATTCTCAAAAAAATAAGAAAAAAGTGTCATTTTGATGATAGTAATCATGTTGATTCTTAAAAACAAGTAAAAAGGAAACTTATTAAAACATGTTTTCAAGGTAAATTTACTATAAACTCTGTTTTGATATCAATGTGAATGAAAAATAATCTATATAATTAAATAACCTTTAAGCGTACATAAATATTTTTTAGTTTTTACATTGCTTATCATTTTTGTTGTCAATATTAAATTTGGTTAAATATGCTATTATTGAAATATATTAGTGTAAATATGAAAATAACATATGCAAATATATGTCACTTGTGGAATGATTGTCTTTGTTTTTTATAAGACAATCTTTATCCTAATTTTATCTCACAAAAATGCTAATTTTTATTTACTTTTTTTAATTATTTATTGAGTTTATGAGAGAAATATTTTCAATAAACTTATAAAATAGATCTTATTTAATGTTTACTGTTAATTGGAATCATTTTCAGTTTAAATGATATTTTATAAAATTTCAATTCAAGTGTATTGCTACAGAAATTTTGCTGCTGTATAAAATTGACTTAAATATTTGTTTCATTCATGCTTAACTCTGATGTACATGAATATTTATGACAACATGACGATAAAATAGTATAAAGAATTTTCCTGTCTACTTGGTTGCTAGGAAATCTGTAATAATTATGACAATAACTAATAAATATTTATTTCTGAAACACGTTCTCAGCACTGTACACTTGGAATATTTCCTAGGCTAATATTGTCTTATTACATTATAGAAAAAGACTGGAAAATAAATTCTTTGCATTTTTGCACTTTATAAACCTATTCATATATTAAAAGTTTTTCTCTAATATTAATAAACTTCCATTTATAAATATAAAAATCAAAATCTTTTGTTAATGAAATTCTAAGCATAACACAACAAAAACATAGACGCATACCTATCATATTTTACATCCAAGTGTGTATGATGTCAAGACCTTAAATAAATACTTTGTTGGTTTAATTCATTTTTATAAAAAAATGATTTTTTTAATATATGTGGTACCAGTGGCTATGATATTTCAATATTAATATTTGTTGTTCCTTTGCAAAGAATGTTAATACATATCATAAAGAAATAAGTAAATGTACTTATAAGTAACATTGAATTATGATTTATTAATTATGCATACATTTTATTTGCCATTAATCAAGAAGTTAATTGCCTCTTCAATATCGATAACTCCAATTTTTTCCAACTCCTCTCCTTAAAACACCATCTTTCAAATGATTTTGTCCCATAATTGATCATAAATATCAGAATTGATTTTAATTTACAGAACAAACGTTAACAATTGAGGTTGAAATATTAAAGATTGTTTGTACTCTCATTATTTCAAAATACTGGAATATGCAAGTTAAAGCATCCATGGAATTTAAGATTTAATTTCTCTGAAACATTGAGTTATCTACTTATACATTTTTTATAATAAAACCATAAATATCCTTAGCCAAAGAGTGCTAGTTTGTAATATTTTTTACTTTTCCAAAGCCAATACACTCAATGTTTAAGCTTTGTATTGACACTCAAATTCTCACTGGGTATTTGCATTGAATTGTTGGTCCTGATATAATTAAACCTTGTTTACAAAATAAAAAAAGAGGTTTAATGACAAATAAACTAAACCAGGAATACAAGTATATGAGGAATATACCTGTATTCCTGGTTTAGTTATATTAGAAAAGAGAAATTTTAACAGTCATATCTCATGAATGTACTTTGAGAAGTTTTCTCAATCGTTTACTTTACCAATGAAGAATGTCTACTTATTTTTAATTCTTGAAAGGACATGCTTACAATTTTGAAATATTTATTTTTTAAATAAAAAGAGCTTGTTTTTCTTTTGAATTATTTTCATATGTTTTTTCTCATTGGTATGTTTTCTTTTTTATTCAATAATTTATACATTCAAACATCTTTATAATTTTTTACAGTACAGAATAATAATTTCATTATATTCCTCTAGAATAATTTCTTTCAAATTAAAACAAGTTTTTTTATAAATTGTTATAACTAAGAATAGGTGTTAAAAAGTAAATGTAATTGAATACGTGCAAGACAGGAAATAAAATTTGATAATTACACAGGCCTACAAAAAAAAAACAATTTTTTTTTGGTGCTTAGGATTTTAGAGCAGATTTTAACTATATTTTTATTGCTGAATCTAAATATGAAAGCAGTTTTTCTGTATCAGCTCTAGATTTTTAGATAAATTCACTTATCTATCAATGCTTTTTTTCTATTTAGTAGTTTCAAGTACAAGTGTTGTAAAATTTATACAGGGAAAAATTCTTGTATATTTGCCCTATTGTCAGTCTTCTTTTGTAACCAATTGAATTTAAAATAATAATATTTAGGAAATAACTAATTATTATTTTTAAAAATTATTATTTTAATTCATTTATTATAAAAAGAAGACAAACAATATGAGATTTATAACTGATTAGTTGAAAAATTCTTAATAAATGGGATTGAATCCTACTTATTAGTGCTATCCAGTTAGTTCCATAGAAATCCGATAGATGGAGATGTCTGTCCACTATCTGAAGTGACCTTCAAAGCTTCAACCGCAGTTGAGAGTTGAGAATAGTTCGTGAATTCCGGCGGGGTGCAGATAGATAGAGGTTAGCGTCAGATAAAATTTCTCTTTAGTAACGAGTTGTTAAAAAGTAAATCTAAGTATTTGTGTTGTTGAATAGAAATAAAATGAGTTCAAATAGAAGAAGCTGTGTACATCATCCTGATATTTTTTGCTACATATGCGGAGAATACACGCTACTGGAAAACAGAAAATCTATTAGTGACTTTGTAAAGAGGGCTTATCTTGGATATTTTGGTGTTAAACTTGGTGATCAGGATAAAACCTGGGCACCACATATTGTCTGTAAAACTTGTACAGAGCATTTACGACAGTGGACTACCGGAAAAGGAAAAGCCTGAAATTCGGTGTACCAATGGTTTGGAGCAAACCAAAAAATCACTTTGGTGACTGTTATTTCTGCCCAGTAAATATTACTGGAATCAATCGAAAGAACCGTAATAAGTGGACTTATCCAGATTTAGTCTCTGCAAAAGACGCCCTATCCCTCACTCAGAAGTGCCAATTCCAACTTTTCACCAGTTACCAGAACTCTGTGAGGACGCTTATTGTTTCTCTGCTCAGAATTCTGATGCTCGATTTTGAAACGATATCATCAATTCCTCACTGTTTCAACCAAGATGAGTTAAATGACCTCACTAGAGATCTCAATCTGTCGAGTGAAGCTTCTGTTTTTCTGGCTTCCAGGTTGGAAGGAAAAACATTTACTTGAACCAGGAACGAAAATTACATTCTATCGCACAAGAGAGAAAGATCTGCCACCTTTTTCTCTGAAGAACAAAATCTTGTATTTTGTCATGCTGTTAGAGAACTCCTGGTAAAAATGGGTCTTCCTGAATATTTTCCAGATGATTGGTGCCTATTTATTGACAGCTCAAAGTGAAGTTTAAAATGTGTTCTTCTACATAATGGGAACAAATATGGGTCAATACCAATTGCTCACTCAACGAAAATGAAAGAGCAATATGACACCATAGCTTTGGTCTTGGAAAAAATAAACTATCGTGAACACCAATGGGTGATTTGTGTAGACTTAAAAATGATAAACTTTCTCCTTGGACAGCAAAGTGGCCACACAAAATATCCTTGTTTCTTGTGCCTCTGGGATAGCAGAGACAAAACGCAACACTGGGTTAGAAAAGAGTGGCCTAGGAGAGAAAACATGGATGTTGGGGATAAGAACATCATCAACGATCCTTTAGTTCCACGAGAGAATCATGTTTCCACCACTGCATATCAAGCTGGGTCTAATGAAGCAGTTTGTAAAGGCTCTTGATAAGAATAGATCATGCTTTGCATATATAGGGAAAAAAATGCCTCATCTGAGTATGGAAAAAATTAAAGCAGGAATATTTGATGGCCCACAAATAAGACAGTTGATTAAAGACCCTGACTTCATAAATTCAATGAATGAGATTGAAAAAAAAGCCTGGAATTCATTTGTTTCAGTTGCCTAAAATTTTCTGGGTAAACACAAAGCTGAAAACTATGTTGAATTAGTCAATGAAATGCTGAATAATTTCAGATCCCTTGGGTGTAACATGAGCATTAAGGTGCACTATTTACATAGCCACTTAGACCGCTTTTCCTGATAATTTAGGAGACATTAGTGAGGAGCAATGTGAAAGATTTCACCAAGATATAAAATGTATTTAAGATCGCTATCAAGGAAGATGGGATACTCACATGATGGCAGATTACTGCTGGACTTTAAAACGAAATTGTTCCAAAATACATCCAAGAATGTCACAAAAGAAGTTTCTGAAATGTTCAGTGAGTAATTTGTTTAAATCATCTTTTTCTGTTTTCTTTTGTATTTAATAAGCAATATCTATGTGATATAATAAAAATTCCCTGTTTAATTTGTGTTTGTTTAAACCATGGTTTTCTTTTAAAATAGTGTAATGCATGATTCATTAAAATGTTGATATCTTAAAAATTCAAGCTGATAGGCAAAAATTAATGGCATATTTGGATTCAGCGCATCAATTCATATAAAATCACCTCCAAAATCTTTGGCACCAAAACCACTGTTGACCAGTGTTATTTATGGTCCATAAGTCAAGATATCTTAAAGAGAAATTTTTTTAACTAAGTTCATCATCTTTACAAAAAAAATGTTACTTGTTAATACTGGACGTTGAAATTTGTAAAAACATTGATAAATTAGTTATTTGAATTCACATATTTAAATTTTACCTAATGTACTTTGGATAATAATTTAATAGCTTAAAAGTGTGGAACACAAAGAATAATTTATGAAATGTAATTAAATGTAATATTTTTAAATAATTATTTGTATTTCATTCATTTTTTAGGATGTTACTGGGCATATACTATTTGGTAGTTTATAGGAAGATCTGGATGTTTCTCAAAAGGGTAAATTATGAGATCTAGTTTATTTATCTGATAAAATTAGTGATACTATAATTCCATTCTCATATTTTTATGTAGTCTAATTGAAATTACAATGAGTAAAATAAGACGTAACTTACGTGTTCATTCATTTTATTCAAAACAAAATTTTTCTCAGTTTAAATCTGTATTTTATTGATTATGAAATTTGCAAATTTGAAGGACATGTAATGAAATTTTTTTATTTGTAATTAAATTTTATTCTGAGAAGTTTTCATTAATAATTAAGTTTTATGAAGTTTCCTATTTTTGGGAGCTATATTTCATATTTTTATCAAAATACAATTAAAAATTAACACTTTTTATTTGCAAAAGAAAATATAAAATATTTACTGAGTATTGCTTGTTAAATAAATTTATCTAATCTCTTATAAAAAAAATTAATAGCATGTTAAATTACATTTCAGAAAATTAAAATATCTAAAAAAAATTTTTGATTTTTATAAATAATCCTATTGAGAGAGAACTGCTAATGATATATTTATCAGCCAAATAATATTAATTAGATATTATAATTTTTCATAGGCATGTCAACCTGCAAAACCTGGAAAAAAAATTAAGACTCGCATAAAAGATCATTGAATCCTGCTGGATATATCTCATGAGAAAACAATAATTTACATCTCATTAGCTTACTTTTTGGGAATCTCACTAGATTATTGATCCATAAATCAAGATCTATAACAACAACACAAGAATAATTTGCGAAATTATTTTATACGAAAGTAGAAGACATTTAAAATATATAAAGAATTTTAAGTCTATAAATACAAAATGGAAAAAATAGTTTCTTTTCGTCAACTTTCCTTTTTCCGCAATCATCTACATTTTTTTTTTTAATGTTTTAATTTTTATGGAGGTATTTTGTAAATTAGAGTGATTTAAGTGAAAAAATTTCCTAAATGAATAATTTTTAAATTCCAATAAAAAGATTTGAATTTATGGATACAAATAATTTTACCACATAGATTGCAATAAACTTGTTTAAAAAAATGTTTCCCTTTTGCTGATAAAGTTAATTTTTTACTAACAATTTAAAAGATAATATGGGAGAGAATATTTTAGCTAAGGATGCTTAGTTTCCCATTAAGAAAAAGCAATTTGGGCAGTACATTTCGGTGATAATAATTTTAAGAAAGTGAGTAATGCTTTGTTTTTTTAATTGTAGTTATATGTAAAGGAGTATATCAAGTTTGCATTTTTTTTAATAAGGAAATAATACTTTTTATCAGAAAAACTGCAAATGCAGTAAATCCTTTTACCTATACTTAAAATTTTGAAAAAGAATTACAATTTATAAATATAGAAATTTATTTAGGTTGTTGAAATTAATTTAATTATACAAATATTGAAATTTGGTTTTAGGATGTATATCGAAAATTACAACATTATTAGATCTTGAAAATTGATTTTTTCGCGTTTGTAAAATCTATTTGAGTAATTTTTAAGGTGAAATAAATAATGGGAAAAAGGGAATATCATAGCAATACATGTATGTGTGTGTGTGTGAACTATTGAATAATAGAACATTTTTCGAACCATCATAAAATTAGCAAAATACTTAGCCCTGAAAATTAAATTTCATTGCATATTGCAATAATAAATTTTATTTAAAAATTTATTATTGCAATATGCAATGAAAATCATCTATAATTTTATGAAAATTAGAATGCATATATAATTTTAAACAACATATAATTTAAAAGAAAAATTCATTTATATTCAGTATTTGTGATTCAGGGTTAGCTTATATTTTAAATAACAATTTAAAAGATAATATGAGAGATAAATTTGAAAGTAAATTATTAAAAATTGGAAATAATTAAAAAATTGTGTTTGGTTAAAAGTTGAAGATAAATAAATGAAGCATTTATAACATGCAGATTTTTAATAATTTATGACACTGAGAATTTCTGAATGTGTATTTCCTACAATTAATCTTTTTCTTTTAACTGAAAAATTATTAAATATTTAAATAAGACAAAAATATTTTTTATTGAAAAATAAATTTTAATTTTCACATTTAAAAAATTTATAATTAATCTTACAGTACTCTCTAAAGATATAAATGCCATAAAGAAGAAGAATTATGTTATTAACTATGGCTATCAGATCTCGCAAAATTCATTCAAAATAAGAATTTTTATCAGACTAAGGGCAGCAACAGTTTTTAAATATTGGATCAAATTTTGACTTCAAAGTCTACCTTACTCTTAGGAAAACGTATGTGTAAAAGATACAAAATTAAAAATAGATACAATGAAACTGTTTTCTAGAGTTATTATTGACAGTATCATTTTTGTAATAGATTTAGTAATAAAGTAAAAAAATTGCTTATTTCTTATCAATAAATAATGATTATCAAAAAATAAAATAAAAAATTTTCCAGGCTTTGGGTGAATATAAATCTTTAAACATTTATTCCAGTTATAAGTTTTATTTTATTACATAGTTATTTCCACCATTTTTAAGGGCTTGAAATTAAGTACTGAATATAAATTGTTTTATCAACTAAAATTTTGTAAATTATGGAAATATATAATGCTACCTACAAATAAAAATCAAATTAAATTGATAAAATAATAAATTAGAAACATGATGTGAGATGAAGTAAATTTATCAAAATAAGATTAGAAATTTTATTTTAGAAGTAGTTAGATAAATGATCCATTGAGATTTCAGAATTTACTCCCCAAAAATATTATTCAATTTAAAAGAAACATAGAATTTTACGATCATTCTGTCATAAATAATTTTTTAATCTAAAATATTTAGTCTTTTTTATTAAAGAGAAAAAATTTAAAATATTTACTATTTATTATATTAAGCGATTTTAAATATTAATGCATTAATTTGCTTTTGTATTTAAAAAATCTTTGCTTGTGTTTTTCTCAATTGCTTACATTATTACATTTGCCCTATTAGTTCGCGTCATTGTTTGGGCCCCTTTTCAGTCATTCTCTTTAGGATTTGTATTAAATAAGAACCCTCGCCTAAATATACCAAGTATGGTTACAGTTTACCTTGAAGCCACTAGTTCCCATAAACTCTCATGCTTGTAAAATTGCAAAGAAATTTCTTTGTAGAAAATACAAGAATTTATTTGCACGCTTCACACATTCTTAGCGATGAGAAATTTTATTTAAAAGATTTTACAAACACATTAATATGATTAATATCACATATTCATATATCAAGAATAAAAATCGAGAATAAATGTGGAATTAGAAAGAGTAATAATTTTTAAAATTGGTAGTGTGAATTTTTTGACTTGAGAAGGTAAACAAAAAGTAATTGTTATAAGTTTTTCTCTATACTTAAATATGTCAAATGTATTAGCTTTAAACATTAAATTTTCTGATGTGCCTTAGATTATCACAAAGTTGTGTCTGAAAAAGTATGTTTGTATATGGAAAATTTCTTTGTTGTTAGAAATTCAACTACATACTTTTAATTTTTCAGTTTACAAACTCTAATGATCTTCAATTTTGAAGCGCTTTTTAACATTAAACTTTTAGATCATCACATAGCTATTATGCTACAAAG
The DNA here is from genome assembly GCA_030067965.1 of Latrodectus elegans. Taxonomy (NCBI): domain Eukaryota; kingdom Metazoa; phylum Arthropoda; class Arachnida; order Araneae; family Theridiidae; genus Latrodectus; species Latrodectus elegans. Next base: position 124,221,703 of record CM057810.1, read on the forward strand.
TTTCTCAGACTTGTACTTTTTTAACAAATTTTATTCATTACTCAAACAAATGTCTTCCTGCAGTAAAGCTGAACAAATAATTCAAATATTGTAATAATATCTTATTTTTTATTAAATAATAAATATTTCCCCACTCATATATATATTTTAGGAAAGTAAGAAATTATTTTCATAATTTGAACAACTACTTTGTAAGTCTATATTTCATTTTGAGGTATACTTTATTTCTGTTATCAAGCCTTTTTTTTTTTTTTTTTTTTTTAAAGCAAAATAAACATTTTTTATTTCTTCTATATTTTGATATTGTCAATTCAAATTGGTATAACAAAAACTAAGTGATTTCTTGTCCCATTTTTACATACCATTTCATATATGTTTCTTTTTAACGGTAAGTTCTTTGTTTTCAAAACTTTAATTCTTTAAGAAGTATGTTTCAAAATATATTATTTATTATAGTTTAATAAAACACAATCAATCATATATGGAATATATCATTTTTTGTTTAAAAGACCATTTTATGTTAAACCGGACACACATGAATTTTGTATTCAAATTAGCATAGTAAGATAAATATAAACTGTTCTTTGCAATAAAAATTTCTCTCATTAAAAAAGTTAAATTTGAAAATCATTCTTTATGTCTGCATGGATAATTTTAAAAATAATTTATTGTAGAACAAATGTATTAGCTATTTGTTTAATTTATTATTAATTTTGATAGTAAAATAGTTACTTAAATACTCTTTGATAAAATAATTACCTGTAAGTTTATGCTACATCCAAAGAATTAAGCTTTAAATATGATTTCAACTAATCACTAGTATACTATTTCAAAAAGATCATTCCATTTCATACATTGAAAAATGTGAGACCCCTAAAACTATTTTCTATATATATATATACATATACACATATTAAAAGTTTTAATTCATCTTTAAATATTAAATAAATTTCAATTATTTTGCAAAACAATTTACTGTTTAAAAACTTGATGAATTAAATTAATCACAAATCTAATCTTTATAAGGATATTATAAATTTCTTAATAAGGATTATTTATTTTCCTGAATATTATCTTTATATCATGTAAAAATTTATATGGAATAAAATTAAATTGACATCAGAATAAAGGTGTCAGAAATATCGTATTTTCATTTTTTATTGCACAAAATTTCTAATCACTTGACATGTTTAAAAATAGTATCTTATTTTATATTGGTATATTTAAATAATGATTAGTATAACAATAAATATTGTTAGTATATTTTGGTTTCTATATTATGTTTCTTTAAAAACAAATAAAGTCAACACATATGTATTATCAATTCAAATGACAATCCTAATACTTTTTTTCTGTTAAGATATTTTTGTTTTAGTAGCAATATATGTATATTTGAAATGTGTTAGCAAAATGTAATTAAGAAGTATATATATATATTGAAAATTTTTGAAGTAATAAAATCAACTAAAATTAAAAATAATTATTGTATAAACTTGCATTTCATTTCTAAAATATTGATTACTAAAATTTAAAATTAAATCTTGGCAAAAGTAATCAACACTCTTAATATTTGGCTTGAAACTCTATTTTAGTTTTCAAAGAAAAGACTTCAAGGAGTACTCATTAAGACCAAACAATCAATCATTTCACCTATTGGGCGAGATGAAAATAATTGGTTTCTATACTGTGAATAAAAATGTGTCATAAACATTTTTAGATTGGAATTCTTCAACACAGTTATTTCATTACTTTCCGCTTTTGCCCAGTAAATATTTGGGCGATCTCTGCAGTATATGGCCATTATATGACCAGCTTATTGCGTCATGACAGATACGTCGTGGTTACTCAGTTAAATCAAAATTTTCAATGCATTAAAAAATGGACAAACTTAAGGAATTATGTCTAAAAATAATTGAATTTTTTTATTTAAACACTTTACATAAATACTTAAAAAATTGCTTTGTTTTTAATGTGTATTTATAAATTAATATTTAATTTCCAAAATTAACCTGAGCAGTTTCTATGTATAAATGGTAAAATATTTGCAAGCTTGTAAGTGTTAAATTGAATATAATATGATGGGAAATGTCTAGTTAGTACATGTACCTTGTGATAAAAATAATCTAAAAGTAGTGTCACCTTAAAGTTTCATACTGAGAATTAAAAAGCTTAAAAGATAATTCAATATTCCTACATTTACCAATAACTAATGTAAAAGTTCTTTTTATTAAACTTGAATAAAATCCAAAACATATTAATTTAATTAGAATTGTAATTTTTACAGGACTTGTTACCCACTGAAAGAATAAGAATGAACAATCAAATTTTTTCTTTTGTAATTCATATAGCACTCTAATTGTCACATTTTTCTCTCTCTCTACTATTTGAAAAGTTATGAAACTGGATGAGATATGTTAGAATGATTTTCTTTGGATGTGTAAAACACATTGTTGTAAACTTCAAAGGACGTGTGTCACTGCATAGGTTAATTTAAGAACATCGAATTTGGTTAATTTATCTCGCAGCTACACTCCTAACAAGATAAAAAAAACTTCCCATTAAAAGTGGAGAATATTTGATGATTTGTTGCCATTTTAAGGGAGATATGATGCAAAACAGGACAGCAACTGGTTTCCCACATTCTTGAAATTTCCTGGAATATCTAGTCGACTATGAAACTTAAGAGAATCATTTTAAATAAATTTTATAGGGGAAAATTTAACGCATGCTTTATGCTCATTTAAATATATGCTGTTTTCTTATTTAGAAGAAGCTGCATAATTATTTATATCTCACAAAAGAATTTTATATACAAACTGCTGAAGTAAACAATCTGAAGACTATACATCTGTAACTCTAAAAACGACCAAATTCTTTCAAAATAATATATTTAAAGAAGAAGAAACATAATTGTTTAATGAATGTGATTGTTATTAAAAAATCTTACCTCTTTAATGATTGAAATAACTTTTACATCACTTTTAATGTAAACAGATCCAATTACTTTTTTCTTTATTTGGTTCTAAACTTTTAAATGTTAATATTTCAGTTAGTTATCTGTTTTATTTTATTTAATTGAAATACATTGTTCATCTATTGTGATATTCTAAAATTTAAATTTTGAGGAAAGATTTTATGTCTTTATTAAATGGAAATGCTGTACTAACATTTTCATAAAAGTGAGATTTACATGCTATTGGTAATTCAAAATTTAAGTAATTTTTCTTTAAATAAAAGCAATAAATTGTATTATGAAATATGAAAAATATCTGAATTTCTTGACAAATTACTTTACAAATGCAATTTTAATGTAATTTTTTTATTCTCAGTGATGAAAAGGAAAAAATATTTCATGAGTTAGTAAAATTGTACATCTGAAAAATATTTTTAATATTTTAGGTTATTTTATATTTCATGCATTAATTATTTGGAAGAATAATGGTTCCAGTAATTGAAATTAATGTTCTGATAACTATAAATTGGGACTTCATTTTGCAATAAATTTAGTCCAAGGATGAAATTGAAGTTGCATTTTTTAATCGCCATTTATTAAGGAAGTTACAGTTAATGAGGAAAGGGTACAATCGTTGAATACGCGCTTCCACTCTCCCTTGTACTGTTGAGAAATATATGAATTGTATTTTTTCCTTATGAAAATTTGTTTTTAAAGAAAGCTCCAATGAACAAATCAAAGAGCTTGCCTTGTTTCAGATGAACACGTTGGAATAACTAAGAAGACAAAAAATATAATCTCAAAATGAAGTAGATAAATTATTTCTCCCTAAATTAAATTTGAAATATGTACTAGCATGATGAGTAATGAAGCCTAATTGAGTATAAATTTTAAATGTTATAGTTTTAATATTTTGACATCCATTCTAAAATCTTTTTTTATATCATAATTGCTCTATTATTTAGTGCTGAAAAGATTAAAGGTTTTTTAATATCTTTGAAAAATTAAAGATATTTTCATTTAGCCCTTTTATTGTAATGTATTTGTATGTTTTAACTAACTGTATGATAAAGCTAATTTTATCATGCATAAAAATTGAATCTAAAATGGAAGATGGACTTTTTCAAAGATTTAAAAGAAAGGTTGTTTAAACAGTATAGTTTATTTCTATCTAGTTTTTTTTATAAATACAAATGAAATATTTTATTTATATTTATTCATTTGTTTTAAATTTTAGTCTTAATTAGCGACTAAAATGTTTTATGAAAATTTATATATATATATATATATATATATATATATATATATATATATATATATATATATATATATATATATATATATATATATATATATATATATATATATATATATATATATATATATATATATTGTGTGTAGAACTCAAAAAGTCTGGAATCATTTTTTTTTACCACTAAGCTGAGTTTGATATTTTCTACTTACACTTGTCGCATCTTAGTAATCATTTCATGTACATTTCAATATATTGATACAAAATTAGATTTTACTGATTGAAATGCAATTTTAAGAATATTTCTTTACTATTCTGAATTGTTTTTTAAGTGCTTTTGTAGATCATACACATAATACATATTTATTTACATTGAAAAAAATTTATAACAGCACAGTGTGCTGTGTTTCAAACCTGAATTGATTTTAAACTTTTCAATCAATATGAATTATTTTAAGGAATGGCTGTCATTTTTCACTGTAAAATTCCATTGAAATATTGTGCTTTTCTCATTTATTTGGGTGAATATCAATGAGCAGCTTATTTAGAAAGGCTACAATATAAGCTATTCTAGAAAGTTCTTTATTTTTGAAAATAAGATCATATTCCTTTATTTTGTATTTACTGTATATTATTTTGGACATGTTGATCATATATTCTATAAATTAAGTGAATTACACTGTCTTTATTCCAGGTATTGATGTAACATTTTGAAGTGTGATTGCTTGGCATCTGTATTCACGGTACAGAGGGTATTAACACATTTTTACAACGCTTTCGATAACGAATTAGAAAAAAATAAATGTTTTAGAATAAAAATTTTGGGCAACAGCTTATTATTTGGAATGTGAAATATATTCTTCTGTCAAAATGTCACATATAAATATGCTGTGAACTGAAGGATATGCTTCTGCGCTTTCCGAAGATAAACGTTCTTATTCCAGAATTCAAAAACGTTGTGAAATGCATGGTGTTAAAATTTCTAAGTTCAAAATAAGCAATATTAATCGGATAGGTAAAAACTGTCCATTATTTCTACATAGAAAAAAGACTCCAAACGAATATCTGTAAAAGGTACGTACTGTTTCAAATGTTTATAAAATGAAATCGCTGGTAACAAGAGAAAATCCGAAAATACAGAAATCAATTGAAAGTCTTTAGATACATCTGTAGCAACAATAAATAAAGTAATAAACCAGTATTTACAACTTAAAATTGCAACTAATAAACATAATGTTCACCAGCTTTTGCCGAGACATGTGGCTGAACGCAAAACATTTTGTAGAATCCTGTATGAAAATCACTTAGCAAGAGATAAATGGAAAAACATTGTGACCCTTGATGAAGCATGGGTTTACTTAAATGACTGCAACAAAAAAGGTCCATTTACTACACAAAACAAGGAGAAAAATGTATAAACCAAGTTCCGTCAATTTGAGGAAAGTTTCACAGTAAGGAATTTATGATAGTCTCAGGTTTCTCTTACAATGGGTAATTAAAAATAAGAAGATTGGAAAGAAATGTTAAAATCAGCTTATCGTACTATCAGGAGAAGGTTTTACGTCCAATATTTACAAAAGAAATTCCACTTTTTATCCCAATGACTTCCAAAGAAAGATACTTCATAAAGACAAAGCTATAAGTCATACTTCGAAAACTACCACTGCATTCCTTGAAAAATTGATGAATAATACAGGTATTGCAAGTATACATTTTCAACATATCCCTGCAAAGTCTCCTGACATTTCAATGGACTATTTTGCCTTTGTTCTGTTAAAAAGAACTCTTTCTAAACGCAAACCCACCACGATAGATGGACTCTGGAAAGTAGTGGAAAAGGAATAGAGAGCAATACCCCTGAAATTTCATGAAAAACCCTTCTATCATGGAAATCACAATGTAGACTAATAGTCCAGAAAAAAGGCCATCAGATCGAACATTTAATAAAATAATCTTTACATTTTAAACATTAATTAAACGGCTGTTAAATTGTTCTAAAAATATGTTAATACCTTTTGTATAAATAGGCTATGTTGATGAGTCAAATGATTTAATCGTATTTTGAGGGTTGTATCAAAACACTAACTACATAGCATATTAAATTTTTTGGCAAAATATTTTGGAGATCTGCTGCTAATAACATAATTTACTATGTATTACAAAGCCAAGGTCTATTTTATTTGAAATAAACTTTGTGATAATTGCATTTGTTATTTGGCTGTAGTTTTAGTTTAAATTAAATTTTGAAACTCCAACGCATTGTACGATTTTTATGCTATCAAAGATGCTGCGTTGGAAAAGCACATTTCAATATTTTGAGCAACTTTCTATATTATATTTAATGATGTATCATGTGTTCCTATATCGCATAATACGGAGTACGCATTCAAATATAACTTTTTCTGTTTCTATATTTATTGACAAAAAAAGTATAGTAATCAATTATCATTTATTCATAAATTTTTATTCATAACTATCTTTATTAATTGCTAATTATTAAAAAGTAAAATAATTGTAATCTGTTAAATGCTATAATTTTATATAATTATTAAATAAATTTATATGCAACTGTTAAATTGTTGTAAATTATTAGATAGTTAAAAGAAAGTTGTGCTTCAAAAAATAGTTATACATTATTAAATTTTAAAAATTTCCTATTATGATAAATAACCAGCATATTAGAAAAAGATGTACTACAAATCTATTTTGGTAGCAAGACTTTATTAATTGAATTGATGTTGCTAATTTATTTGAAAACAAATGAGATTAATGGCTGTAACCCAACAAATTAAATCTGTTTATTCACTATTAGGGAAAATGTTAATATTTAAAAAATTAACAGCAGATCAAAACTAAAAATGCTATATTTTTGTTATTTTTTTAGTATACATATTCGATTTAATAATAAGAAATTGAACATTGTTACCCAATTTGTATGTGTAAAAAAGATTTCTCTTTTGTTATAGCTACTTTTTTTGTTTCATGGTTGACTAGAGGTTGATTTTGGACAGCTACTATTTGCAAAGCTGCAATGATTGGACTGCCAGTAATAAGTCATTATCATTATGTTACATTGCTCACTAATTATCTATAACAGACTGCTTCCCATAATAACAGAGAGCTTGTTGCAAGTCATTATGTAATCGCTTTATATTAATGGAACGCAAATGCTTAACCTCTAAATACTAATGAATTTCAACAGATTAAATAGAGCAAAACTTGGAATTATCAAATAATATAGTTTTTGACGATAAATAATCAAAAGATATTAAATATCATAGAATTGATTAACAGAGTGGATCTGTTCTATTTCACAAAAAATGCTCAAAGAAAAATAAATATTAAAATAATTAAAAAAAACTAATTAACGTTAAAGTATATTCACGTGGCAAAATTAGACAAATTGTTAGACACTTAAAAGAAGCAAATTATTTTTATCTGCAAACTGCCCGAATATTTATCAAATAATATTGTGCAACGTCATTTATAATCTTAAGAGAGAAACAATTTTATAAAATAAAATTTAGAAAAAATGCATTGAGCATAAAAAAGATATGAAATTTTGTTGATTCTATTTAAGTTATTTACAAATAGTGATCATAAATGTGCGACGAGGAAATAAAACACAAGAATTGTCTATGAAAAATTTACCAAAAATGACTAAGGACCTTCACTTCAAATTATTAGAAAAACAATGCAACAATTTTTCATGCTGGTGAATAAAATAATGCATCAATTTTTTAACAACAATCTCGATTTCTTTTTCCGTTTTAAGATGGATTCCAGTACCAAATTTTATAAATTTAAAAAATAAGTGTGTCAAGGAGCAAAATATGAATTACTTGATAATTTTTTTTTTTTAAAATATGACTGAAGTTTCTCTTAAGATTTTGCAGGCATTTTTTACTATGGAAGAAAAAAATTTTAAGATAAAAATCAGGCAAAATCCACAAAATTAAAGAAAAAAACTACAATAACGAATTTAGCTATTTCCACCGTGAAAAACAAAATACTTAGTATAAATTACTTATGGAGCAGTAAAAAAAGGCATTACGGAACTTCAATTTAAAAGTTGGCAGAAGCACGTAAAGAAGTCCTAGAGAAATAGGAATCGTCTGCTGCTAAGAATGAAAGCAAATTAAAATAATTAAAGGACTTCAGTTGTGATTATTATATATATTAAGTCAGTTATATACATATTATTAAATATACATCATAATAAAATTCCTCTCTAAATGTAAGCACTTTAAAAGTAATATACATCAGACTTTACAAAATAAAATTAAGCGGGGGGGGGGACATTTTAACCTGTTAAATTTCGATTCCTTGTTAATAAATTCCGATAACCATGTTAAATTAGTACTTTCAGTTTTTAGAATTTTGATTAAAAGATAGGATAATATTTTATTAAAGAAACACAAATTCGCGGAATAAAAAATTTAGTTAATGGATTTAATAAAGAGTAAGAGAAACTTTATTATTTGTATTTATATCAAAAAGTAAGCATATTAAACATTTCCATGAATATAAAATAAATTATTCTCATAATTTTAATTTTCTGAAATGTTGTAAACATGAATCATTGGCTTGCGGTACCCTGTAAAAGGATGCAAATGCTACATAATATTAAACTTTATAATTTTTATTAACAATAAAAATAGAAAATTTATTAACTATAAAATCACACTATTATTCTTCCAACTATACTAAAATGTCTCTAGAAGCTGTTAATAGAGGTCGGCTCTAAATCTTCACTAGTAAACATAAAATTCGCATAGGAAGTCATCTTATTCGATGTTAGTTGTTATTAAAATCTGCAAATACTGAATTTGTCACTTTTAATCCCTGGTCTTTGTTCCTAACTCGAGATTTAAAAAAATACAATTTGAAATAATAGCTGAAGAAGTTCAAAATTTAAAACTGCAAAATTGCTTGTAACACGGGAAAACATGTCCCTTGATACGCAAATTACAGACTAAGATGTGTTAAAATTTATCACAGAAGGCTTTTAAAAAACGTTATAAAATAGAAGATGCCGAATAATTGCAGATAATTATTACTATTAAGGACTTTTATTTCAACATTCATTGAAGTAAAATTTTCATTTAGTATTGAAAACTGCTATATTGACCTCTCTTAAATTATTTTAAAGGGAAGAGTTATAAAATTATTTTAATTCTACCTTTTAAAATAATGATTGAGAGCAGAGAAATGATGAAAAAATTTATTTTAGTGGAATCTGATAAAAAAAATAATAGGAAATAAACTGATACCTTATTTTTAAGATTTGGTAAAAATAAAGAAAAAAATGTATAAATTCAAGCGAAGAGATTATAGAAATTGATAACTGAGGCTTAGGGTACACTACCGCTCTAAAAGTATTGCGTTCGATACCTGATACGGTCGAGCAGAAAGAGTTTAAATACAATGAAAATATTTAATATGAAAAATGTATGCAAGAAACCATCGTACACATTGAACACGCTGACACATTTCATGTCCTTTCTCTCTAGTGACAGTGTTCGATTTTGAATGTAGATCTCTTCCTCAAACAAGGCCCTGATTTAGAAATAAATACAGAAGATGCGGCAACACATTCTATTAAAAATGATGGTTCTTTAATTCATGCAATAAATTTTAGGAGGTTTTTTTTTTTTTTTTTTTTTTTTTTAAATCGGATTTTAGGAAATTGAGGAGTGTTATGATTCCAACCATGGGATCTTCAATATTAATACATCAAAATAATCACAACAGTCTACTCTATAAGATTTAATTTGGCTCCAGACAGTCTCCTAAAATGACCTAATCACGTCCCCCTCCCTTTTTTTAAGAATTCAAATTTTTCAGTCTTTTTGGTTGGATTTTTGATATTTGAGGAGTGATACGACCCCAACCATGAGAACTTTAATATTAATACATCAAAATGTTCGCATCAGTGTCCTCTACCAGATTCAGTTTGGTTCCAGACATCTCTAGCCTTCTAAAATGTCCTAATCTGCCCCCTTTCTTTTTTAAGAATTCCAAATTTTTTGTGTCTTTTTGGTCGAATTTTAGAAAATTGAGAAGAGCTAACACTCCAACTTTAGGATCTTAAATATTAAAACATGAAAATGTTCGAAAAAGTCGCCGCTACAAAATTCAGTTTCATTCAAGACATTTCTACACATTTAAAATGTCCCAATATCCCCCCTTCATAAAGTTATAAATTTTTTTTTTATCGTATTTTAGGAAATTGAGGAGTGTTATGATTTCAACCATGGGATCTTAAATATATTAATACATCAAAATGTTCGCAACGGTCTCCTCTACAAGATTTAGTTTGTCTCCAGACATTTCTAGCCACCTAAAATGACTTAATCACGATTCACCTTTTTTTAAGAATTCAAATTTTTGTGTTTTTTGGTCGGATTTTAGAAAATTGAGGACTGCTACAACTCAAACCATGGGATGTTAAATATTAATACATCAATATGTTTACAAGAGTGTCCTATACAAGATTTAGTTTGGTCCCAGACATGTCATATTCCTAAAATGTCTTAATCACCACACACCCCCTTTTAAAGAATTAAAATTTTTTGGTCTTTTTGGTTGGACGACTCTAACCATGCGATCTTAAATATCAATACATCAAAATGCTCGAAACAGTGTCCTCTATAAGATTCATTTTGGTTCTAGACATCTCTAGGGTTCTAAAATGTCCTAATCAACCCCCCCCCTTATGTTTAGGGTATTCAAATTTTTGTGTCTTTTTAATCGTATTTTAAAATATTGAGGATTGCACCGATTCCAACCATAGGAACTTAAATATGAATACATCAAAATGATCGCAACAGTCTCCTCTGCAAGATTTAGTGTAATGCCACACATTTCTTGACAACTAAAATGTCCTAATCAGCCACACTATAAAAATCAATTTTGTGTCATTTTGATTATATTTTAAAAAATTGAGGAGTATTATGACTTCAACCATGGGTTCTTCAATATTAATACATAAATATTTTCGCAACAGTCTCCTCTAAAAGATTTAATTTGGCTCCAGACATTTCTAGTCACTTAAAATGATCAAATCACGTCCCTTCCTTCTTTTTTCAGAATTCAAATTTTTCAGTCTTTTTGGTTGGATATTAGATATTTGAGGAGTGATACGACCCCAACCATGGGAAATTTAACATTAATACATCAAAATGTTGGCATCAGTGTCTTCTTTAAAATTCAAATAGGTTCCAGACATCTCTAGCGTTCTAAAATGTCCTACTCAGCCCCGGTTCTTTTTTAAGAATTCAAATTTTTGTGTCTTTTGGTCGGATTTTGAAAATTCAGAAGAGCTACAACTCCAACTATGAGATCTTAAATATTAATACATCAAAATGTTCGCCACAGTCTCTTCTACAAGATTTAGTTTTGCTCCAAACATTTCTAGCAACCTAAAATAATTTAATCACGCCCCAATCCCCATTTTTTAAGAATTCAAATATTTTTGTCTTTTTGGTCGGATTTTACAAAATTGGAAATGCACCGACTCCAACCATAAATATTCATCCTTCTTCATTATTTTCGCAACAGTCTCCTCTGCAAGATTTAGTTTGGTGCCACACATTTCTGTACACCTAAAATGTAATAAACAACCCCCAATATAAAAGTGAATTTTGTGTCTTTTTCATTGTATTTTAGAAAATTGAGGAGTATTATGACTCCAACCATTTGATCTTATATATTAGTACATCAAAATGTTCATAAAAGTCTCCTCTAAAAGATTCAGTTTGGCTCCAGACATTTCTAGTTTTAAAAGTCTCCTAATCAAACCCCCCCTTCTTAAAAGAAGTCAAATTTTTATGTCTTTTCGAACAAATTTTAGAAAAATGAGGAGTGTTAAGAATCCAACCATGGGATCTTAAATATTAATAAATAAAAATGGTTGCAACAGTATCCTCTACAATATTTAGTTTGCTCCAGACATTTCTGGTCACATAAAATGAACAAATCCCGCCACCCCCCTTTTTTAAGAATTCAAATTTTTATGTCTTATTGGTTGGATTTCAGATAATTGAAGAGTGATACGATCCTAACCATGGGATTTTAAATATTATTACAACAAAATGTTCGCAAAAGTCTCCTCTATGACATTCAGTTTGGTTCTAGACATTTCTAGTGTCCTAAAATGTCCTAATCAACCCCCCCCTTTTTAAGAGTTCAAATTTCTGTGTCTTTTTAATCGTATTTATATAAAAAAAATGAGGCGTGCACCGAATCCAAAAATAGGATCTTAGTTATTAATACATCAAAATGTTCGCCATAGTCTCCTCTACAAGATTTAGTTTGACTCCAGACATTTCTAGCCACCTAAAATGACCTAATCACGCCCCACCCTTTTTTAAGAATTAAATTTTTTGTGTCTTTTTGTTTGGATTTTAGAAAATTCCAAGTGCACAAACTCCTACCTTAGGATCTTAAATATTAATACATCATTATGTTCGCCACAGTCTCCTACAAGATTCAATTTGGTGCCAGACATTTCTTGACACCTAAAATGTCTTACTCACCCCCGATATAAAAATCAATTTTGTGTTTTTTCGATTGTAGTTTAAAAAATTGAGGAGTGTTAAAGCTCCAACCGTGGGATCGTAAATATTAATACATCAAAATGTATGCAACAGTATACTCTACAATATTTAGTTTGCTCCAGACTTTTCTAATCACTTAAATAGACATAATCACGCCACGCTTCTTTTTTAAGAATTATAATTTTTCGGGCATTTTGGCTGGATTTTAGATAATTGAAGAGTGATACGACTCTAACGATGGAATCGTAAATATTAATAAATAAAGATTTTTGTAACAGTGTCCTCTATGTGATTCAATTTGATTCCAGACATCTCTAATGTTCTAAAATGTACTAATCAGCCCCCCTCCTCTTTTAATAATTGAAATTTTTGTGTCATTTTTTCGGATTTAAGAAAATTCGAAGTGCACCGACTCCAACCATAGGATCTTAAATATTAATACATCATCATTTTCGCAACAGTCAACTCTGCAAGATACAGTTTTGTGCGAGAAATTTCTTGACACTTAAAATGTCCTAATCAGTCCCCTATAAAAATCAATTTTGTGTCTTTTTGTTTGTATTTTAAATAATTTATGAGTGTTATGATTTCAAAGATGGTATCTTTAATATTAATACATCAAAATGTTTGCAATAGTCTCTCCTTCAGAATTCAGTTTGGTTCCAGACATTTCTTCACACCTAAAATGTCCTAATCAACCCCCACTATAAAAGTAAATTTTGTGTGTTTTTGATTGTATTTTAGAAAATTGAGGAGTGTTATGACTCCAACGATGGGATCTTATATATTAGTACATCAAAATGATCACAAAAGTCTCCTCTAAAAGTTTAAGTTTGGCTCCAGACATTTCTAGTTACTAAAGTCTCTTTATCAACTCCCCCTTAAAAGATATACAATTTTTATGTCTTTTCGTTCAAATTTTAGAAAAAGAAGAGTTTTAAGACTCCAACCATGGGATCTCAAATATTAATATATAAAAATGCTGGCAACAGTATGCTATACAAAATTTATTTTGGCTACAGACATTTCTAGCGTTTAAAATGAGCTAATGACGCCAACCCCCTCTTTTAAGAATTCAAATTTTTGTGTCTTTTTAGTTGTATTTAAAAAATTTAGGTGTGTTATGGCACAAATAATGTCCTCTTATATATTAATACATCAAAATGTTTACACTATTCTCATCTACAAGATTCATTTTGGTTCCAGACACCTCTAGTCTTTTAAATTCCCTAATCTGCCCCCCCTCTTGTTAACTATTCAAATGTTTGTGTTCTTTTGGTCGAATTTTAGAAAAATGAGACATTGCACCGACTCCAACCATAGGATCTTAAATATTAATGCATCAACATTTGCGCAACAGTCTCCTCTACAAGATTAAGTTTGGTGACTGAAATTTCTTTGCACCTAAAATGTCTTAATGATTCCCCTTATAAAAATCATTTTTTATCTTTTTCAAATAATTGAGGAGTGTTAAGTCTCCAAACAAGGGGTGCTTAAATATTAATACATTAAAATCATCGCCACATTCTCCTCTTCATGATTCAGTTTGGTTACAGACACCTCTAGACATCTAAAATGTCCTAGTCAGCCACCACCTTTTTTAAGAATACAAATTTTTGTGCATTTTGGTCGGATTTTAGAAAATTGAGGAGTGCTACAACTTAAACCATGGGAAGTTAAATGTTAATACAACAAATTGTTTGCAAGAGTCTCATCTACAAATTTTATTTGGTTCAATATATCTCTAGTATCCTAAAATGTCGTGATCAACCCCCCCCCTTTTAAAAAAATCAAGTTTTACAGTCTTTTTGGTTCAATTTAAGAAAATTGAGGAATGAAACGACTCCAACCATGGGATCTTAAATATTAATGCATTAAAATATTTGCAATAGTCTTCTCTACAGTATTTAGCTTGCTCCAGATATTTCTAGTTACCTAAAAAGAACTAATGAAGTCCCCCCTTTTTTAAGAATTCAAATTTTTCAGCCTTTTTTTTGGATTTTAGAAAGTTGAAGAGTGATATGAAATCAACCATGGGAACTTCAATTTGAATACATCAAAATCATCGCAACATTCTTCTCTACAGGATTCAGTTTTGTTTCAGACATCTGTAGTTTTCTAAAATGTTCTAATCAGTCCCCCCCCCTTTTTTTAAGAATTTGAATTTTTGTGTCTTTTTGGTTGGTTTTTAGATAATTAAGGAGTGCTACAACTTAAACCATGGGATGTTAAATGTTAATACATCAAATTGTTTACAAAAGTATCCTCTACTAGATCCAGTTTGATGCCTGACTTTTCTTGACAGCTAAAATATCCTAATGACCCTCCATATAAAAATTAATTTTGTGTCCTTTCGTTTGTATTTTAAACAATTGAGGAGTGTTAAGGCTCCAACTGTGGGAAATTAAATATTAATACATCAAAATGTTTTTCAACAGTATACTATACAATATTTAGTTTGGCGCCAGACTTTTCTTGACAGCTAAAATGTCCTAATCACCTCCCATATAAAAATCAATTTTGTGTCTTTTCGATTGCTTTTTAAAAAAATTGAGGAGTGTTAAGGCTCCAACCGTGGGATCTTAAATATTAATACATTAAAATGTATGCAACTGTATACTCTACAATATTTAGTTAGCTCCAGACATTTCTAGTCACCTAAAATGACTTTATCACGCCCCACCCTTTTTTAAGAATTCTAATTTTTCGTGCTTTTTGGTTGGACTTTAGATAATTGAAGAGTGATACGACTCTAACGATGGAATCTTAAATATTAATAAATAAAGATTTTTGTAACAGTGTCCTCTATGTGATTCAATTTGATTCCAGACATCTCTAGTGTTCTAAAATGTACTAATCAGCCCCCTCCTCTTTTAATAATTGAAATTTTTGTGTCATTTTTTCGGATTTAAGAAAATTCAAGTGCACTGACTCCAACCATAGGATTTGGCTTCATTATAAAAATATATTTTACGAGAAAATGAGTTTTTGTAAAGTGCGCCCATGTAACACATATATTACTAATTGCAAAATTTACTCAAAATCTGAATAAATTTCCAGTTTATAGACAAACAAATGGTTTTGTTTAGTAGTAAATAACATTCTAAGACGAACTGTGGTATTCATTTTACTATAAAAATATATTTTATGAGAAAAAAGGGATATCGTGTGGGTCGCCCATATGGTACGTGTGACTAAAGATTCCCACCAAGATTGACTTCAAAATTCCCTTATATCTACTAATACCTGATATTATACAAAAACATGATACAGTTTAGTAGTAAACCACATTTCTAGATTTACTGTAGATTTGGCTTCATTATAAAAAATGTATTTTACGAGAAAAATGAGTTTTTGTAAAGTGCGCCCATGTAACACATATACGCTAATTTCAAAATTTACTCAAAATCGGAATAAATTTCCAGTTTATAGACAAACAAATGGTTTCGTTTAGTAGTAAATCACATTCTAAGACGAACTGTACTTTATTATAAAAAATATAGTTTATGAGAAAAAAGGGATATCGTATGGGTCGCCAATAAGGTTCGTGTGACTAAAGATTCCCACCAAGATTGACTTCAAAATTCCCTTATATCTTACAAAATACCTAATATGTATCCAAAAACATGATACAATTTAGTAGTAAACCACATTTCTAGACTTACTGTAGATTTGGTTTTATTATAAAAAATGTATTTTACGAGAAAAATGAGTTTTTGTAAAGTGCGCCTAAGTAACGCATAACGCTAATTTCAAAATTTACTCAAAATCGGAATAAATTTCCAGTTTATAGACAAACAAATGGTTTCGTTTAGTAGTAAATCACATTCTAAGACGAACTGTACTTTATTATAAAAAATATAGTTTATGAGAAAAAAGGGATATCGTATGGGTCGCCAATAAGGTTCGTGTGACTAAAGATTCCCACCAAGATTGACTTCAAAATTCCCTTATATCTTACAAAATACCTAATATGTATCCAAAAACATGATACAATTTAGTAGTAAACCACATTTCTAGACTTACTGTAGATTTGGTTTTATTATAAAAAATGTATTTTACGAGAAAAATGAGTTTTTGTAAAGTGCGCCCATGTAACACATATACGCTAATTTCAAATTTTACTCAAAATCTGAATAAATTCCAGTATATGCACAAACAAAAGATTTCATTTAGTAGTAAATCACATTCTAAGACTAACTGTGGTATTCATTTTATTATAAAAAATATATTTTATGAGAAAAAAGGGATATCGTATGGGTCGCCCATATGGTACGTGTGACTACAGATTCCCACCACGATTGACTTCAAAATTCCCTTATATCTTACAAAATACCTAATATGTATACAAAAAAATGATACAATTTGGTAGTAAATCACATTTCTAGACTTACTGTGGATTTGGTTTCATTATAAAAAATATATTTTACGAGAAAAATGAGTTTTTGTAAAGTGCGCCCATGTAACAAATATACGCTAATTTCAAAATTTACTCAAAATCTGAATAAATTTCCCGTATATGCACAAACAAAAGGTTTCATTTAGTGGTAAATCACATTCTAAGATTAACTGTGGTGTTCACTTTATTATAAAAAATATATTTTATGAGAAAAAAGGGATATCGTATGGTGCGCCCATATGGTACCTGTTACTTCAGATTCCCCCCACGATTGACTTCAAAATTCCCTTATATTTCACAAAATAACTAATACGTATACAAAAAAATGATACAATTTAGTAGTAAATCACATTTCTGGACATACTGTGGATTTGGTTTCATTATAAAAAATATATTTTACGAGAAAAATGAGTTTTTGTAAAGTGCGCCCATGTAACACATAAAGCTAATTTCAAAATTTACTCAAAATCTGAATAAATTTCCAGTTTATGCACAAACAAATGGTTTCGTTTAGTAGTAAATCACATTCTAAGATTAACTGTGGTATTCATTTTATTATAAAAAATATATTTTATGAGAAAAAAGGGATATCGTATGGGTCACCCATATGGTACGTGTGACTACAGATTCCCACCACGATTGACTTCAAAATTCCCTTATATCTTACAAAATACCTAATATGTATAGAAAAATTATACAATTTGGTAGTAAAATTATACAAAAAATTATACAATTTGGTAGTAAATCACATTTCTAGACTTACTGTGGATTTGGTTTCATTATAAATGAAGAGTGTTGCGACTCCAACCATGGTATCTTAAAAATTAATACGACAAAATGTGTGCAACAGTCTCCTCTGCAACATTCAGTTTGGTGCCAGACATTTCTTCTCACCTAAAATGTCCTAATCAACCCCCCTTAAAAATCAATTTTGTGTCTCTTTGATTGTATTTTAAAAAATTGAGGATTGTTTTTATTCGAACCATGGGTACTTTAATATTAATACATAAAAATGCTTGCAACAGTCTTCTCTACAATATTCAGTTTAGCACCAGACATTTCTAGACATCTAAAATGACCTAATCACAACACCCCACTTTTTTAGGAATTCAAATTTTTGTGTCTTTTTTGGTTGGATTTTAGATATTTGAGGAGTTTTACGACCGCAACCATGCGATCTTTAATTTTAATACATCAAAATGTCCGCATCAGTATCCTCTACATGATTCAATTTGGTTCCAGACATCTATAGTGTTCTAAAATGTCCTAATCAGCCCGCATCTTTTTTTAATTATTCAAATTTTTTGTCTTTTTGGTTGGATTTTAGAAAATTGAGAAGAAATAAAACTCCAACCATAGTATCTTAAATATTAATGCATGAAAATGTTCGAAAAATCGCCTCTACAAGATTCAGTTTGATTGAAGATATTTCTAGCCCTCTAAAATATCCTAATTAACCCACAATCTCGATAAAATTTTAAATTTTTTTTTTTTTTTTTTTTTTTTTTTTTTTTTAGTATTTTAGGAAATTGTGGAATGTTATGATTTCAACCATGGGATCAAAAATATTAATACATCAAAATGCTCGCAACTGTGTCTTCTATGAGATTAAATTTGGTTCTAGACATCTCTAGAGTTGTAAAATATCCTAATCATACCCCACCTTTTTTAAGAATTCAAATTTTTGTGTCTTTTTGATCGGATTTTAGAAAATTGAGGAGGGCACTGACCCCAACCATAGGATTCTAAATATTAATACATCAAAATGTTTGCAATAGTGTCTTCTTCAGAATTCACATTGGTTCCAGACATTTCTTGACACCTAAAATGTCCTAATCAACCCCCACTATAAAAGTAAATTTTGTGTGTTTTTGATTGTATTTTAGAAAATTGAGGAGTGTTATAACTCCAACCATGGGATCTTAAATATTAGTACATCAAAATATTCATAAATGTCTCCTCTAAAAGATTCAATTTGGCTCTACACATTTCTAGTAAGTAAAGTCTCCTAATCAACTCCCTTGCCTTTAAAAAAATCAAATTTTTAAATTTCTTCGGTTAAATTTTGGAAAACTGAGGAGTGTTGCGACTCCAATCATGGGATCTAAAATATTAATACATCAAAATGTTCGCAACAATTCCTGCTATGAGATTGAATTTGGTTCTAGACATCTCTAAGGTTGTAAAATGTCCTAATACTCCCCCCTTTTTTTTAAGAATTCAAATTTTTGTGTCTTTTTGATCGCATTTTAGAAAATTGAGGATTTTACCGATTCCAACCACAGGATCTTAAATATTAATGCATCAAAATTTTTACAATAGTCTCTTTTTCAGAATTCAGTTTTGTTCCAGACATTTCTTGGCCCTTAAAAGGTCCTAATCAACCCCCACTATAAATGTGAATTTTGTGATTTTTTGATTGTATTTTAGAAAATTGAGGAGTGTTATGAATCCAACCATGGGATCTTAAATATTAGTATATCAAAATGTTCACAAAAGACTCCTCTAAAAGATTCAGTTTTGTCCAACACATTTCTAGTAACTAAAGTCTCGTAATCATCCCCCCTTTAAAAAGTCAAATTTTTAAATCATTTCGGGCAAATTTTAAAAAATGAGGAGTGTCGCGACTCTAACCATGGTATCTTAAATATTATTACGTCAAAATATGCGCAACAATCTCGTCTGCAAAATTCAGTTTGGTGCCAGAAATTTTTCTCACCTAAAATGTCCTAATAAACCCCCCTTAAAAATCAATTTTGTGTCTTTTTGATTAAATTTTAAAAAATTGATGAGTGTTTTGACTCCATCCATGGGATCTTTAATATTAATACATAAAAATATTTGCAACAGTCTTCACTGCAATATTTAGTTTAGCTACAGTTATTTCTAGACATCTAAAATGACCTAATCACTCCACCCCACTTTTTTAAGAATTCAAATTTTTGTGTCTTTTTGGTTGGATTTTAGATATTTGAGGAGTTTTACGACCCCAACCATGCGATCTTTAGTTTTAATACATCAAAATGTTCGCGTCAGTATCCTCTATAAGATTCAATTTGGTTCCAGACATCGATGGTGTTCTAAAATGTTCTAATGAGCCCGCTTTCTTTTTTTAATAATTCAAATTTTTTCTGTTTTTGGTTGGATTTTAGAAAATTGAGAAAAAATAAAATTTCAACCATAGTATCTTAAATATTAATGCATTAAAATATTCGAAAAATAGCCTCTACAAGATTCAGTTTGATTCAAGACATTTCTAGCCCTGTAAAATATCCTAATTAATCCCCATTCTCGATAAAGTTTTAAACTTATGTTTTTTTTTTTAGTATTTTAGGAAATTGAGGAGTGTTATGATTTCAACCATGGGATCTAAAATATATTAATACATCAAAATGCTCGCAACTGTGTCTCCTACGGGATTAAATTTGGTTCTAGACATCTCTATGGTTGTAAAATGTCCTAATCATCACCTCCTATTTTAAGAATACAAATTTTTGTGTCTTTTTGATCGGATTTTAGAAAATTGAGAAGTGCACCGACCCCAACCATAGGATCTTAAATATTAATACATCAAAATGTTTGCAATAGTCTCTTCTTGAGAATTCATTTTTGTTCCAGACATTTCTTGACCCCTAAAATGTCCTAATCAACCCCCACTATAAAAGTGAATTTTGTGTCTGTTTGATTGTATTTTATAAATTTGAGGAGTGCTATGACTCCAATCATGGTACCTTAAACATTAGTATATCAAATTTTTCATAAAAGTCTCCTCTAAAAGATTAAGTTTGGTTCCACACATTTCTAGTAACTAGTCTCATTATAAACCACCCCCACCTTTAAAAGTCAAATTTTTAAATCATTTCGGTCAAATTTTAGAAAAATGAGGAGTGTTGCGACTCCAACCTTGGTATCTTAAATATTAATACGTCAAAATGTGCGCATCAGTCTCCAAAACAAGTTTCGGCTTGGTGCTTGACATTTCTGGACCCCTAAAATGTCCTGATCTCCCACTTATAAAAATAAATTTTGTATAATTTTGATTGTATTTGAAAAAATTGAGGAGTGTTAACAATTCAACCATGGGGTC
Source organism: Latrodectus elegans (assembly GCA_030067965.1). Taxonomy (NCBI): domain Eukaryota; kingdom Metazoa; phylum Arthropoda; class Arachnida; order Araneae; family Theridiidae; genus Latrodectus; species Latrodectus elegans. The sequence goes on from CM057810.1 coordinate 124,242,955, forward strand.
TTAAATACTAATACATCAATATGTTCGCAATTGTATCCTCTACCAGAAATATTTTGGTCACAGACATCTCTAGTGTCCTAAAATTTCCTATACAACCCCCCCTTTTAAAAAATCCAAATTCTTCGGTCTTTTTGGTTGGATTTTAGATAATTGATAAGGTACACACCTCTAAGCATGGGATCTTAATTATTAATGCATCAAAATATTTGCAACAGTGTCTTATATAAGACACACTTTGGTTCTAGACGTATCTAGTGTTCTAAAATAACCTAATCAGCCCCTACACACCTTTTTTAAGAATTCTAATTTTTGTGTCTTTTTGATCGGATTTTAGAAATTTGTTGAGTGCACCGACTCCAACCATAGGATATAAAATAATAATACATGAAAAGTTCGCAACAGTTTCCACTACAAGATTCAGTTTGGCTCCAGACATTTCTAGGTACCTAAAATGGCCTAATCACGCCCCCTCCCATTTTTTAAGCATTTTTGTGTCTTTTTGGTTAGATTTTTGAAAATTGAGGAATGCTACAACTTAAACCATGGGATGTTAAATATTAATAAATCAAAATATTTGCAACAGTGTCCATTACAAGAATCAGTTTTGCCCCAGACATCTCTAGTCTCCTGAAATGTCCTAATCACCCACCCCCCTTTAAAGATATTAAAATTTCGGTCTTTTTGGTTGGATTTTAAATATTTGAAGAGTGATACGGCTCTAACCATGGGATCTTAAATAATAATACATAATGAATTTTGCAACAATGTCCTCTATGAGATTCAATTCGATTTCAGACATCTCAAGTGTTCTAAAATGTACTAATCAGTCCCCAACATATTTTAAAAATTCAAATTATTATGTCTTTTCAGTCAGATTTTATAAAATCGGAAGTGCACCGACTTCAACCATAGGAACTTAAATATTAATACATCATTGTGTTCGCAACAGTCTCCTCTGCAAGATTTAGTTTGGTGCCAGACATTTCTTCTCACCTAAAATGTTCTAATCAACCCCCCTTAAAAATCAATTTTGTGTCTTTTTGATTGAATTTTAAAAAACTGAGGACAGTTATGATTCAAAGCATGATATCTTCAATATTAATAAATAAAAATGTTCGCAACATTCTCGTCTAAAATTTAATTTGGCTCCAGACATTTCTAATCACCTAATTTGACCTAATCACCTCCCCCCCTTTTTTAAGAATTCAAATTTTTCGGTCTTTTTGTTTGGATTTTAGATATTTGAGGAGTGTTACGACACCAACAATGCGATCTTTAATATTAATACATGAAAATGTTCGCATCAGTGTCCTCTTACACATTCAATTTGGTTCCAGACATCACTTGTCGTCTAAAATGTCCTAATCAGCCCCCTTTCTTTTTTAAGATTTCAAATTTTTGTGTTTTTTTTCAGATCTTAGAAAATTGAGAAGAGCTAACACTCCTACCATAGGATCTTAAATATTAATACATGAAAATGATCGAAAAAGTCGCCGCTATAACATTCAATTTGATTCAAGACATTTCTAGTCATCTAAATTGTCCTAATAACCCCCCTCCTCTATAAATTATTAAACTTATGTTTTTTTATCATATTTTAGGAAATTGAGGAGTGTTATTACTCCAACCATGGGATCTTAAATATTACTACGTCAAAATGTTCATAAAAGTCTACTCTTAAAGATTCAGTTTGTTTCCTCACATTTCAAGTAACTAAAGTCTCATAATCAACCCCCCCTTTAAAAAGTCAAATTTTTAAATATTTTCGGTCAAATATTAGAAAAATGAGGAGTGTTGCGACTCCAACCAACTATCTTAAATATTAATACGTCAAAATGTGCGCAACAGTCTCCTCTGCAAGATTCAGTTTGGTGCCAGATATTTCTTCTCACCTAAAATGTCTTAATCAACACCCTTTAAAAATCAATTTTGTGTCTTTTTGATTGTATTTTAAAAAATTGAGGAGTGTTTTGACTATATCCATGGGATCTTTAATATTAATACATAAAAATATTTGCAAAAGTCTTCACTACAATATTAAAATTAGTTAGAGTTATTTCTAGACATCTAAAATGACCTAATCACTCCACCCCACTTTTTTAAGAATTCAAATTTTTGTGTTTTTTGTTTGGATTTTAGATATTTGAGAAGTGTTACGACCCCAACCATGGCATCTTTAATTTTAATACATCAAAATGCTCGCATCAGTATCCTCTACAAGATTCTATTTGGTTCCAGACATCTATAGTGTTATAAAATGTCCTAATCAGCCCCCTTTCCTTTTTCAAGAATTCAAATTTTTTGTCTTTTTGGTCGGATTTTAGAAAATTGAGAAAAATTAAAACTCCAACCATAGGATCTTAAAAATTAATACATGAAAATGTACGAAAAAGTCGCATCTATAAGATTCAGTTTGAATCAAGACATTTCTAGTCCCGTAAAATGGGCTAATAACAACCCCCACCCCCTTCTATAAAGTATTAAACTTTTGTTTTTTTTATCGTATTTTAGGAAATTGAGGAATATTACGATTTCAACCATGCGATTTTAAATATTAATACATCAAAATTTTTGCAATAGTCTCCTTTTCAGAATTTAGTTGGGTGCCAGACATATCTTGACACCTAAAATGTCAAAATCACCACCCAATATTAAAGTGAATTTTGTGTCTTTTTTATTGTATTTTAGATAATTGAGGAGTGTTATGACTCCAACTATGGGTTCTTAAATATTAGTACATCAAAATGTTCATAAATGTCTCCTCTAAAAGATTCAATTTGGCTCTACACATTTCTAGTAAGTAAAGTCTCCTAATCAACCTCCCCCCTTTAAAAAAATCAAATTTTTAAATTTTTTCTGTTAGATTTTAGAAAAATGAGGAGTGTTGCGACTCCAACCATGGGGTCTAAAATATTAATAGATCACAATGTTCGCATTAATTTCTCCTATGAGATTAAATTTGGATCAAGACATCTCTAGGATTGTAAAATGTCCTAATCATCCCCCACATTTTTTTAAGAATTCAAATTTTTCTGTCTTTTTGATCGGATTTTAGAAAATTGAGAATTTTACCGATTCCAACTACAGGATCTTAAATATTAATGCATCAAAATTTTTACAATAGTCTCTTCTTCAGAATTCAGTTCTTTTCCAGACATTTCTTGACCCTTAAAAGGTCCTAATCAACCCCCACTATAAAAGTGAATTTTGTGACTTTTTGATTGTATTTTAGAAAATTGAGGAGTGTTATGAATCCAACCATGGGATCTTAAATATTAGTACATCAAAATGTTCATAAAAGTCTCCTCTAAAAGATTCAGTTTGGTTCAATACATTTCTATTAACTAAAGTCTCCTAATCATCCCCCCCTTTAAAAAGTCAAATTTTTTAATCATTTCCGTCAAATTTTAAAAAATGAGGAGTGTTGCGACTCCAATCATGGTATCTTAAATATTAATATGTCAAAATGTGCGCAAAAGTCTCCGCTGCAAGATTCAGTTTGGTGCCAGACATTTTTTCTCACCTAAAATGTCCTAATCAACCCCCCTTAAAAATAAATTTTGTGTCTTTTTGATTAAATTTTAAAAAATTGATGAGTGTTTTGACTACATCCATGGGATTTTTAATATTAATATATAAAAATATTTGCAAAAGTCTTCACAACAATATTTAGTTTAGCTAAAGTTATTTCTAGACATCTAAAATGACCTAATCACTCCACCCGACTTTTTTAAGAATTCAAATTTTTGTGTCTTTTTGTTTGGATTTTAGATATTTGAGAAGTGTTACGACCCCAGCCATGGGCCCTTTAATTTTAATACATCAAAATGCTCGCATCAGTATCCTCTACAAGATTCTATTTGGTTCCAGACATCTACAGTTTTAAAAAATGTCCTAATCAGCCCACTTTCCTTTTTCAAGAATTTAAATTTTTTGTCTTTTTGGTCGGATTTTAGAAAATTTAGAAAAATTAAAACTCCAACCATAGGATCTTAAAAACTAATACATGAAAATGTACGAAAAAGTCGCATCTATAAGATTCAGTTTATATCAAGACATTTCTAGCCCCGTAAAATGGGCTAATAACAAACCCCCCTTCTATAAAATATTAAACTTTTGTTCTTTTTTATCGTATTTTAGGAAATTGAGGAATATTACGATTTCAACCATGTGATTTTAAATATTAATACATCAAAATTTTTGCAATAGTCTCCTTTTCAGAATTTAGTTTATTGCAATACATGTGTTGACACTTAAAATGTCTTAATCACCCCCACTATAAAAGTGAATTTTGTGTGCTTTTGATTGTATTTTAGAAAATTGAGGAGTGTTATGACTCCAAACATGGGATCTTAAATATTGATACATCAAAATGTTCATAAAGGTCTCCTCTAAAAGATTCAATTTTGCTCCACTTATTTCTAGTACTAAAGTCTCCCAGTCAACACCCCCTTTAAATAAATCAAATTTTTAAATTTTTTCAGTTAAATTTTAGAAAAGTGAAGAGTGTTGCGACTCCAACCATGGGATCTAAAATATTAATACGTCAAAATGTTCGCAACAGTGTCTTCTATGAGAATAAATTTGGTTCTAGACATCTCTAGTGTTATATAATATCCTAATTATACCCCCCTTTTTTTAAGAATTCAAATTTCTGTGTCTTTTTGATCGGATTTTAGAAAATTGAGGAGGGCACCGACCCCAACCATAGGATCTTAAATATTAATACATCAAAAGGTTTGCAATAGTCTCTTCTTCAGAATTCACATTGGTTCCAGACATTTCTTGACACCTAAAATATCCTAATCAACCCCCGAAATAAAAGTAAATTTTGTGTGTTTTTGATTGTATTTTAGAAAATTGAGGAGTGTTACGACTCCAACCATGGGATCTTAAATATTAGTAAATCAAAATGTTCATAAATGTCTCTTCTAAAAGATTCAATTTGGCTCCACACGTTTCTAGTAAGTAAAGTCTTTTAATCAACCCCCTCACTTTAAAGAAATCAAATTTTTAAATTTTTTCGGTTAAATTTTGGAAAAATGAGGAGTGTTGCGACTCCAACCATGGGATCTAAAATATTAATACATCAAAATGTTCGCAACAACTTCTGCTATGAGATTGAATTACGTTCTAGACATCTCTAGGGATGTAAAATGTCCTAATACTCCCCCCCTTTTTTAAGAATCCAAATTTTTGTGTCTTTTTGAACGGATTATAGAAAATTGAAGATTTTACCGACTCCAACCTAAGGATATTAAATATTAACACATCAAAATGTTTGCAATAGTCTCTTCTTCAGAACTCAGTTTTGTTCCAGACATTTCTTGACACCTATAATGTCCTAATCAACTCCCAATATAAAAGTGAATTTTGTGTCTTTTTGATTGTATTTTAGAAAAATGAGGAGTTTTATGACACTAACCATGGGATCTTAAATATTAGTATATCAAAATATTCATAAAAGTCTCCTCTAAAATATTCAGTTTGGTTCCACAAATTTCTAGTAACAAAAGTCTCATAATAAACCCCCCTTCCCCTTAAAAAGTCAAAGTTTTAAATCTTTACGGTGAAATTTTAAAAAAATATGGAGTGTTGCGACTTCAACCATGGTATCTTAAATATTAATACGACACAATATGTGCAACAGTCTCCTCTGCAACATTCAGTTTAGTGCCAGACATTTCTTCTCACCTAAAATGTTCTAATCAACCCCCCTTAAAAATCAATTTTGTGTCTTTTTGATTGTGTTTTAAAAAATTGAGGATTGTTTTGACTCGAACCATGGGAACTTTAATATTAATACATAAAAATGTTTGCAACAGTCTTCTCTACAATATTCAATTTAGCTCCAGACATTTCTAGTCATCTAAAATGACCTAATTACAACACCTCACTTTTTTAAGAATTCAATTTTTTGTGCCTTTTTGGTTTGATTTTAGACATTTGAGGAGTTTTACGACCCCAACCATGCGATCTTTAATTTTAATACATCAAAATGTTCGCGTCAGTATCCTCTATAAGATTCAATTTGGTTCCAGACATCGATAGTGTTCTAAAATGTCCTAATCAGCCCGCTTTCTTTTTTTAATAATTTAAATTTTTTGTGTATTTGGTTGGATTTTAGAAAATTGAGAAAAAATAAAACTCCATCCATAGTATCTTAAATATTAATGCATGATCATGTTAAAAAATAGCCTCTACAAGATTCAGTTTGATTCAAGACATTTCTAGCCCTGTAAAATATCCTAATTAATCCCCATTCTCGATAAAGTTTTAAACTTATGTTTTTTTTTTTTAGTATTTTAGGAAATTGAGGAGTGTTATGATTTCAACCATGGGATCTAAAATATATTAATACATCAAAATGCTCGCAACTGTGTCTCCTACGGGATTAAATTTGGTTCTAGACATCTGTATGGTTGTAAAATGTCCTAATCATCCCCCCCTATTTTAAGAATACAAATTTTTGTGTCTTTTTGATCAGATTTTAGAAAATTGAGAAGTGCACCGACCCCAACCATAGGATCTTAAATATTAATACATCAAAATGTTTGCAATAGTCTCTTCTTGAGAATTCATTTTTGTTCCAGACATTTCTTGACCCCTAAAATGTCCTAATCAACCCCCACTATAAAAGTGAATTTTCTGTCTGTTTGATTGTATTTTATAAATTTGAGGAGTGCTGTGACTCCAATCATGGTATCTTAAACATTAGTATATCAAAATATTCATAAATGCTCCTCTAAAAGATTCAGTTTGGTTCCACACATTTCTAGTAACTTAAGTCTCATAATCAACCCCCCACCCTTTAAAAAAGTCAAAATTTTAAATCATTTCGGTCAAATTTTAGAAAAATGAGGAGTTTTGCGACTCCAACCATTTTATCTTAAATATTAATACGTCAAAATGTGCGCATCAGTCTCCAAAACAAGATTCGGCTTGGTGCTTGACATTTCTGGACACCTAAAATGTCCTGATCTCCCCCTTATAAAAATAAATTTTCTGTAATTTTGATTGTATTTGAAAAAATTGAGGAGTCTTAACATTTCAACCATGAGGTCTTAAATACTAATCGTCAATATGTTCGCAAATGTATCCTCTACCACAAATATTTTGGTTACAGACATCTCTAGTCTCCTAAAATTTCCTATACAAACCCCCCTTTTAAAGAATCCAAATTCTTCGGTCTTTTTGGTTGGATTTTAGATAATTGATAAGGTATACACCTCTAAACATGGGATCTTAATTATTAATACATCAAAGTATTCGAAACAGTGTCTTCTATAAGACACAATTTGGTTCTAGACGTATCTAGTGTTCTAAAATGTCCTAATCAGCGCCTTCACACCTTTTTTAAGAATTCTAATTTTTGAGTCTTTTTATCGGATTTTAGAAATTTGAGGAGTGCACCGGCTCCAACCATAGGATCTTAAATATTAATACATGAAAATGATCGCAACAGTTTCCACTACAAGATTCAGTTTGGCTCCAGACATTTCTAGGCACCTAAAATAACCTAATCACGCCCCATCCCCTTTTTTAAGAATTCAAATTTTTCGGTCTTTTTGTTTGTATTTTAGATATTTGTGGAGTGTCACGACACCAACAATGCGATCTTTAATATTAATTCATCAAAATGTTCACATCAGTGTCCTCTTCCACATTCAATTTGGTTCCAGACATCTCTTGTCGTCTAAAATGTCCTAATCAACCCCCTTTCTTTTTTAAGATTTCAAATTTTTGTGTTTTTTGTTCAGATCTTAGAAAATTGTGAAGAGCTAACACTCCAACCATAGGATCTTAAATATTAATACATGAAATTGATCGAAAAAGTCGTAGCTATAAGATTCAATTTGATTCAAGACATTTCTAGGCATTTAAATTGTCCTAATAACCCCCCTCTATAAATTATTAAACTTATGTTTTTTTATCGTATTTTAGGAAATTGTGGAGTGTTGTGATTTCTTTCATGGGATCTTAAATATATATATTAATACATTAAAATGTTTGCAATAGTCTCCTTTTCAGAACACAGTTGGCTTCTAGACATTTCTTGACGCCTAAAATATCCTAATCACCCCCCAATATAAAAGTGCATTTTGTGTGTTCTAAGTTCAAAATTTTCTCAAAATCTGCATAAATTTCCAATTTATACACAAACAAACGGTTTTTTCAGTAGTAAATCACATTCTAAGGCAAACTGTGGTATTTATTTTATTATAAAAATATATTTTATATGAGAAAAAAGGGATATCGTATGGTACGCCCATATGTTACCCGTGACTTAAGATTCCCACTACGATTGAGTTCAAAATGCCCTTATATCCTTCAAAATACCCTTTTTGTATACAAAAAAATTACCTAGAATCACCTAGTCACGCCTCCCCTGTTTTTAAGAATTCAAACTTTTTTATCGTATTGTTTGGATTTTAGATATTTGAGGAGTGTTACGACACCAACAATGCGATCTATAGTATTAATACATCAAAATGTGCGCAACAGTCTCCGCTGCAAGATTCAGTTTGGTGCCAGACATTTTTTCTCACCTGAAATGTCCTAATCAACCCCCCTTAAAAATCAATTTTGTGTCTTTTTGATTAAATTTTAAAAAATAGATGAGTGTTTTGACTATATCCAAGGGATCTTTAATATTAATACATAAAAATATTTGCAAAAGTCTTCACTACAATATTAAAATTAGTTAGAGTTATTTCTAGACATCTAAAATGACCTAATCACTCCACCCCACTTTTTTAAGAATTCAAATTTTTGTGTCTTTTTGTTTGGATTTTAGATATTTGAGGAGTGTTACGACCCCAACCATGGGATCTTTAATTTTAATACATCAAAATGCTCGCATCAGTATCCTCTACAAGATTCTATTTGGTTCCAGACATCTATAGTGTTATAAAATGTCCTAATCAGCCCCCTTTCCTTTTTCAAGAATTCAAATTTTTTGTCTTTTTGGTCGGATTTTAGAAAATTGAGAAAAATTAAAACTCCAACCATAGGATCTTAAAAATTAATACATGAGAATGTACGAAAAAGTCGCATCTAAAAGATTCAGTTTGTATCAAGACATTTCTAGTCCCGTAAAATGGGCTAATAACACCCCCCCTTCTATAAAGTATTAAACTATTGTTGTTTTTATCGTATTTTAGGAAATTGAGGAATATTACGATTTCAACCATGCGATTTTAAATATATTAATACATCAAAATTTTTGCAATAGTCTCCTTTTCAGAATTTAGTTGGGTGCAATACATATCTTGACACCTAAAATGTCTTAATCACCCCCCACTATAAAAGTGAATTTCTTGTGTTTTTGATTGTATTTTAGAAAATTGAGGAGTGTTATGACTCCAACCATGGGATCTTAAATATTGGTACATCAAAATGTTCATAAATGTCTCCTCTAAAAGATTCAATTTTGCTCCACTTATTTCTACTACCTAAAGTCTCCCAGTCAACACCCCCTTTAAATAAATCAAATTTTTAAATTTTTTCAGTTAAAATTTAGAAAAGTGAGGAGTGTTGCGACTCCAACCATGGGATCTAAAATATTAATACATCAAAATGTTCGCAACAGTGTCTTCTATGACAATAAATTTGGTTCTAGACATCTCTAGGGTTATAAAATATCCTAATCATACCCCCCCTTTTTTAAGAATTCAAATTTTTGTGTCCTTTTGATCGGATTTTAGAAATTTGAGGAGTGCACCGGCTCCAACCATAGGATCTTAACTATTAATACATGAAAATGTTCGCAACAGTTTCCACTACAAGATTCAATTTGGCTCCACACATTTCTAGTAAGTAAAGTCTCCTAATCAACCCTCCCCCCTTTAAAGAAATCAAATTTTTAAATTTTTTCGGTTAAATTTTGGAAAAATGAGAAGTGTAGCGACTCCAACCATGGGATCTAAAATATTAATACATCAAAATGTACGCAACAATTTCTGCTATGAGATTGAATTTTGTTCTAGACATCTCTAGGGTTGTAAAATGTCCTAATACTCCCACCCTTTTTTTAAGAATCCAAATTTTTGTGTCTTTTTTATCGGATTTTAGAAAATTGAAGATTTTACCGCCTCCAACCATAGGATCTTAAATATTAACACATCAAAATGTTTGCAATAGTCTCTTCTTCAGAATTCACATTGGTTCCAGACATTTCTTGACACCTATAATGTCCTAATCAACTCCCATTATAAAAGTGAATTTTGTGTCTTTTTGATTGTATTTTAGAAAAATGAGGAGTTTTATGACACTAACCATGTGATCTTAAATATTAGTATATCAAAATGTTCATAAAAGTCTCCTCTAAAATATTCAGTTTGGTTCCACAAATTTCTAGTAACAAAAGTCTTATAATAAACCCCCCTCCCCTTAAAAAGTCAAATTTTTAAATCTTTACGGTCAAATTTTAGAAAAATGAGGAGTGTTGCGACTCCAACCATGGTATCTTAAATATTAATACGTCAAAATGTGCGCATCAGTCTCCAAAACAAGATTCGGGTTGGTGCTCGACATTTCTGGACACCTAAAATGTCCTGATCTCCCCCTTATAAAAATAAATTTTGTGTAATTTTGATTGTATTTGAAAAAATTGAGGATTGTTAATATTTCAACAATGGGGTCTTAATTCCTAATACATCAATATGTTCGCAAATGTATCCTTTACCAGAAATATTTTGGTCACAGACATCTCTAGTGTCCTAAAATTTCCTATACAACCCCCTCCCCTTTTAAAAAATCTAAATTCTTCGGTCTTTTTGGTTGGAATTTAGATAATTGATAAGGTATAGGCACCTCTAACCATGGGATCTTAGTTATTAATACATCAAAATATTCGCAACAGTGTCTTATATAAGACCCACTTTGGTTCTAGACGTATCTAGTGTTCTAAAATATCCTAATCAGCCCCTACACACCTTTTTTAAGAATTCTAAATTTTGTGTCTTTTTGATCGGATTTTAGAAATTTGTTGAGTGCACCGACTCCAACCATAGGATGTTAAATATTAATACATGAAAATGTTCGCAACAGTTTCCACTACAAGATTCAGTTTGGCTCCAGACATTTCTAGGTACCTAATCACGCCCCCCCATTTTTTAAGCATTTTTGTGTTTTTTTGGATAGAGTTTTAAAAATTGACGAATGCTACAACTTAAACCATGGCATGTTAAATATTAATAAATGCAAATATTTGCAACAGTGTCCTATACAAGAATCAGTTTTGCCACAGACATCTCTAATCTCCTGAAATGTCCTAATCACCCCCCACTCCCTTTAAAGATATTAAAAGTTCGGTCTTTTTGGTTGGATTTTAAATATTTGAAAAGTGATACGGCTCTAACCATATGATCTTAAATAATAATACATAATGAATTTTGCAACAATATCGTCTATGAGATTCAATTCGATTCCAGACATATCAAGTGTTCTAAAATGTACTAATCAGCCCCCAACATTTTTTAAATATTCAAATTATTATGTCTTTTCAGTCGGATTTTAAAAAATCGGAAGTGCACCGACTTCAACCATAGGATCTTAAATATTAATACATCATTGTGTTCGCAACAGTCTCCTCTGCAAGATTTAGTTTAATGCCAGACATTTCTTCTCACCTAAAATGTTCTAATCAACCCCCCTTAAAAATCAATTTTGTGTCTTTTTGATTGTATTTAAAAAAACTGAGGAGAGTTATGATTCAAAGCATGGTATCTTCAATATTATTACATAAAAATGTTCGCAACACTCTCGTCTAAACTTTAATTTGGCTCCAGACATTTCTAGTCACCTAAAATGACCTAATCACCTCCCCCCCCTTTTTTAAGAATTCAAAATTTTCGGTCTTTTTGTTTGGATTTTAGATATTTGAGGAGTGTTACGACACAAACAATGCGATCCTTCATATTTATACATGAAAATGTTCGCATCAGTTTCCTCTTCCACATTCAATTTGGTTCCAGACATCTCTTGTCGTCTAAAATGTAATAATCAGCCCCCTTTCTTTTTTAAGATTTCAAATTTTTGTTGTTTTTGTTCAGATCTTAGAAAATTGAGAAGAGCTAACACTCCAACCATAGGATCTTAAATATTAATACATGAAAATGATCGAAAAAGTCGCCGCTATCAGATTCAATTTGATTCAAGACATTTCTAGGCATCTAAATTGTCCTAATAACCCCCCTCCTGTATAAATTATTATGTTTTTTTTATCGTATTTTAGGAAATTGAGGAGTGTTAGGATTTCAACCATGGGATCTTAAATATTAATACATCAAAATGTTTGCAATAGTCTCCTCTTCAGAAATCAGTTGGTTTCAAGACATTTCTTTACACCTAAATTGTCCTATTCACCCCCAGCTATGAAAGTGAATTTTGTGTGTTTTTGTTTGTATTTTAGAAAATTGAGGAGTGTTATTACTCCAACCATGGGATCTTAAATATTACTATATCAAAATGTTCATAAACGTCTCCTCTTAAAGATTCAGTTTGGTTCCACACATTTCTAGTACCTAAAGTCTCCCAGTCAACACCCCCCTTTAAATAAATCAAATTTTTAAATTTTTTCAGTTAAATTTTAAAAAATTGAGGAGTTTTAAGACTCCAACCATGGGATCTAAAATATTAATACATCAAAATGTTCGCAACAGTGTCTTCTATGAGAATAAATTTGGTTCTAGACATCTCTAGGGTTATAAAATATCCTAATCATCCCCCCCCTTTTTTAAGAATTCAAAATTTTGTGTCTTTTTGATCGAATTTTAGAAAATTGAGGAGTGCAATCCCAACCATAGGATCTTAATATTAATACATCAAACTGTTCGCACCAGTTTCCTCTACAAGATTCAATTTGGTTCCAGACATTTCTAGTAAGTAAAGTCTCTTAATCAACCCTCCTCCTTTAAAGAAATCAAATTTTTAAATTTTTTCGGTTAAATTTTAGAAAATTGAGGAGTGTAGAACTCCAACCATGGGATCTTAAAATATTAATACATCAAAATGTTCGATAAATTTCTCTATGAGATTGAATTTGGTTCTAGACATCTCTAGTGTTGTAAAATGTCCTAATACTCCCCCCCTTTTAAAGAATCCAAATTTTTGTGTCTTTTTATCGGATTTTAGAAAATTGAAGATTTTACCGACTCCAGCCATAGGATCTTAAATATTAATACATCAAAAGGTTTGCAATAGTCTCTTCTTCAGAATTCACATTGGTTACAGATATTTCTTTTCACCTAAAATGTACTAATTACTCCCACTATAAAATGTCAATTTGGTGTCTTTTTGATTGTCTTTTATAAAATTGAGGAGTGTCATGAATCCAACCATGCGATCTTTAATATTAGTACATCAAAATGTTCATAAATGTCTCTTCTAAAAGATTCAATTTGGCTCCACACATTTCTAGTAAGTAAAGTCTCCTAATCAACCCCCCTCCCTTTAAAGAAATCAAATTTTTAAATTTTTTCGGTTAAATTTTAGAAAAATGAGGAGTGTTGCGACTCCAACCATGGTATCTTAAATATTAATACGTCAAAATGTGAGCATGTCTCCAAAACAAGATTCGGCTTGGTGCTCGACATTTCTGGACACCTAAAATCTCCTGATCTCCCCCTTATAAAAATAAATTTTGTGTAATTTTGATTGTATTTGAAAAAATTGAGGATTGTTAACATTTCAACAATGGGGTCTTAATTCCTAATACATCAATATGTTCGCAAATGTATCCTCTACCAGAAATATTTCGGTCACAGACATCTCTAGTGTCCTAAAATTTCCTATACACCCCCCCTTTTAAAAAATCTAAATTCTTCGGTCTTTTTGGTTGGATTTTAGGTAATTGATAAGGTATAGGCACCTCTAACCATGGGATCTTAATTATTAATACATCAAAATATTCGCAACAGTGTCTTATATAAGACCCACTTTGGTTCTAGACGTATCTAGTGTTCTAAATTATCCTAATCAGCCCCTACACACCTTTTTTAAGAATTCTAATTTTTGTGTCTTTTTGATCGGATTTTAGAAATTTGTTGAGTGCACCGACTCCAACCATAGGATGTTAAATATTAATACATGAAAATGTTCGCAACAGTTTCCACTACAAGATTCAGTTTGGCTCCAGACATTTCTAGGTACCTAAAATGGCCTAATTACGCCCCCTCCCATTTTTTAAGCATTTTTGTGTCTTTTTGTTTAGAGTTTTAAAAATTGACGAATGCTACAACTTAAACCATGGCATGTTAAATGTTAATAAATGCAAATATTTGCAACAGTGTCCTATACAAGAATCAGTTTTGCCCCAGACATCTCTAGTCTCCTGAAATGTCCTAATCACCCCCCCCTCCCTTTAAAGATATTAAAATTTCGGTCTTTTTGGTTGGATTTTAAATATTTGAAAAGTGATACGGCTCTAACTATGGGATCTTAAATATTAATACATAATGAATTTTGCAACAATGTCGTCTATGAGATTCTATTCGATTCCAGACATATCAAGTGTTCTAAAATGTACTAATCTGCCCCCAACATTTTTTAAATATTCAAATTATTATGTCTTTTCAGTCGGATTTTAAAAAATCGGAAGTGCACCGACTTCAACCATAGGATCTTAAATATTAATACATCATTGTGTTCGTAACAGTCTCCTCTGCAAGATTTAGTTTGGTGCCAGACATTTCTTCTCACCTAAAATGTCTTAATCAACCCCCCTTAAAAATCAATTTTGTGTCTTTTTGATTGTATTTTAAAAAATTGAGGATTGTTACGACCCCAACCATGCGATCTTTAATTTTAATACATAAAAAAGTTTCGCATCAGTATCCTCTACAAGATTCAATTTAGTTACAGACATCTGTAGTGTTCTAAAATGTCCTAATCAGCCCACTTTCTTTTTTAAAGAATTCAAATTTTTTGTCTTTTTGGTTGGTTTTTAAAAAATTGAGAAGAACTCCAACTCCATCCATAGGATCATAAATATTAATGCATGAAAATGTTCGAAAAACACGCCTATACAAGATTCAGTTTGATTCAAGACATTTCTAGTCCTCTAAAATGTCCTAATACTAAAAAAACATACTAAAAAAACATAAGTTTTATAAGTATTAAACTTATGTTTTTTTATCGTATTTTAGGAAATTGAGGAGTGTCAAGATTTCAACCATGGGATCTTAAATGTTATTACATCAAAATGTTTGCAATAGTCTCTTCTTCAGAATTCAGTTTGGATCCAGACATTTCTTGACACCTAAAATTTCCTAATCACCCCCTATATAAAAGTGAATTTTGTGTGTTTCTGTTTCTATATTAGAAAATTGAGGAGGGTTATGACTCCAACCATGGGATCTTAAATATTAATAAGTCAAAATGTGCGCAACAGTCTCCGCTGCAAGATTCAGTTTGTTGCCAGACATTTCTTCTCACCTAAAATGACCTAATAATCCCCCCTTAAAAATCAATTTTGTGCCCTTTTGATTGTATTTTAAAAAATTGCGGAGTGTTTTGACTCCATCCATGGGATCTTTAATATTAATACATAAAAGTGTTCGAAACAGTGTCCTGCACAAGATTTAATTTGACTCCAGACATTTCTAGTCACCTAAAATGACCTAGTCATGTCCCCCCCCTTTTTCAAGAATTCAAATTTTTCTGTCGTTTTGGTTGGATTTTAGATATTTGAGAAGTGTTACGACCCAATCCATGCGATCTTTAATTTTAATGCATCAAATTGTTCGCATCAGTATCCTCTACAAGATTCAATTTGGTTTCAGACATCTATAGTGTTTTAAAATGTCCTAATCAGCCCCATTTCCTTTTTTAAGAATACAAATTTTTCGTCCATTTGTTCGGATTTTAGAAAATTGAGAAGAGATACAACTCCAACCATAGTATCTTAAATATTAATACATGAAAATGATCGAAAAAATCGCTGCTGTAAGATTCAATTTGATTCAAGACATTTCTAGGCATCTAAAATGTCCTAATAACCTCCCCCCCTGTATAAAGTATTAAACTTTTGTTTTTTTATAGTATTTTAGGAAATCGAGGAGTATTATGATTTCAATCATGGAATCTTAAATATATATTAATACATATACATGTTTGCAAGAGTCTCTTCTTAAGAATTCAGTTTTGTTTTAGACATTTCTTGACCCCTAAAATGCCCTATTCATCCCCCTCTATAAAAGTGAATTTTGTGTCTTTTTAATTGTATTTTAGAAAATTGTGAGGAGTGTTATAACTCCAACCATATGATCTTAAATATTATTTTATCAAAATGTTCATAAATGTCTCCTCTAAAAGATTCAATTTCACTCCACACATTTCTAGTACCAAAAGTCTCATAATCAACCCCCTCCCACCTTTCAAAAGACAAATTTTTAAATCTTTCCTGTCAAATTTTAGAAAAATTAGGAGAGTTGCGACTCAACCATGTGATCTTACATATGAATACGTCAAAATGCGCTCAACCGTCTCCTCTACAAGTTTCAATTTGGTTCCTGACATTTCTTGTCACCTATAATGACATAATAACGTGCCCCCTTTTTTAATAATTCAAATTTGTCGTTCTTTTTGTTTGGATTTTTGATATTTGAGGAGTATTACAAATTTAACCATGGGATCTTTAAAATTAATACATCAAAATGTTCGCATCAATGTCCTCTAAGAGATTCAATTTGGTTCCTGTCATCTCTAGTGTTCTAAAATGTTTAAGCAGCACCCTTTCTCTTTGAAGAATTAAAATTTTTGTGTCTTTTTGGGCGGGCTTTAGAAAATTCAGAAGAGCTTCTATTCCAAACAAAGGATCTTAAACATTAATGCATGAAAATGTTCGAAAAAGTCGCCTCTACAAGATTCAGTTTGATTTGACATTTCTAGCCCTTTAAAATGTCCTCATAACCCCCCCCCTCAATAAAGTATTAAACATATGTTTTTTATCGTATTTTAGAAAATTTTGGAGTGTTATGATTTCTTTCATGGGATCTTAAATATTAATACATTAAAATGTTTGCAATAGTCTCCTCTTCAGAACACAGTGGGCTTCTAGACATTTCTTGACACCTAAAATATCCTAATCACCCCCCACTATAAAAGTGAATTTTGTGTGTTTTTGTTTGTATTTTAGAAAATTGAGGAATGTTATGACTCCAACCATGGGTTCTTAAATATTACTACATCAAAATGTTCATAAAAGTCTCCTCTAAAAGATTCAGTTTGGTTCCACACATTTCTAATAACTAAAGTCTCATAATCAACCCCCACTTTAAAAAGTCAAATTTTTTAATCTTTTCGGTCAAATATTAGAAAAATGAGGAGTGTTACGACTCCAACCAACTATCTTAAACATTAATACTTCAAATGTGCGCAACAGTCTCCTCTGCGAGATTCAGTTTGGTGCCAGACATTTCTTCTCACCTAAAATGTCGTAATCAACCCCTCTTAAAAATCAATTTTGTGTCTTTTTGATTGTATTTTAAAAAATTGAGGAGTGTTACGACCCCATCCATGCGATCTTTAATATTAATACATAAAAGTGTTCGAAACAGTGTCCTGCACAAGATTTAATTTGACTCCAGACATTTCTAGTCACCTAAAATGACCTAGTCATGTCCCCCCCCTTTTTCAAGAATTCAAATTTTTCTGTCGTTTTGGTTGGATTTTAGATATTTGAGAAGTGTTACGACCCAATCCATGCGATCTTTAATTTTAATGCATCAAATTGTTCGCATCAGTATCCTCTACAAGATTCAATTTGGTTTCAGACATCTATAGTGTTTTAAAATGTCCTAATCAGCCCCATTTCCTTTTTTAAGAATACAAATTTTTCGTCCATTTGTTCGGATTTTAGAAAATTGAGAAGAAATACAACTCCAACCATAGTATCTTAAATATTAATACATGAAAATGATCGAAAAAATCGCTCCTGTAGGATTCGATTTGATTCAAGACATTTCTAGGCATCTAAAATGTCCTAATAACCTCCACCCCTCTATAAAGTATTAAACTTTTGTTTTTTTTTATAGTATTTTAGGAAATAGAGGAGTATTATGATTTCAATCATGGAATCTTAAATATATATTAATACATATACATGTTTGCAAGAGTCTCTTCTTAAGAATTCAGTTTTGTTTTAGACATTTCTTGACCCCTAAAATGCCCTATTCATCCCCCTCTATAAAAGTGAATTTTGTGTCTTTTTAATTGTATTTTAGAAAATTGTGAGGAGTGTTATAACTCCAACCATATGATCTTAAATATTATTTTATCAAAATGTTCATAAATGTCTCCTCTAAAAGATTCAATTTCACTCCACACATTTCTAGTACCAAAAGTCTCATAATCAACCCCCTCCCACCTTTCAAAAGACAAATTTTTAAATCTTTCCTGTCAAATTTTAGAAAAATTAGGAGAGTTGCGACTCCAACCATGGGATCTTAAATATTAATACGTCAAAATGTGCGCAACAGTCTCCTCTACAAGTTTCAATTTGGTGCCTGACATTTCTAGTCACCTAAAATGACCTAATCACGTGCCCCCTTTTTTAATAATTCAAATTTGTCGTTCTTTTTGTTTGGATTTTTGATATTTGAGGAGTATTACAAATTTAACCATGGGATCTTTAAAATTAATACATCAAAATGTTCGCATCAATGTCCTCTAAGAGATTCAATTTGGTTCCTGTCATCTGTAGTGTTCTAAAATGTCCTAAGCAGCACCCTTTCTCTTTGAAGAATTAAAATTTTTGTGTCTTTTTGGACGGGCTTTAGAAAATTCAGAAGATTTTCTATTCCAACCAAAGGATCTTAAACATTAATGCATGAAAATGTTCGAAAAAGTCGCCTCTACAAGATTCAGTTTGATTTGAGATTTCTAGCCCTTTAAAATGTCCTCATAACCCCCCCCCTCAATAAAGTATTAAACATATGTTTTTTTATCGTATTTTAGGAAATTTTGGAGTGTTATGATTTCTTTCATGGGATCTTAAATATTAATACATTAAAATGTTTGCAATAGTCTCCTCTTCAGAACACAGTGGGCTTCTAGACATTTCTTGACACCTAAAATATCCTAATCACCCCCCACTATAAAAGTGAATTTTGTGTGTTTTTGTTTGTATTTTAGAAAATTGAGGAATGTTATGACTCCAACCATGGGTTCTTAAATATTACTACATCAAAATGTTCATAAAAGTCTCCTCTAAAAGATTCAGTTTGGTTCCACACATTTCTAGTAACTAAAGTCTCATAATAAACCCCCCTCCTTTAAAAAGTCAAATTTTTAAATCTTTTCGGTCAAATTTTAGTAGAATGAAGAGTGTGTCGACTCCAACCATGGTATCTTAATTATTAATACGTCAAAATGTGCGCAACAGTCTCCTCTGAAAGATTCAGTTTGGTGCCAGATTTTTCTTCTCACCTAAAATGTCCTAATCAACCCCTCTTAAAAATCAATTTTGTGTCTTTTTGATTGTATTTCAAAAAATTGAGGAGACTTTTGACCGCAACCATGGGATCTTTAATATTAATACATAAAATTGTAGGCAACAGTGTCCTCTACCAGATTAATACTGGCTCCAGACATTTCTAGTCACCTAAAATGACCTAGTGACGTCCCCCCATTTTTTAAGAATTCAAATTTTTCGGTCGTTTTGGTTGGATTTTAGATATTTGAGGAGTATTACGATCCCAACCATGCGATCTGTAATTTTAATTAATCAAAGTGTTCGCATCAGTATCCTCTACAAGATTCAATTTGATTCCAGACATCTATTGTGTTTTAAAATGTCCTAATGAGCCCCCTTTCCTTTTTTAAGAATTCAAAGTTTTTGTCTTTTCGGTCGGATTTTAAAAAATTGAGAAGAATTCCAACTCCAACCATAGGATCTTAAATAGTAATACATGAAAATGTTCGATAAAGTCGCCTCTATGAGATTCAGTTTGATTCAAGACATTTCTAGTGCTCTAAAATGTCCTAATACCCCTCCTTTATAAAGTATTAAACTTTTGTTTTTTTATCCTATTTTAGGAAATTGAAGAGTATTATGAGATTTCAACCATGGGATCTTAAATATTATTACATCAAAATGTTTGCAATAGTCTCTTCTTCAGAATTCAGTTTGGTTCCAGATATTTCTTGACACCTAAAATGTCCTAATCATTCCCCTGTCTTAAAGTGAATTTTGTGCCATTTTGATTGTTTTTATAGAAAATTGAGGAGTGTTATGACTCCAACCATGGGATCTTAAATATTAGTATATAAAAATGTTCACAAATGTCTCCTCTAAAAGATTCAGTTTGGTTCCACACATTTCTAGTAACTTAAGTCTCATAATCAACCCCCCACCCTTTAAAAAGTCAAATTTTTAAATCATTTCGGTCAAATTTAAGAAAAATGAGGAGTGTTGCGACTCCAACCATGGTATCTTAAATATTAATACGTCAAAATGTGCGCATCAGTCTCCAAAACAAGATTCGGCTTGGTGCTCGACATTTCTGGACACCTAAAATGTCCTGATCTCACCCTTATAAAAATAAATTTTGTGTAATTTTGATTGTATTTGAAAAAATTGAGGATTGTTAACATTTCAACAATGGGGTCTTAATTCCTAATACATCAATATGTTCGCAAATGTATCCTTTACCAGAAATATTTTGGTCACAGACATGTCTAGTGTCCTAAAATTTCCTATACAACCCCCCCCCTTTTAAAAAATCTAAATTCTTCGGTCTTTTTGGTTGGATTTTAGATAATTGATAAGGTATAGGCACCTCTAACCATGGGATCATAATTATTAATACATCAAAATGTTCGCAACAGTGTCTTATATAAGACCGACTTTGGTTCTAGACGTATCTAGTGTTCTAAAATATCCTAATCAGCCCCTACACACCTTTTTTAAGAATTCTAATTTTTGTGTCTTTTTGATCGGATTTTAGAAATTTGTTGAGTGCACCGACTCCAACCATAGGATGTTAAATATTAATACATGAAAATGTTCGCAACAGTTTCCACTACAAGATTCAGTTTGGCTCCAGACATTTCTAGGTACCCAAAATGGCCTAATTACGCCCCCTCCCATTTTTTAAGCATTTTTGTGTCTTTTTGGTTAGAGTTTTAAAAATTAACGAATGCTACAACTTAAACCATGGCATGTTAAATATTAATAAATGCAAATTTTTGCAACAGTGTCCTATACAAGAATCAGTTTTGCCCCAGACATCTCTAGTCTCCTGAAATGTCCTAATCACCCCCCCTCCCTTTAAAGATATTAAAATTTCGGTCATTTTGGTTGGATTTTAAATATTTGAAAAGTGATACGGCTCTAACCATATGATCTTAAATAATAATACATAATGAATTTTGCAACAATGTCGTCTATGAGATTCAATTCGATTCCAGACATATCAAGTGTTCTAAAATGTACTAATAAGCCCCCAACATTTTTTAAATATTCAAATTATAATGTCTTTTCAGTCGGATTTTAAAAAATCGGAAGTGCACCGACTTCAACCATAGGATCTTAAATATTAATACATCATTGTGTTCGCAACAGTCTCCTCTGCAAGATTTAGTTTAATGCCAGACATTTCTTCTCACCTAAAATGTTCTAATCAACCCCCCTTAAAAATCAATTTTGTGTCTTTTTGATTGTATTTAAAAAAACTGAGGAGAGTTATGATTCAAAGCATGGTATCTTCAATATTATTACATAAAAATGTTCGCAACAGTCTCGTCTAAAATTTAATTTGGCTCCAGACATTTCTAGTCACCTAAAATGACCTAATCACCTCCCCCCCTTTTTTAAGAATTCAAATTTTTCGGTCTTTTTGTTTGGATTTTAGATATTTGAGGAGTGTTACGACACCAACAATGCGATCCTTCATATTAATACATGAAATTGTTCGCATCAGTGTCCTCTTCCACATTCAATTTGGTTCCAGACATCACTTGTCGTCTAAAATGTAATAATCAGCCCCCTTTCTTTCTTAAGATTTCAAATTTTTGTTGTTTTTGTTCAGATCTTAGAAAATTGAGAAGAGCTAACACTCCAACCATAGGATCTTAAATATTAATACATGAAAATGATCGAAAAAGTCGCCGCTATAAGATTCAATTTGATTCAAGACATTTCTAGGCATCTAAATTGTCCTAATAACCCCCCTCCTCTATAAATTATTATGTTTTTTTTTATCGTATTTTAGGAAATTGAGGAGTGTTAGGATTTCAACCATGGGATCTTAAATATTAATACATCAAAATGTTTGCAATAGTCTCCTCTTCAGAAATCAGTTGGTTTCAAGACATTTCTTTACACTTAAATTGTCCTATTCACCCCCAGCTATGAATGTGAATTTTGTGTGTTTTTGTTTGTATTTTAGAAAATTGAGGAGTGTTATTACTCCAACCATGGGATCTTAAATATTACTATATCAAAATGTTCATAAACGTCTCCTCTTAAAGATTCAGTTTGGTTCCACACATTTCTAGTACCTAAAGTCTCCCAGTCAACCCCCCCTTTAAATAAATCAAATTTTTAAATTTTTTCAGTTAAATTTTAGAAAAGTGAGGAGTGTTGCGACTCCAACCATGGGATCTAAAATATTAATACATCAAAATGTTCGCAACAGTGTCTTCTATGAGAATAAATTTGGTTCTAGACATCTCTAGGGTTATAAAATATCCTAATCATACCCCCCCTTTTTTAAGAATTCAAATTTTTGTGTCCTTTTGATCGGATTTTAGAAATTTGAGGAGTGCACCGGCTCCAACCATAGGATCTTAACTATTAATACATGAAAATGTTCGCAACAGTTTCCACTACAAGATTCAATTTGGCTCCACACATTTCTAGTAAGTAAAGTCTCTTAATCAACCCTCCTCCCTTTAAAGAAATCAAATTTTTAAATTTTTTCGGTTAAATTTTGGAAAAATGAGGAGTGTAGCGACTCCAACCATGGGATCTAAAATATTAATACATCAAAATGTACGCAACAATTTCTGCTATGAGATTGAATTTGGTTCTAGACATCTCTAGGGTTGTAAAATGTCCTAATACTCCCACCCTTTTTTTAAGAATCCAAATTTTTGTGTCTTTTTTATCGGATTTTAGAAAATTGAAGATTTTACTGCCTCCAACCATAGGATCTTAAATATTAACACATCAAAATGTTTGCAATAGTCTCTTCTTCAGAACTCACATTGGTTCCAGACATTTCTTGACACCTATAATGTCCTAATCAACTCCCATTATAAAAGTAAATTTTGTGTCTTTTTGATTGTATTTTAGAATAATGAGGAGTTTTATGACACTAACCATGTGATCTTAAATATTAGTATATCAAAATGTTCATAAAAGTCTCCTCTAAAATATTCAGTTTGGTTCCACAAATTTCTAGTAACAAAAGTCTCATAATAAACAACCCTCCCCTTAAAAAGTCAAATTTTTAAATCTTTACGGTCAAATTTTAGAAAAATGAGGAGTGTTGCGACTCCAACCATGGTATCTTAAATATTAATACGTCAAAATGTGCGCATCAGTCTCCAAAACAAGATTCGGCTTGGTGCTCGACATTTCTGGACACCTAAAATGTCCTGATCTCACCCTTATAAAAATAAATTTTGTGTAATTTTGATTGTATTTGAAAAAATTGAGGATTGTTAACATTTCAACAATGGGGTCTTAATTCCTAATACATCAATATGTTCGCAAATGTATCCTTTACCAGAAATATTTCAGTCACAGACATCTCTAGTATCCTAAAATTTCCTATACACCCCCTTTTAAAAATCTAAATTCTTCAGTCTTTTTGGTTGGATCTTAGATAATTGATAAGGTATAGGCACCTCTAACCATGGGATCTTAATTATTAATACATCAAAATATTCGCAACAGTGTCTTATATAAGACCCACTTTGGTTCTAGACGTATCTAGTGTTCTAAATTATCCTAATCAGCCCCTACACACCTTTTTTAAGAATTCTAATTTTTGTGTCTTTTTGATCGGATTTTAGAAATTTGTTGAGTGCACCGACTCCAACCATAGGATGTTAAATATTAATACATGAAAATGTTCGCAACAGTTTCCACTACAAGATTCAGTTTGGCTCCAGACATTTCTAGGTACCTAAAATGGCCTAATTACGCCCCTCCCATTTTTTAAGCATTTTTGTGTCTTTTTGGTTAGAGTTTTAAAAATTAACGAATGCTACAACTTAAACCATGGCATGTTAAATATTAATAAATGCAAATATTTGCAACAGTGTCCTATACAAGAATCAGTTTTGCCCCAGACATCTCTAGTCTCCTGAAATGTCCTAATCACCCCCCCTCCCTTTAAAGATATTAAAATTTCGGTCTTTTTGGTTGGATTTTAAAAATTGGAAATGTGATACGGCTCTAACCATGGGATCTTAAATAATAATACATAATTAATTTTGCAACAATGTCCTCTATGAGATTCAATTCGATTCCAGACATATCAAGTGTTCTAAAATGTACTAATAAGCCCCCAAAATTTTTAAATATTCAAATTATTATGTCTTTTCAGTCGGATTTTAAAAAATCGGAAGTGCACCGACTTCAACCATAGGATCTTAAATATTAATACATCATTGTGTTCGCAACAGTCTCCTCTGCAAGATTTAGTTTAATGCCAGACATTTCTTCTCACCTAAAATGTCTTAATCAACCCCCCTAAAAAGTCAATATTGTGACTTTTTGATTGTATTTTAAAAAATTGAGTATTGTTACGACACCAACCATGCGATCTTTAATATTAATACATAAAAAAGTTTCGCATCAGTATCCTCTACAAGATTCAATTTAGTTACAGACATCTGTAGTGTTCTAAAATGTACTAATCAGCCCACTTTCTTTTTTAAAGAATTCAAATTTTTGTCTTTTTGGTTGGTTTTTAAAAAATTGAGAAGAACTCCAACTCCAACCATAGGATCTTAAATATTAATACTTGAATTTTTTAGATAAATTCGCCTATATAAGATTCAATTTGATTCAAGACATTTCTAGTCCTCTAAAATGTCCTAATACCCCCCCCCCCTTTATTAAGTATTAAACTTATGTTTTTTTATCGTATTTTAGGAAATAGAGGAGTGTTATGATTTCCACCATGGAATCGTAAATATTAATACATCAAAATGTTTGCATTAGTCTCTTCTTTAGAATTCAGTTTGGTTCAAGACATTTCTTGTCACCTAAAATTACCTGATCTCCCCCCACTATCAAAGTGAATTTTGTGTGTTTTTTATTGTATATTAGAAAATTGAGGAGTGTTATTACTCCAACCATGGGATCTTAAATATTAACATATAAAATGTTCATAACAGTCTCCTCTGCAAGATTCAGTTTGTTGCCAGACATTTCTTCTCACCTAAAATGACCTAATCAATCCCCCTTAATAAATCAATTTTGTGCCCTTTTGATTGTATTTTAGAAAATTGAGGAGTGTTTTGACTCCAACCATGGGATCTTTAATATTAATGCATCAAAATGTTCGAAACAGTGTCCTGCACAAGATTTAATTTGACTCTAGACATTTCTAGTCACCTAAAATGACCTAATCATGTCCCCCCTTTTTCAAGAATTCAAATTTTTGTGTCGTTTTGATTGGATTTTAGATATTTGAGGAGTGTTACGACTCCAATCCATGCGATCTTTAATTTTAATACAAGAAAATGTTCGCATCATTATCCTCTACAAGATTCAATTTGGTTTCAGACATCTATAGTAAGTTTTAAAATGTCCTAATCAGCCCCATTTCCTTTTTAAGAATACAAAATTTTTCCATTTGTTCGGATTTTAGAAAATTGAGAAGAGATACAACTCCAACCATAGGATCTTAAATATTAATACATGAAAATGATCGAAAAAATTTCTGCTATGAGATTCAATTTGATTCTAGACATTTCTAGGCATCTAAAATGTCCTAATACTCCCACCCTTTTTTAAGAATCCAAATTTTTGTGTCTTTTTATCGGATTTTAGAAAATTGAGGAGTATTACTGATTTCAACCATGGGATCTTAAATATATATTAATACATCAAAATGTTTGCAATAGTCTCTTCTTCAGAACATAGTTGTTTCCTAGATATTTCTTGACACCTAATATGTCCTAATCGCCCCCCACTATAAAAGTGAATTTTGGGTGTTTTTGATTGTATTTTAGAAAAATGAGGAGTTTTATGACACTAACCATGGGATCTTAAATATTAGTATATCAAAATGTTCATAAAATTATCCTCTAAAAGATTCAGTTTGGTTTCACATATTTCTAGTAACAAAGTCTCATAATCAACCCCTCCCACCTTTAAAAAGTCAAATTTTTAAATCTTTACTGTCAAATTTTAGAAAAATGAGGAGTGTTGCGACTCCAACCATGGTATCTTAAATATTAATACGACAAAATGTTAGCATCAGTCTCCAAAACAAGATTCGGCTTGGTGCTAGACATTTCTGGACACCTAAAATGACCTAATCACGTGCCCCTTTTTAATAATTCAAATTTTGTGTAATTTTGATTGTATTTGAAAAAATTGAGGATTGTTAACATTTCAACAATGGGGTCTTAATTCCTAATACATCAATATGTTCGCATCAATGTATCCTTTAAGAAATATTTCGGTCACAGACATCTCTAGTGTCCTAAAATTTCCTATACAACCCCCCCCCTTTTAAAAAATCTAAATTCTTCGGTCTTTTTGGTTGGATTTTAGATAATTGATAAGGTATAGGCACCTCTAACCATGGGATCTTAATTATTAATACATCAAAATATTCGCAACAGTGTCTTATATAAGACACACTTTGGTTCTAGACGTATCTAGTGTTCTAAATTGTCCTAATCAGCCCCTACACACATTTTTTAAGAATTCTAATTTTTGTGTCTTTTTGATCGGATTTTAGAAATTTGTTGAGTGCACCGACTCCAACCATAGGATGTTAAATATTAATACATGAAAATGTTCGCAACAGTTTCCACTACAAGATTCAGTTTGGCTCCAGACATTTCTAGGTACCTAAAATGGCCTAATTACGCCCCCTCCCATTGTTTAAGCATTTTTGTGTCTTTTTGGTTAGATTTTTTTAAAATTGATGAATGATTCAACTTAAACCATGGTATGTTAAATATGAATAAATTAAAAAATTTGCAACAGTGTCCTATACAAGAATCAGTTTTGCCCCAGACATCTCTTGTCTCCTGAAATGTCCTAATCACCCCCTCCCTTTAAAGATATTAAAATTTCGGTGTTTTTGGTTGGATTTTAAATATTTGAAAAGTGATACGACTCTAACTATGGGATCTTAAATATTAATACATAATGAATTTTGCAACAATGTCGTCTATGAGATTCTATTCGATTCCAGACATATCAAGTGTTCTAAAATGTACTAATCTGCCCCCAACATTTTTAAATATTCAAATTATTATGTCTTTTCAGTCGGATTTTAAAAAATCGGAATTGCACCGACTTCAACCATAGGATCTTTAATATTAATACATCATTGTGTTCGCAACAGTCTCCTCTGCAAGATTTAGTTTGGTGCCAGACATTTCTAGTCACCTAAAATGACCTAGTCATGTCCCCCCCTTTTTTAAGAATTCAAATTTTTCGGTCTTTTTGTTTGGATTTTTGATATTTGAGGAGTGTTACGACCCCATCCATGCGATCTTTAATTTTAATACATAAAATATATCGCATCAGTATCCTCTACAAGATTCAATTTGGTTACAGACATCTGTAGTGTTCTAAAATGTCCTAATCAGCCAACTTTCTTTTTTAAAGAATTCAAATTGTTTGTCTTTTTTGTTGGTTTTTAAAAATTGAGAAGAACTACAACTCCAACCATAGGATCATAAATATTAATGCATGAAAATGTTCGAAAAACACTCCTATACAAGATTCAGTTTGATTCAAGACATTTCTAGTCCTCTAAAATGTCCTAATACCCCCCCCCTGTATAAAGTATTAAACTTATGTTTTTTTTTATCGTATTTTAGTAAATTGAGGAGTGTCAAGATTTAAACCATGGGATCTTAAATATTATTAAATGAAAATGTTTTCAATAGTCTCTTCTTCAGAATTCAGTTTGGGTCCAGACATTTCTTTACACATAAAATTTCCTAATCACCCCTATATAAAAGTGAATTTTGTGTGTTTCTGTTTCTATATTAGAAAATTGAGGAGTGTTATGACTCCAACCATGGGATCTTAAATATTAATAAGTCAAAGTGTGCGCAACAGTCTCCTCTGCAAGATTCAGTTTGTTGCCAGACATTTCTTCACACCTAAAACGTCCTCATCAATCCCCCTTAAAAATCAATTTTGTGCCCTTTTGATTGTATTTTAAAAAATTGAGGAGTGTTTTGACTCCAACCATGGGATCTTTAATATTAATACATAAAAGTGTTCGAAACAGTGTCCTGCACAAGATTTAATTTGGCTCCAGACATTTTTAGTCACCTAAAATGACCTAGTCATGTCCCCCTTTTCAAGAATTCAAATTTTTCTGTCGTTTTGGTTGGATTTTAGATATTTGAGAAGTGTTACGACCCAATCCATGCGATCTTTAATTTTAATGCATCAAATTGTTCGCATCAGTATCCTCTACAAGATTCAATTTGGTTTCAGACATCTATAGTGTTTTAAAATGTCCTAATCAGCCCCATTTCCTTTTTTAAGAATACAAAATTTTCGTCCATTTGTTCGGATTTTAGAAAATTGAGAAGAGATACAACTCCAACCATAGTATCTTAAATATTAATACATGAAAATGATCGAAAAAATCGCTGCTGTAAGATTCAATTTGATTCAAGACATTTCTAGGCATCTAAAATGTCCTAATAACCTCCCCCCCTGTATAAAGTATTAAACTTTTGTTTTTTTATAGTATTTTAGGAAATCGAGGAGTATTATGATTTCAATCATGGAATCTTAAATATATATTAATACATATACATGTTTGCAAGAGTCTCTTCTTAAGAATTCAGTTTTGTTTCTGACATTTCTTGACCCCTAAAATGCCCTATTCATCCCCCTCTATAAAAGTGAATTTTGTGTCTTTTTAATTGTATTTTAGAAAATTGTGAGGAGTGTTATAACTCCAACCATATGATCTTAAATATTATTTTATCAAAATGTTCATAAATGTCTCCTCTAAAAGATTCAATTTCACTCCACACATTTCTAGTACCAAAAGTCTCATAATCAACCCCCTCCCACCTTTCAAAAGACAAACTTTTAAATCTTTCCTGTCAAATTTTAGAAAAATTAGGAGAGTTGCGACTCAACCATGGTATCTTAAATATTAATACGTCAAAATGTGCGCAACAGTCTCCTCTACAAGTTTCAATTTGGTGCCTGACATTTCTAGTCACCTAAAATGACCTAATCACGTGCCCCCTTTTTTAATAATTCAAATTTGTCGTTCTTTTTGTTTGGATTTTTGATATTTGAGGAGTATTACAAATTTAACCATGGGATTTTTAAAATTAATACATCAAAATGTTCGCATCAATGTCCTCTAAGAGATTCAATTTGGTTCCTGTCATCTGTAGTGTTCTAAAATGTCCTAAGCAGCACCCTTTCTCTTTGAAGAATTAAAATTTTTGTGTCTTTTGGACGGGCTTTAGAAAATACAGAAGATTTACTATACCAACCAAAGTATCTTAAACATTAATGCATGAAAATGTTCGAAAAAGTCGCCTCTACAAGATTCAGTTTGATTTGAGATTTCTAGCCTTTTAAAATGTCCTCATAACCCCCCCCCTCAATAAAGTATTAAACATATGTTTTTTTATCGTATTTTAGGAAATTTTGGAGTGTTATGATTTCTTTCATGGGATCTTAAATATTAATACATTAAAATGTTTGCAATAGTCTCCTCTTCAGAACACAGTGGGCTTCTAGACATTTCTTGACACCTAAAATATCCTAATCACCCCCCACTATAAAAGTGAATTTTGTGTGTTTTTGTTTGTATTTTAGAAAATTGAGGAATGTTATGACTCCAACCATGGGTTCTTAAATATTACTACATCAAAATGTTCATAAAAGTCTCCTCTAAAAGATTCAGTTTGGTTCCACACATTTCTAGTAACTAAAGTCTCATAATAAACCCCCTCCTTTAAAAAGTCAAATTTTTAAATCTTTTCGGTCAAATTTTAGTAGAATGAAGAGTGTGTCGACTCCAACCATGGTATCTTAATTATTAATACGTCAAAATGTGCGCAACAGTCTCCTCTGAAAGATTCAGTTTGGTGCCAGATTTTTCTTCTCACCTAAAATGTCCTAATCAACCCCTCTTAAAAATCAATTTTGTGTCTTTTTGATTGTATTTCAAAAAATTGAGGAGAATTTTGACCGCAACCATGGGATCTTTAATATTAATACATAAAATTGTAGGCAACAGTGTCCTCTACCAGATTAATACTGGCTCCAGACATTTCTAGTCACCTAAAATGACCTAGTGACGTCCCCCATTTTTAAGAATTCAAATTTTTCGGTCGTTTTGGTTGGATTTTAGATATTTGAGGAGTATTACGATCCCAACCATGCGATCTGTAATTTTAATTAATCAAAGTGTTCGCATCAGTATCCTCTACAAGATTCAATTTGATTCCAGACATCTATTGTGTTTTAAAATGTCCTAATGAGCCTCCTTTCCTTTTTTAAGAATTCAAATTTTTCGTCTTTTCGGTAGGATTTTAAAAAATTGAGAAGAATTCCAACTCCAACCATAGGATCTTAAATATTAATACATGAAAATGTTCGATAAAGTCGCCTCTATAAGATTCAGTTTGATTCAAGACATTTCTAGTCCTCTAAAATGTCCTAATACCCCTCCTTTATAAAGTATTAAACTTTTGTTTTTTTGTCCTATTTTAGTAAATTGAAGAGTATTATGAGATTTCAACCATGGGATCTTAAATATTAATACATGAAAATGATCGAAAAAGTCGCCGCTATCAGATTCAATTTGATTCAAGACATTTCTAGGCATCTAAATTGTCCTAATAACCCCCCTCCTGTATAAATTATTATGTTTTTTTTATCGTATTTTAGGAAATTGAGGAGTGTTAGGATTTCAACCATGGGATCTTAAATATTAATACATCAAAATGTTTGCAATAGTCTCCTCTTCAGAAATCAGTTGGTTTCAAGACATTTCTTTACACCTAAATTGTCCTATTCACCCCCAGCTATGAAAGTGAATTTTGTGTGTTTTTGTTTGTATTTTAGAAAATTGAGGAGTGTTATTACTCCAACCATGGGATCTTAAATATTACTATATCAAAATGTTCATAAACGTCTCCTCTTAAAGATTCAGTTTGGTTCTACACATTTCTAGTACCTAAAGTCTCCCAGTCAACACCCCCCTTTAAATAAATCAAATTTTTAAATTTTTTCAGTTAAATTTTAGAAAAGTGAGGAGTGTTGCGACTCCAACCATGGGATCTAAAATATTAATACATCAAAATGTTCGCAACAGTGTCTTCTATGAGAATAAATTTGGTTCTAGACATCTCTAGGGTTATAAAATATCCTAATCATACCCCCCCTTTTTTAAGAATTCCAAATTTTGTGTCTTTTTGATCGAATTTTAGAAAATTGAGGAGGGCAACGACCCCAACCATAGGATCTTAAATATTAATACATCAAAAGGTTTGCAATAGTCTCTTCTTCAGAATTCACATTGGTTCCAGATATTTCTTGACACCTAAAATGTCCTAATTACCCCCACTATAAAAGTAAATTTTGTGTGTTTTTGATTGTATTTTATAAAATTGAGGAGTGTCATGAATCCAACCATGGGATCTTTAATATTAGTACATCAAAATGTTCATAAATGTCTCTTCTAAAAGATTCAATTTGGCTCCACACATTTCTAGTAAGTAAAGTCTCCTAATCAACCCCCCTCCCTTTAAAGAAATCAATTTTTAAATTTTTTCGGTTAAATTTTGGAAAAATGAGGAGTGTTGCGACTCCAACCATGGTATCTTAAATATTAATTTGTCAAAATGTGCGCATCAGTCTCCAAAACAAGATTCGGCTTGGTGCTCGACATTTCTGGACACCTAAAATCTCCTGATCTCCCCCTTATAAAAATAAATTTTGTGTAATTTTGATTGTATTTGAAAAAATTGAGGATTGTTAACATTTC
This sequence comes from Latrodectus elegans, assembly GCA_030067965.1. Lineage (NCBI taxonomy): Eukaryota > Metazoa > Arthropoda > Arachnida > Araneae > Theridiidae > Latrodectus > Latrodectus elegans. The sequence goes on from CM057810.1 coordinate 124,275,150, forward strand.
AACAATGGGGTCTTAATTCCTAATACATCAATATGTTCGCAAATGTATCCTCTACCAGAAATATTTCGGTCACAGACATCTCTAGTGTCCTAAAATTTCCTATACACCCCCCCTTTTAAAAAATCTAAATTCTTCGGTCTTTTTGGTTGGATTTTAGGTAATTGATAAGGTATAGGCACCTCTAACCATGGGATCTTAATTATTAATACATCAAAATATTCGCAACAGTGTCTCATATAAGACCCACTTTGGTTCTAGACGTATCTAGTGTTCTAAATTATCCTAATCAGCCCCTACACACCTTTTTTAAGAATTCTAATTTTTGTGTCTTTTGATCGGATTTTAGAAATTTGTTGAGTGCACCGACTCCAACCATAGGATGTTAAATATTAATACATGAAAATGTTCGCAACAGTTTCCACTACAAGATTCAGTTTGGCTCCAGACATTTCTAGGTACCTAAAATGGCCTAATTACGCCCCTCCCATTTTTAAGCATTTTTGTGTCTTTTTGTTTAGAGTTTTAAAATTGACGAATGCTACAACTTAAACCATGGCATGTTAAATGTTAATAAATGCAAATATTTGCAATAGTGTCCTATACAAGAATCAGTTTTGCCCCAGACATCTCTAGTCTCCTGAAATGTCCTAATCACCCCCCCCTTGAAAGATATTAAAATTTCGGTCTTTTTGGTTGGATTTTAAATATTTGAAAAGTGATACGGCTCTAACTATGGGATCTTAAATATTAATACATAATGAATTTTGCAACAATGTCGTCTATGAGATTCTATTCGATTCCAGACATATCAAGTGTTCTAAAATGTACTAATCTGCCCCCAACATTTTTTAAATATTCAAATTATTATGTCTTTTCAGTCGGATTTTAAAAATCGGAAGTGCACCGACTTCAACCATAGGATCTTAAATATTAATACATCATTGTGTTCGTAACAGTCTCCTCTGCAAGATTTAGTTTGGTGCCAGACATTTCTTCTCACCTAAAATGTCTTAATCAACCCCCCTTAAAAATCAATTTTGTGTCTTTTTGATTGTATTTTAAAAAATTGAGGATTGTTACGACCCCAACCATGCGATCTTTAATTTTAATACATAAAAAAGTTTCGCATCAGTATCCTCTACAAGATTCAATTTAGTTACAGACATCTGTAGTGTTCTAAAATGTCCTAATCAGCCCACTTTCTTTTTTAAAGAATTCAAATTTTTTGTCTTTTTGGTTGGTTTTTAAAAAATTGAGAAGAACTCCAACTCCATCCATAGGATCATAAATATTAATGCATGAAAATGTTCGAAAAACACGCCTATACAAGATTCAGTTTGATTCAAGACATTTCTAGTCCTCTAAAATGTCCTAATACTAAAAAAACATACTAAAAAAAACATAAGTTTTATAAGTATTAAACTTATGTTTTTTTATCGTATTTTAGGAAATTGAGGAGTGTCAAGATTTCAACCATGGGATCTTAAATGTTATTACATCAAAATGTTTGCAATAGTCTCTTCTTCAGAATTCAGTTTGGATCCAGACATTTCTTGACACCTAAAATTTCCTAATCACCCCCTATATAAAAGTGAATTTTGTGTGTTTCTGTTTCTATATTAGAAAATTGAGGAGGGTTATGACTCCAACCATGGGATCTTAAATATTAATAAGTCAAAATGTGCGCAACAGTCTCCGCTGCAAGATTCAGTTTGTTGCCAGACATTTCTTCTCACCTAAAATGACCTAATAATCCCCCCTTAAAAATCAATTTTGTGCCCTTTTGATTGTATTTTAAAAAATTGCGGAGTGTTTTGACTCCATCCATGGGATCTTTAATATTAATACATAAAAGTGTTCGAAACAGTGTCCTGCACAAGATTTAATTTGACTCCAGACATTTCTAGTCACCTAAAATGACCTAGTCATGTCCCCCCCCTTTTTCAAGAATTCAAATTTTTCTGTCGTTTTGGTTGGATTTTAGATATTTGAGAAGTGTTACGACCCAATCCATGCGATCTTTAATTTTAATGCATCAAATTGTTCGCATCAGTATCCTCTACAAGATTCAATTTGGTTTCAGACATCTATAGTGTTTTAAAATGTCCTAATCAGCCCCATTTCCTTTTTTAAGAATACAAATTTTTCGTCCATTTGTTCGGATTTTAGAAAATTGAGAAGAGATACAACTCCAACCATAGTATCTTAAATATTAATACATGAAAATGATCGAAAAAATCGCTGCTGTAAGATTCAATTTGATTCAAGACATTTCTAGGCATCTAAAATGTCCTAATAACCTCCCCCCCTGTATAAAGTATTAAACTTTTGTTTTTTTATAGTATTTTAGGAAATCGAGGAGTATTATGATTTCAATCATGGAATCTTAAATATATATTAATACATATACATGTTTGCAAGAGTCTCTTCTTAAGAATTCAGTTTTGTTTTAGACATTTCTTGACCCCTAAAATGCCCTATTCATCCCCCTCTATAAAAGTGAATTTTGTGTCTTTTTAATTGTAGTTTAGAAAATTGTGAGGAGTGTTATAACTCCAACCATATGATCTTAAATATTATTTTATCAAAATGTTCATAAATGTCTCCTCTAAAAGATTCAATTTCACTCCACACATTTCTAGTACCAAAAGTCTCATAATCAACCCCCTCCCACCTTTCAAAAGACAAATTTTTAAATCTTTCCTGTCAAATTTTAGAAAAATTAGGAGAGTTGCGACTCCAACCATGGGATCTTAAATATTAATACGTCAAAATGTGCGCAACAGTCTCCTCTACAAGTTTCAATTTGGTGCCTGACATTTCTAGTCACCTAAAATGACCTAATCACGTGCCCCCTTTATTAATAATTCAAATTTGTCGTTCTTTTTGTTTGGATTTTTGATATTTGAGGAGTATTACAAATTTAACCATGGGATCTTTAAAATTAATACATCAAAATGTTCGCATCAATGTCCTCTAAGAGATTCAATTTGGTTCCTGTCATCTCTAGTGTTCTAAAATGTCCTAAGCAGCACCCTTTCTCTTTGAAGAATTAAAATTTTTGTGTCTTTTTGGACGGGCTTTAGAAAATTCAGAAGATTTTCTATTCCAACCAAAGGATCTTAAACATTAATGCATGAAAATGTTCGAAAAAGTCGCCTCTACAAGATTCAGTTTGATTTGAGATTTCTAGCCCTTTAAAATGTCCTCATAACCCCCCCCCTCAATAAAGTATTAAACATATGTTTTTTATCGTATTTTAGGAAATTTTGGAGTGTTATGATTTCTTTCATGGGATCTTAAATATTAATACATTAAAATGTTTGCAATAGTCTCCTCTTCAGAACACAGTGGGCTTCTAGACATTTCTTGACACCTAAAATATCCTAATCACCCCCCACTATAAAAGTGAATTTTGTGTGTTTTTGTTTGTATTTTAGAAAATTGAGGAATGTTATGACTCCAACCATGGGTTCTTAAATATTACTACATCAAAATGTTCATAAAAGTCTCCTCTAAAAGATTCAGTTTGGTTCCACACATTTCTAATAACTAAAGTCTCATAATCAACCCCCACTTTAAAAAGTCAAATTTTTTAATCTTTTCGGTCAAATATTAGAAAAATGAGGAGTGTTACGACTCCAACCAACTATCTTAAACATTAATACTTCAAATGTGCCCAACAGTCTCCTCTGCGAGATTCAGTTTGGTGCCAGACATTTCTTCTCACCTAAAATGTCGTAATCAACCCCTCTTAAAAATCAATTTCGTGTCTTTTTGATTGTATTTTAAAAAATTGAGGAGTGTTACGACCCCATCCATGCGATCTTTAATATTAATACATAAAAGTGTTCGAAACAGTGTCCTGCACAAGATTTAATTTGACTCCAGACATTTCTAGTCACCTAAAATGACCTAGTCATGTCCCCCCCCTTTTTCAAGAATTCAAATTTTTCTGTCGTTTTGGTTGGATTTTAGATATTTGAGAAGTGTTACGACCCAATCCATGCGATCTTTAATTTTAATGCATCAAATTGTTCGCATCAGTATCCTCTACAAGATTCAATTTGGTTTCAGACATCTATAGTGTTTTAAAATGTCCTAATCAGCCCCATTTCCTTTTTTAAGAATACAAATTTTTCGTCCATTTGTTCGGATTTTAGAAAATTGAGAAGAGATACAACTCCAACCATAGTATCTTAAATATTAATACATGAAAATGATCGAAAAAATCGCTGCTGTAAGATTCAATTTGATTCAAGACATTTCTAGGCATCTAAAATGTCCTAATAACCTCCCCCCCTGTATAAAGTATTAAACTTTTGTTTTTTTATAGTATTTTAGGAAATAGAGGAGTATTATGATTTCAATCATGGAATCTTAAATATATATTAATACATATACATGTTTGCAAGAGTCTCTTCTTAAGAATTCAGTTTTGTTTTAGACATTTCTTGACCCCTAAAATGCCCTATTCATCCCCCTCTATAAAAGTGAATTTTGTGTCTTTTTAATTGTATTTTAGAAAATTGTGAGGAGTGTTATAACTCCAACCATATGATCTTAAATATTATTTTATCAAAATGTTCATAAATGTCTCCTCTAAAAGATTCAATTTCACTCCACACATTTCTAGTACCAAAAGTCTCATAATCAACCCCCTCCCACCTTTCAAAAGACAAATTTTTAAATCTTTCCTGTCAAATTTTAGAAAAATTAGGAGAGTTGCGACTCCAACCATGGGATCTTAAATATTAATACGTCAAAATGTGCGCAACAGTCTCCTCTACAAGTTTCAATTTGGTGCCTGACATTTCTAATCACCTAAAATGACCTAATCACGTGCCCCCTTTTTTAATAATTCAAATTTGTCGTTCTTTTTGTTTGGATTTTTGATATTTGAGGAGTATTACAAATTTAACCATGGGATCTTTAAAATTAATACATCAAAATGTTCGCATCAATGTCCTCTAAGAGATTCAATTTGGTTCCTGTCATCTGTAGTGTTCTAAAATGTCCTAAGCAGCACCCTTTCTCTTTGAAGAATTAAAATTTTTGTGTCTTTTTGGACGGGCTTTAGAAAATTCAGAAGATTTTCTATTCCAACCAAAGGATCTTAAACATTAATGCATGAAAATGTTCGAAAAAGTCGCCTCTACAAGATTCAGTTTGATTTGAGATTTCTAGCCCTTTAAAATGTCCTCATAACCCCCCCCCCTCAATAAAGTATTAAACATATGTTTTTTATCGTATTTTAGAAAATTTTGGAGTGTTATGATTTCTTTCATGGGATCTTAAATATTAATACATTAAAATGTTTGCAATAGTCTCCTCTTCAGAACACAGTGGGCTTCTAGACATTTCTTGACACCTAAAATATCCTAATCACCCCCCACTATAAAAGTGAATTTTGTGTGTTTTTGTTTGTATTTTAGAAAATTGAGGAATGTTATGACTCCAACCATGGGTTCTTAAATATTACTACATCAAAATGTTCATAAAAGTCTCCTCTAAAAGATTCAGTTTGGTTCCACACATTTCTAGTAACTAAAGTCTCATAATAAACCCCCTCCTTTAAAAAGTCAAATTTTTAAATCATTACTGTCAAATTTTAGTAGAATGAAGAGTGTGTCGACTCCAACCATGGTATCTTAATTATTAATACGTCAAAATGTGCGCAACAGTCTCCTCTGAAAGATTCAGTTTGGTGCCAGATTTTTCTTCTCACCTAAAATGTCCTAATCAACCCCTCTTAAAAATCAATTTTGTGTCTTTTTGATTGTATTTCAAAAAATTGAGGAGACTTTTGACCGCAACCATGGGATCTTTAATATTAATACATAAAATTGTAGGCAACAGTGTCCTCTACCAGATTAATACTGGCTCCAGACATTTCTAGTCACCTAAAATGACCTAGTGACGTCCCCCCATTTTTTAAGAATTCAAATTTTTCGGTCGTTTTGGTTGGATTTTAGATATTTGAGGAGTATTACGATCCCAACCATGCGATCTGTAATTTTAATTAATCAAAGTGTTCGCATCAGTATCCTCTACAAGATTCAATTTGATTCCAGACATCTATTGTGTTTTAAAATGTCCTAATGAGCATCCTTTCCTTTTTTAAGAATTCAAATTTTTTGTCTTTTCGGTCGGATTTTAAAAAATTGAGAAGAATTCCAACTCCAACCATAGGATCTTAAATATTAATACATGAAAATGTTCGATAAAGTCGCCTCTATAAGATTCAGTTTGATTCAAGACATTTCTAGTCCTCTAAAATGTCCTAATACCCCTCCTTTATAAAGTATTAAACTTTTGTTTTTTATCCTATTTTAGAAAATTGAAGAGTATTATGAGATTTCAACCATGGGATCTTAAATATTATTACATCAAAATGTTTGCAATAGTCTCTTCTTCAGAATTCAGTTTGGTTCCAGATATTTCTTGACACCTAAAATGTCCTAATCATTCCCCTGTCTTAAAGTGAATTTTGTGCCATTTTGATTGTTTTTATAGAAAATTGAGGAGTGTTATGACTCCAACCATGGGATCTTAAATATTAGTATATAAAAATGTTCACAAATGTCTCCTCTAAAAGATTCAGTTTGGTTCCACACATTTCTAGTAACTTAAGTCTCATAATCAACCCCCCACCCTTTAAAAAGTCAAATTTTTAAATCATTTCGGTCAAATTTAAGAAAAATGATGAGTTTTGAGACTCCAACCATGGTATCTTAAATATTAATACGTCAAAATGTGCGCATCAGTCTCCAAAACAAGATTCGGCTTGGTGCTCGACATTTCTGGACACCTAAAATGTCCTGATCTCACCCTTATAAAAATAAATTTTGTGTAATTTTGATTGTATTTGAAAAAATTGAGGATTGTTAACATTTCAACAATGGGGTCTTAATTCCTAATACATCAATATGTTCGCAAATGTATCCTTTACCAGAAATATTTTGGTCACAGACATGTCTAGTGTCCTAAAATTTCCTATACAACCCCCCCCCTTTTAAAAAATCTAAATTCTTCGGTCTTTTTGGTTGGATTTTAGATAATTGATAAGGTATAGGCACCTCTAACCATGGGATCATAATTATTAATACATCAAAATATTCGCAACAGTGTCTTATATAAGACCGACTTTGGTTCTAGACGTATCTAGTGTTCTAAAATATCCTAATCAGCCCCTACACACCTTTTTTAAGAATTCTAATTTTTGTGTCTTTTTGATCGGATTTTAGAAATTTGTTGAGTGCACCGACTCCAACCATAGGATGTTAAATATTAATACATGAAAATGTTCGCAACAGTTTCCACAACAAGATTCAGTTTGGCTCCAGACATTTCTAGGTACCTAAAATGGCCTAATTACGCCCCCTCCCATTTTTTAAGCATTTTTGTGTCTTTTTGGTTAGAGTTTTAAAAATTGACGAATGCTACAACTTAAACCATGGCATGTTAAATATTAATAAATGCAAATATTTGCAACAGTGTCCTATACAAGAATCAGTTTTGCCCCAGACATCTCTAGTCTCCTGAAATGTCCTAATCACCCCCTCCTCCCTATAAAGATATTAAAATTTCTGTCATTTTGGTTGGATTTTAAATATTTGAAAAGTGATACGGCTCTAACCATATGATCTTAAATAATAATACATAATTAATTTTGCAACAATGTCCTCTATGAGATTCTATTCGATTCCAGACATCTCAAGTGTTCTAAAATGTACTAATAAGCCCCCAACATTTTTTAAATATTCAAATTATAATGTCTTTTCAGTCGGATTTTAAAATTCGGAAGTGCACCGACTTCAATCATAGGATCTTAAATATTAATACATCATTGTGTTCGCAACAGTCTCCTCTGCAAGATTTAGTTTAATGCCAGACATTTCTTCTCACCTAAAATGTTCTAATCAACCCCCCTTAAAAATCAATTTTGTGTCTTTTTGATTGTATTTAAAAAAACTGAGGAGAGTTATGATTTAAAGCATGGTATCTTCAATATTATTACATAAAAATGTTCGCAACAGTCTCGTCTAAAATTTAATTTGGCTCCAGACATTTCTAGTCACCTAAAATGACCTAATCACCTCCCCCCCCTTTTTTAAGAATTCAAATTTTTCGGTCTTTTTGTTTGGATTTTAGATATTTGAGGAGTGTTGCGACACCAACAATGCGATCCTTCATATTAATACATGAAATTGTTCGCATCAGTGTCCTCTTCCACATTCAATTTGGTTTCAGACATCACTTGTCGTCTAAAATGTAATAATCAGCCCCCTTTCTTTCTTAAGATTTCAAATTTTTGTTGTTTTTGTTCAGATCTTAGAAAATTGAGAAGAGCTAACACTCCAACCATAGGATCTTAAATATTAATACATGAAAATGATCGAAAAAGTCGCCGCTATAAGATTCAATTTGATTCAAGACATTTCTAGGCATCTAAATTGTCCTAATAACCCCCCTCCTCTATAAATTATTATGTTTTTTTTTATCGTATTTTAGGAAATTGAGGAGTGTTAGGATTTCAACCATGGGATCTTAAATATTAATACATCAAAATGTTTGCAATAGTCTCCTCTTCAGAAATCAGTTGGTTTCAAGACATTTCTTTACACTTAAATTGTCCTATTCACCCCCAGCTATGAATGTGAATTTTGTGTGTTTTTGTTTGTATTTTAGAAAATTGAGGAGTGTTATTACTCCAACCATGGGATCTTAAATATTACTATATCAAAATGTTCATAAACGTCTCTTCTTAAAGATTCAGTTTGGTTCCACACATTTCTAGTACCTAAAGTCTCCCAGTCAACACCCCCCTTTAAATAAATCAAATTTTTTCAGTTAAATTTTAGAAAAGTGAGGAGTGTTTCGACACCAACCATGGGATCTAAAATATTAATACATCAAAATGTTCGCAACAGTGTCTTCTATGAGAATAAATTTGGTTCTAGACATCTCTAGGGTTATAAAATATCCTAATCATACCCCCCCTTTTTTAAGAATTCAAATTTTTGTGTCCTTTTGATCGGATTTTAGAAATTTGAGGAGTGCACCGGCTCCAACCATAGGATCTTAACTATTAATACATGAAAATGTTCGCAACAGTTTCCACTACAAGATTCAATTTGGCTCCACACATTTCTAGTAAGTAAAGTCTCTTAATCAACCCTCCTCCCTTTAAAGAAATCAAATTTTTAAATTTTTTCGGTTAAATTTTGGAAAAATGAGGAGTGTAGCGACTCCAACCATGGGATCTAAAATATTAATACATCAAAATGTACGCAACAATTTCTGCTATGAGATTGAATTTGGTTCTAGACATCTCTAGGGTTGTAAAATGTCCTAATACTCCCACCCTTTTTTTAAGAATCCAAATTTTTGTGTCTTTTTTATCGGATTTTAGAAAATTGAAGATTTTACTGCCTCCAACCATAGGATCTTAAATATTAACACATCAAAATGTTTGCAATAGTCTCTTCTTCAGAACTCACATTGGTTCCAGACATTTCTTGACACCTATAATGTCCTAATCAACTCCCATTATAAAAGTAAATTTTGTGTCTTTTTGATTGTATTTTAGGAAAATGAGGAGTTTTATGACACTAACCATGTGATCTTAAATATTAGTATATCAAAATGTTCATAAAAGTCTCCTCTAAAATATTCAGTTTGGTTCCACAAATTTCTAGTAACAAAAGTCTCATAATAAACAACCCTCCCCTTAAAAAGTCAAATTTTTAAATCTTTACGGTCAAATTTTAGAAAAATGAGGAGTGTTGCGACTCCAACCATGGTATCTTAAATATTAATACGTCAAAATGTGCGCATCAGTCTCCAAAACAAGATTCGGCTTGGTGCTCGACATTTCTGGACACCTAAAATGTCCTGATCTCCCCCTTATAAAAATAAATTTTGTGTAATTTTGATTGTATTTGAAAAAATTGAGGATTGTTAACATTTCAACAATGGGGTCTTAATTCCTAATACATCAATATGTTCGCAAATGTATCCTTTACCAGAAATATTTCGGTCACAGACATCTCTAGTGTCCTAAAATTTCCTATACACCCCCCCCTTTTAAAAAATCTAAATTCTTCGGTCTTTTTGGTTGGATTTTAGATAATTGATAAGGTATAGGCACCTCTAACCATGGGATCTTAATTATTAATACATCAAAATATTCGCAACAGTGTCTTATATAAGACCCACTTTGGTTCTAGACGTATCTAGTGTTCTAAATTATCCTAATCAGCCCCTACACACCTTTTTTAAGAATTCTAATTTTTGTGTCTTTTTGATCGGATTTTAGAAATTTGTTGAGTGCACCGACTCCAACCATAGGATGTTAAATATTAATACATGAAAATGTTCGCAACAGTTTCCACTACAAGATTCAGTTTGGCTCCAGACATTTCTAGGTACCTAAAATGGCCTAATTTCGCCCCCTCCCATTTTTTAAGCATTTTTGTGTCTTTTTGGTTAGAGTTTTAAAAATTGACGAATGCTACAACTTAAACCATGGCATGTTAAATATTAATAAATGCAAATATTTGCAACAGTGTCCTATACAAGAATCAGTTTTGCCCCAGACATCTCTAGTCTCCTGAAATGTCCTAATCACCCCCTCCTCCCTATAAAGATATTAAAATTTCGGTCATTTTGGTTGGATTTTAAATATTTGAAAAGTGATACGGCTCTAACCATATGATCTTAAATAATAATACATAATGAATTTTGCAACAATGTCGTCTATGAGATTCAATTCGATTCCAGACATATCAAGTGTTCTAAAATGTACTAATAAGCCCCCAACATTTTTTAAATATTCAAATTATAATGTCTTTTCAGTCGGATTTTAAAAAATCGGAAGTGCACCGACTTCAACCATAGGATCTTAAATATTAATACATCATTGTGTTCGCAACAGTCTCCTCTGCAAGATTTAATTTAATGCCAGACATTTCTTCTCACCTAAAATGTTCTAATCAAACCCCCTTAAAAATCAATTTTGTGTCTTTTTGATTGTAAATAAAAAAACTGAGGAGAGTTATGATTCAAAGCATGGTATCTTCAATATTATTACATAAAAATGTTCGCAACAGTCTCGTCTAAAATTTAATTTGGCTCCAGACATTTCTAGTCACCTAAAATGACCTAATCACCTCCCCCCCTTTTTTAAGAATTCAAATTTTTCGGTCTTTTTGTTTGGATTTTAGATATTTGAGGAGTGTTACGACACCAACAATGCGATCCTTCATATTAATACATGAAATTGTTCGAATCAGTGTCCTCTTCCACATTCAATTTGGTTTCAGACATCACTTGTCGTCTAAAATGTAATAATCAGCCCCCTTTCTTTCTTAAGATTTCAAATTTTTGTTGTTTTTGTTCAGATCTTAGAAAATTGAGAAGAGCTAACACTCCAACCATAGGATCTTAAATATTAATACATGAAAATGATCGAAAAAGTCGCCGCTATAAGATTCAATTTGATTCAAGACATTTCTAGGCATCTAAATTGTCCTAATAACCCCCCTCCTCTATAAATTATTATGTTTTTTTTATCGTATTTTAGGAAATTGAAGAGTGTTAGGATTTCAACCATGGGATCTTAAATATTAATACATCAAAATGTTTGCAATAGTCTCCTCTTCAGAAATCAGTTGGTTTCAAGACATTTCTTTACACTTAAATTGTCCTATTCACCCCCAGCTATGAATGTGAATTTTGTGTGTTTTTGTTTGTATTTTAGAAAATTGAGGAGTGTTATTACTCCAACCATGGGATCTTAAATATTACTATATCAAAATGTTCATAAACGTCTCCTCTTAAAGATTCAGTTTGGTTCCACACATTTCTAGTACCTAAAGTCTCCCAGTCAACACCCCCCTTTAAATAAATCAAATTTTTTCAGTTAAATTTTAGAAAAGTGAGGAGTGTTTCGACTCCAACCATGGGATCTAAAATATTAATACATCAAAATGTTCGCAACAGTGTCTTCTATGAGAATAAATTTGGTTCTAGACATCTCTAGGGTTATAAAATATCCTAATCATACCCCCCCTTTTTTAAGAATTCAAATTTTTGTGTCCTTTTGATCGGATTTTAGAAATTTGAGGAGTGCACCGGCTCCAACCATAGGATCTTAACTATTAATACATGAAAATGTTCGCAACAGTTTCCACTACAAGATTCAATTTGGCTCCACACATTTCTAGTAAGTAAAGTCTCTTAATCAACCCTCCTCCCTTTAAAGAAATCAAATTTTTAAATTTTTTCGGTTAAATTTTGGAAAAATGAGGAGTGTAGCGACTCCAACCATGGGATCTAAAATATTAATACATCAAAATGTACGCAACAATTTCTGCTATGAGATTGAATTTGGTTCTAGACATCTCTAGGGTTGTAAAATGTCCTAATACTCCCACCCTTTTTTTAAGAATCCAAATTTTTGTGTCTTTTTTATCGGATTTTAGAAAATTGAAGATTTTACTGCCTCCAACCATAGGATCTTAAATATTAACACATCAAAATGTTTGCAATAGTCTCTTCTTCAGAACTCACATTGGTTCCAGACATTTCTTGACACCTATAATGTCCTAATCAACTCCCATTATAAAAGTAAATTTTGTGTCTTTTTGATTGTATTTTAGAAAAATGAGGAGTTTTATGACACTAACCATGTGATCTTAAATATTAGTATATCAAAATGTTCATAAAAGTCTCCTCTAAAATATTCAGTTTGGTTCCACAAATTTCTAGTAACAAAAGTCTCATAATAAACAACCCTCCCCTTAAAAAGTCAAATTTTTAAATCTTTACGGTCAAATTTTAGAAAAATGAGGAGTGTTATGCAGACTCCAACCATGGTATCTTAAATATTAATACGTCAAAATGTGCGCATCAGTCTCCAAAACAAGATTCGGCTTGGTGCTCGACATTTCTGGACACCTAAAATGTCCTGATCTCCCCCTTATAAAAATAAATTTTGTGTAATTTTGATTGTATTTGAAAAAATTGAGGATTGTTAACATTTCAACAATGGGGTCTTAATTCCTAATACATCAATATGTTCGCAAATGTATCCTTTACCAGAAATATTTCGGTCACAGACATCTCTAGTGTCCTAAAATTTCCTATACACCCCCCCCCGTTTTATAAATCTAAATTCTTAGGTATTTTTGGTTGGATTTTAGATAATTGATAAGGTATAGGCACCTCTAACCATGGGATCTTAATTATTAATACATCAAAATATTCGCAACAGTGTCTTATATAAGACCCACTTTGGTTCTAGACGTATCTAGTGTTCTAAATTATCCTAATCAGCCCCTACACACCTTTTTTAAGAATTCTAATTTTTGTGTCTTTTTGATCGGATTTTAGAAATTTGTTGAGTGCACCGACTCCAACCATAGGATGTTAAATATTAATACATGAAAATGTTCGCAACAGTTTCCACTACAAGATTCAGTTTGGCTCCAGACATTTCTAGGTACCTAAAATGGCCTAATTACGCCCCCTCCCATTTTTTAAGCATTTTTGTGTCTTTTTGTTTAGAGTTTTAAAAATTGACGAATGCTACAACTTAAACCATGGCATGTTAAATGTTAATAAATGCAAATATTTGCAACAGTGTCCTATACAAGAATCAGTTTTGCCCCAGACATCTCTTGTCTCCTGAAATGTCCTAATCACCCCCCACCCTTTAAAGATATTAAAATTTCGGTCTTTTTGGTTGGATTTTAAATATTTGAAAAGTGATACGGCTCTAACTATGGGATCTTAAATATTAATACATAATGAATTTTGCAACAATGTCGTCTATGAGATTCTATTCGATTCCAGACATATCAAGTGTTCTAAAATGTACTAATCTGCCCCCAACATTTTTTAAATATTCAAATTATTATGTCTTTTCAGTCGGATTTTAATAAATCGGAAGTGCACCGACTTCAACCATAGGATCTTAAATATTAATACATCATTGTGTTCGCAACAGTCTCCTCTGCAAGATTTAGTTTGGTGCCAGACATTTCTTCTCACCTAAAATGTCTTAATAAACCCCCCTTAAAAATCAATTTTGTGTCTTTTTGATTGTATTTTAAAAAATTGAGGATTGTTACGACCCCAACCATGCGATCTTTAATTTTAATACATAAAAAAGTTTCGCATCAGTATCCTCTACAAGATTCAATTTAGTTACAGACATCTGTAGTGTTCTAAAATGTCCTAATCAGCCCACTTTCTTTTTTAAAGAATTCAAATTTTTTGTCTTTTTGGTTGGTTTTTAAAAAATTGAGAAGAACTCCAACTCCAACCATAGGATCATAAATATTAATGCATGAAAATGTTCGAAAAACACGCCTATACAAGATTCAGTTTGATTCAAGACATTTCTAGTCCTCTAAAATGTCCTAATACCCCCCCCTTTATTAAGTATTAAACTTATGTTTTTTTATCGTATTTTAGGAAATTGAGGAGTGTCAAGATTTAAACCATGGGATCTTAAATGTTATTACATCAAAATGTTTGCAATAGTCTCTTCTTCAGAATTCAGTTTGGGTCCAGACATTTCTTGACACCTAAAATTTCCTAATCACCCCCTATATAAAAGTGAATTTTGTGTGTTTCTGTTTCTATATTAGAAAATTGAGGAGGGTTATGACTCCAACCATGGGATCTTAAATATTAATAAGTCAAAATGTGCGCAACAGTCTCCGCTGCAAGATTCAGTTTGTTGCCAGACATTTCTTCTCACCTAAAATGACCTAATAATCCCCCCTTAAAAATCAATTTTGTGCCCTTTTGATTGTATTTTAAAAAATTGAGGAGTGTTTTGACTCCATCCATGGGATCTTTAATATTAATACATAAAAGTGTTCGAAACAGTGTCCTGCACAAGATTTAATTTGACTCCAGACATTTCTAGTCACCTAAAATGACCTAGTCATGTCCCCCCCCTTTTTCAAGAATTCAAATTTTTCTGTCGTTTTGGTTGGATTTTAGATATTTGAGAAGTGTTACGACCCAATCCATGCGATCTTTAATTTTAATGCATCAAATTGTTCGCATCAGTATCCTCTACAAGATTCAATTTGGTTTCAGACATCTATAGTGTTTTAAAATGTCCTAATCAGCCCCATTTCCTTTTTTAAGAATACAAAATTTTCGTCCATTTGTTCGGATTTTAGAAAATTGAGAAGAGATACAACTCCAACCATAGTATCTTAAATATTAATACATGAAAATGATCGAAAAAATCGCTGCTGTAAGATTCAATTTGATTCAAGACATTTCTAGGCATCTAAAATGTCCTAATAACCTCCCCCCCTGTATAAAGTATTAAACTTTTGTTTTTTTATAGTATTTTAGGAAATCGAGGAGTATTATGATTTCAATCATGGAATCTTAAATATATATTAATACATATACATGTTTGCAAGAGTCTCTTCTTAAGAATTCAGTTTTGTTTCTGACATTTCTTGACCCCTAAAATGCCCTATTCATCCCCCTCTATAAAAGTGAATTTTGTGTCTTTTTAATTGTATTTTAGAAAATTGTGAGGAGTGTTATAACTCCAACCATATGATCTTAAATATTATTTTATCAAAATGTTCATAAATGTCTCCTCTAAAAGATTCAATTTCACTCCACACATTTCTAGTACCAAAAGTCTCATAATCAACCCCCTCCCACCTTTCAAAAGACAAACTTTTAAATCTTTCCTGTCAAATTTTAGAAAAATTAGGAGAGTTGCGACTCCAACCATGGGATCTTAAATATTAATACGTCAAAATGTGCGCAACAGTCTCCTCTACAAGTTTCAATTTGGTGCCTGACATTTCTAGTCACCTAAAATGACCTAATCACGTGCCCCCTTTTTTAATAATTCAAATTTGTCGTTCTTTTTGTTTGGATTTTTGATATTTGAGGAGTATTACAAATTTAACCATGGGATTTTTAAAATTAATACATCAAAATGTTCGCATCAATGTCCTCTAAGAGATTCAATTTGGTTCCTGTCATCTGTAGTGTTCTAAAATGTCCTAAGCAGCACCCTTTCTCTTTGAAGAATTAAAATTTTTGTGTCTTTTTGGACGGGCTTTAGAAAATTCAGAAGATTTTCTATTCCAACCAAAGGATCTTAAACATTAATGCATGAAAATGTTCGAAAAAGTCGCCTCTACAAGATTCAGTTTGATTTGAGATTTCTAGCCCTTTAAAATGTCCTCATAACCCCCTCAATAAAGTATTAAACATATGTTTTTATCGTATTTTAGGAAATTTTGGAGTGTTATGATTTCTTTCATGGGATCTTAAATATTAATACATTAAAATGTTTGCAATAGTCTCCTCTTCAGAACACAGTGGGCTTCTAGACATTTCTTGACACCTAAAATATCCTAATCACCCCCCACTATAAAAGTGAATTTTGTGTGTTTTTGTTTGTATTTTAGAAAATTGAGGAATGTTATGACTCCAACCATGGGTTCTTAAATATTACTACATCAAAATGTTCATAAAAGTCTCCTCTAAAAGATTCAGTTTGGTTCCACACATTTCTAGTAACTAAAGTCTCATAATAAACACCCTCCTTTAAAAAGTCAAATTTTTAAATCTTTTCGGTCAAATTTTAGTAGAATGAAGAGTGTGTCGACTCCAACCATGGTATCTTAATTATTAATACGTCAAAATGTGCGCAACAGTCTCCTCTGAAAGATTCAGTTTGGTGCCAGATTTTTCTTCTCACCTAAAATGTCCTAATCAACCCCTCTTAAAAATCAATTTTGTGTCTTTTTGATTGTATTTCAAAAAATTGAGGAGAATTTTGACCGCAACCATGGGATCTTTAATATTAATACATAAAATTGTAGGCAACAGTGTCCTCTACCAGATTAATACTGGCTCCAGACATTTCTAGTCACCTAAAATGACCTAGTGACGTCCCCCCATTTTTTAAGAATTCAAATTTTTCGGTCGTTTTGGTTGGATTTTAGATATTTGAGGAGTATTACGATCCCAACCATGCGATCTGTAATTTTAATTAATCAAAGTGTTCGCATCAGTATCCTCTACAAGATTCAATTTGATTCCAGACATCTATTGTGTTTTAAAATGTCCTAATGAGCCTCCTTTCCTTTTTTAAGAATTCAAATTTTTCGTCTTTTCGGTAGGATTTTAAAAAATTGAGAAGAATTCCAACTCCAACCATAGGATCTTAAATATTAATACATGAAAATGTTCGATAAAGTCGCCTCTATAAGATTCAGTTTGATTCAAGACATTTCTAGTCCTCTAAAATGTCCTAATACCCCTCCTTTATAAAGTATTAAACTTTTGTTTTTTTGTCCTATTTTAGTAAATTGAAGAGTATTATGAGATTTCAACCATGGGATCTTAAATATTAATGCATCAAAATGTTTGCAATAGTCTCTTCTTCAGAATTCAGTTTGGTTCCAGATATTTCTTGACACCTAAAATGTCCTTATCACCCCCACTATTAAAGTGAATTTGGTGTCTTTTTGATTGTTTTTATAGAAAATTGATGAGTGTTACGATTAGAACCATGGGATCTTAAATATTAGTATATCAAAATGTTCACAAATGTCTCCTCTAAAAGATTCAGTTTGGTTCCACACATCTCTAGTAACTTAAGTCTCATAATCAACCCCCCACCCTTTAAAAAGTCAAATTTTTAAATCATTTCGGTCAAATTTAAGAAAAGTGAGGAGTGTTGCGACTCCAACCATGGGATCTTATATAATTATACGTCAAAATGTGCGCATCAGTCTCCAAAACAAGATTCGGCTTGGTGCTTAACATTTCTGGACACCTAAAATGTCCTGATCTACCCCTTATAAAAATAAATTTTGTGTAATTTTGATTGTATTTGAAAAAATTGAGGAGTGTTAACATTTCAACCATGGGGTCTTAAATACTAATACATCAATATGTTCGCAAATGTATCCTCTACCAGAAATATTTTGGTCACAGACATCTCTAGTCTCCTAAAATTTCCTATACACCCCCCCTTTTAAAGAATCCAAATTCTTAGGTCTTTTTGGTTGGATTTTAGGTAATTGATAAGGTATACACCTCTACCCATGGGATCTTAATTATTAATACATCAAAATATTCGCAACAGTATCTTCTAAAAGACACAATTTGGTTCTAGACGTATCTAATGTTCTAAAATGTCCTAATCAGTCCCTACACACCTTTTTTAAGAATTCCAATTTTTGTGTCTTTTTGATCGGATTTTAGAAATTTGAGGAGTGCACCGACTCCAACCATAGGATCTTAAATATTATTACATGAAAATATTCGCAACAGTTTCCACTACAAGATTCAGTTTGGCTCCAGACATTTCTAGGCACCTAAAATGACCTAATCACGCCCCCTTTCATTTTTTAAGCAATTTTGTGTCTTTTTGGTTAGATTGTTGTAAATTGAGGAATGCTAGAACTTAAACCATGCGATGCTAAATGTTAATAAATCAAAATATTTGCAACAGTGTCCTATACAAGAATCAGTTTTGCCCCAGATATCTCTAGTCTCTTGAAATGTCCTAATCACCCCCCCCTATTAAAGATATTAAATTTCGGTGTTTTTGGTTTGATTTTAAATATTTGAAGAGTGATACGGCTCTAACCATGGTATCTTAAATAATAATATATAATGAATTTTGCAGCAGTGTCCTCTATGAGATTCAATTCGATTCCAGACATCTCAATGTTCTAAAATGTACTACTCAGCCCCCAACATTTTTAAAAAATTCAAATTATTATGTCTTTTCCGTCGGATTTTAAAAAATTAGAAGTGCACCGACTTCAACCATAGGATCTTAAATATTAATACATCATTGTGTTCGCAACAGTCTCCTCTGCAAGATTTAGTTTGGTGCCAGACATTTCTTCTCACCTAAAATGTTCTAATCAACCCCCCTTAAAAATCAATTTTGTGTCTTTTTGATTGTATTTTAAAACACTGAGGAGTGTTATGACTCAAAGCATGGTATCTTCAATATTAATACATAAAAATGTTCGCAACAGTCTCGTCTAAAATTTAATTTGGCTCCAGACATTTCTAGTCACCTAAAGTGACCAAATCATCTCCCCCCCTTTTTTAAGAATTCAAATTTTTCGGTCTTTTTGTTTGGATTTTAAATATTTGAGGAGTGTTACGACACCAACAATGCGATCTTTAATATTAATACATCAAAATGTTCCCATCAGTGTCCTCTTCCACATTCAATTTGGTTTCAGACATCACTTGTCGTCTAAAATGTAATAATCAGCCCCCTTTCTTTTTTAAGATTTCAAATTTTTGTTGTTTTTGTTCAGATCTTAGAAAATTGAGAAGAGCTAACACTCCAACCATAGGATCTTAAATATTAATACATGAAAATGATCGAAAAAGTCGCCGCTATAAGATTCAATTTGATTCAAGACATTTCTAGGCATCTAAATTGTCCTAATACCCCCCTACTTCCTCTATAAATTATTAAACTTATGTTTTTTTATCGTATTTTAGGAAATTGAGGAGTGTTATGAGTTCAACCATGGGATCTTAAATATTAATACATCAAAATGTTTGCAATAGTCTCCTCTTCAGAAATCAGTTGGTTTCAAGACATTTCTTTACAAATAAATTGTCCTATTCACCCCCAGCTATGAAAGTGAATTTTGTGTGTTTTTGTTTGTATTTTAGAAAATTGAGGAGTGTTATTACTCCAACCATGGGATCTTAAATATTAGTATATCAAAATGTTCATAAACGTCTCTTCTTAAAGATTCAGTTTGGTTCCACACATTTCTAGTACCTAAAGTCTCCCAGTCAACACCCCCCTTTAAATAAATCAAATTTTTAAATTTTTTCAGTTAAATTTTAGAAAAGTGAGGAGTGTTTCGACACCAACCATGGGATCTAAAATATTAATACATCAAAATGTTCGCAACAGTGTCTTCTATGAGAATAAATTTGGTTCTAGACATCTCTAGGGTTATAAAATATCCTAATCATCCCCCCTCTTTTTTAAGAATTCAAATTTTTGTGTCCTTTTGATCGGATTTTAGAAATTTGAGGAGTGCACCGGCTCCAACCATAGGATCTTAACTATTAATACATGAAAATGTTCGCAACAGTTTCCACTACAAGATTCAATTTGGCTCCACACATTTCTAGTAAGTAAAGTCTCTTAATCAACCCTCCTCCCTTTAAAGAAATCAAATTTTTAAATTTTTCGATTAAATTTTGGAAAAATGAGGAGTGTAGCGACTCCAACCATGGGATCTAAAATATTAATACATCAAAATGTACGCAACAATTTCTGCTATGAGATTGAATTTGGTTCTAGACATCTCTAGGGTTGTAAAATGTCCTAATACTCCCACCCTTTTTTTAAGAATCCAAATTTTTGTGTCTTTTTTATCGGATTTTAGAAAATTGAAGATTTTACTGCCTCCAACCATAGGATCTTAAATATTAACACATCAAAATGTTTGCAATAGTCTCTTCTTCAGAACTCACATTGGTTCCAGACATTTCTTGACACCTATAATGTCCTAATCAACTCCCATTATAAAAGTAAATTTTGTGTCTTTTTGATTGTATTTTAGGAAAATGAGGAGTTTTATGACACTAACCATGTGATCTTAAATATTAGTATATCAAAATGTTCATAAAAGTCTCCTCTATAATATTCAGTTTGGTTCCACAAATTTCTAGTAACAAAAGTCTCATAATAAACAACCCTCCCCTTAAAAAGTCAAATTTTTAAATCTTTACGGTCAAATTTTAGAAAAATGAGGAGTGTTGCGACTCCAACCATGGTATCTTAAATATTAATACGTCAAAATGTGCGCATCAGTCTCCAAAACAAGATTCGGCTTGGTGCTCGACATTTCTGGACACCTAAAATGTCCTGATCTCCCCCTTATAAAAATAAATTTTGTGTAATTTTGATTGTATTTGAAAAAATTGAGGATTGTTAACATTTCAACAATGGGGTCTTAATTCCTAATACATCAATATGTTCGCAAATGTATCCTTTACCAGAAATATTTCGGTCACAGACATCTCTAGTGTCCTAAAATTTCCTATACACCCCCCCCCTTTTAAAAAATCTAAATTCTTCGGTCTTTTTGGTTGGATTTTAGATAATTGATAAGGTATAGGCACCTCTAACCATGGGATCTTAATTATTAATACATCAAAATATTCGCAACAGTGTCTTATATAAGACCCACTTTGGTTCTAGACGTATCTAGTGTTCTAAATTATCCTAATCAGCCCCTACACACCTTTTTTAAGAATTCTAATTTTTGTGTCTTTTTGATCGGATTTTAGAAATTTGTTGAGTGCACCGACTCCAACCATAGGATGTTAAATATTAATACATGAAAATGTTCGCAACAGTTTCCACTACAAGATTCAGTTTGGCTCCAGACATTTCTAGGTACCTAAAATGGCCTAATTTCGCCCCCTCCCATTTTTTAAGCATTTTTGTGTCTTTTTGGTTAGAGTTTTAAAATTGACGAATGCTACAACTTAAACCATGGCATGTTAAATATTAATAAATGCAAATATTTGCAACAGTGTCCTATACAAGAATCAGTTTTGCCCCAGACATCTCTAGTCTCCTGAAATGTCCTAATCACCCCCCCTCCCTTTAAAGATATTAAAATTTCGGTCTTTTTGGTTGGATTTTAAATATTTGAAAAGTGATACGGCTCTAACCATATGATCTTAAATAATAATACTTAATGAATTTTGCAACAATGTCGTCTATGAGATTCAATTCGATTCCAGACATATCAAGTGTTCTAAAATGTACTAATAAGCCCCCAAAATTTTTAAATATTCAAATTATAATGTCTTTTCAGTCGGATTTTAAAATTCGGAAGTGCACCGACTTCAATCATAGGATCTTAAATATTAATACATCATTGTGTTCGCAACAGTCTCCTCTGCAATATTTAGTTTGATGCCAGACATTTCTTCTCACCTAAAATGTTCTAATCATCTCCCATAAAAATCAATTTTGTGTCTTTTTGATTGTATTTAAAAAAACTGAGGAGAGTTATGATTCAAAGCATGGTATCTTCAATATTATTACATAAAAATGTTCGCAACAGTCTCGTCTAAAATTTAATTTGGCTCCAGACATTTCTAGTCACCTAAAATGACCTAATCACCTCCCCCCCTTTTTTAAGAATTCAAATTTTTCGGTCTTTTTGTTTGGATTTTAGATATTTGAGGAGTGTTACGACACCAACAATGCGATCCTTCATATTAATACATGAAATTGTTCGCATCAGTGTCCTCTTCCACATTCAATTTGGTTCCAGACATCACTTGTCGTCTAAAATGTAATAATCAGCCCCCTTTCTTTCTTAAGATTTCAAATTTTTGTTGTTTTTGTTCAGATCTTAGAAAATTGAGAAGAGCTAACACTCCAACCATAGGATCTTAAATATTAATACATGAAAATGATCGAAAAAGTCGCCGCTATAAGATTCAATTTGATTCAAGACATTTCTAGGCATCTAAATTGTCCTAATAACCCCCACCCCCTCTAAAAATTATTAAACTTATGTTTTTTTTTATCATATTTTAGGAAATTGATGAGTGTTATGATTTGAACCATGGGATCTTAAATATTAATGCATCAAAATGTTTTCTATAGTCTCCTCTTCAGAAATCAGTTGGTTTCCAGACATTTCTTTACACTTAAATTGTCCTATTCACCCCCAGCTATGAAAGTGAATTTTGTGTGTTTTTGTTTGTATTTTAGAAAATTGAGGAGTGTTATTACTCCAACCATGGGATCTTAAATATTACTACATCAAAATGTTCATAAAAGTCTCCTCTAAAAGATTCAGTTTGGTTCAATACATTTCTAGTAACTAAAGTCTCCCAGTCAACACGCCCCCTTTAAAAAAAATCAAATTTTTAAATTTTTTCAGTTAAATTTTAGAAAAGTGAGGAGTGTTTCGACTCCAACCATGGGATCTAAAATATTAATACATCAAAATGTTCGCAACAGTGTCTTCTATGAGAATAAATTTGGTTCTAGACATCTCTAGGGTTATAAAATATCCTAATCATCCCCCCTCTTTTTTAAGAATTCAAATTTTTGTGTCCTTTTGATCGGATTTTAGAAATTTGAGGAGTGCACCGGCTCCAACCATAGGATCTTAACTATTAATACATGAAAATGTTCGCAACAGTTTCCACTACAAGATTCAATTTGGCTCCACACATTTCTAGTGTTCTAAAATCTCTTAATCAACCCTCCCCCCTTTAAAGAAATCAAATTTTTAAATTTTTTCGGTTAAATTTTGGAAAAATGAGGAGTGTAGCGACTCCAACCATGGGATCTAAAATATTAATACATCAAAATGTACGCAACAATTTCTGCTATGAGATTGAATTTGGTTCTAGACATCTCTAGGGTTGTAAAATGTCCTAATACTCCCACCCTTTTTTTAAGAATCCAAATTTTTGTGTCTTTTTTATCGGATTTTAGAAAATTGAAGATTTTACTGCCTCCAACCATAGGATCTTAAATATTAACACATCAAAATGTTTGCAATAGTCTCTTCTTCAGAATTCACATTGGTTCCAGACATTTCTTGACACCTATAATGTCCTAATCAACTCCCATTATAAAAGTGAATTTTGTGTCTTTTTGATTGTATTTTAGAAAAATGAGGAGTTTTATGACACTAACCATGTGATCTTAAATATTAGTATATCAAAATGTTCATAAAAGTCTCCTCTAAAATATTCAGTTTGGTTCCACAAATTTCTAGTAACAAAAGTCTCATAATAAACCCCCCTCCCCTTAAAAAGTCAAATTTTTAAATCTTTACGGTCAAATTTTAGAAAAATGAGGAGTGTTGCGACTCCAACCATGGTATCTTAAATATTAATACGTCAAAATGTGCGCATCAGTCTCCAAAACAAGATTCGGCTTGGTGCTCGACATTTCTGGACACCTAAAATGTCCTGATCTCACCCTTATAAAAATAAATTTTGTGTAATTTTGATTGTATTTGAAAAAATTGAGGATTGTTAACATTTCAACAATGGGGTCTTAATTCCTAATACATCAATATGTTCGCAAATGTATCCTTTACCAGAAATATTTTGGTCACAGACATGTCTAGTGTCCTAAAATTTCCTATACAACCCCCCCCTTTTAAAAAATCTAAATTCTTCGGTCCTTTTGGTTGGATTTTAGGTAATTGATAAGGTATAGGCACCTCTAACCATGGGATCTTAATTATTAATACATCAAAATATTCGCAACAGTGTCTTATATAAGACCCACTTTGGTTCTAGACGTATCTAGTGTTCTAAATTATCCTAATCAGCCCCTACACACCTTTTTTAAGAATTCTAATTTTTGTGTCTTTTTGATCGGATTTTAGAAATTTGTTGAGTGCACCGACTCCAACCATAGGATGTTAAATATTAATACATGAAAATGTTCGCAACAGTTTCCACTACAAGATTCAGTTTGGCTCCAGACATTTCTAGGTACCTAAAATGGCCTAATCACGCCCCCTCCCATTTTTTAAGCATTTTTGTGTCTTTTGTTTAGAGTTTTAAAAATTGACGAATGCTACAACTTAAACCATGGCATGTTAAATATTAATAAATGCAAATATTTGCAACAGTGTCCTATACAAGAATCAGTTTTGCCCCAGACATCTCTAGTCTCCTGAAATGTCCTAATCACCCACCCCCCTTTAAAGATATTAAAATTTCGGTCTTTTTGTTTGGATTTTAAATATTTGAAGAGTGATACGGCTCTAACCATGGGGTCTTTAATAATAATACATAAGGAATTTTGCAACAATGTCTTCTATGAGATTCAATTCGATTCCAGACATCACAAGTGTTCTAAAATGTACTAATCAGCCCCCAAAATTTTTAAATATTCAAATTATTATGTCTTTTCAGTCGGATTTTAAAAAATCGGAAGTGCACCGACTTCAACCATAGGATCTAAAATATTAATACATCACTGTGTTCGCAACAGTCTCCTCTGCAAGATTCAGTTTGGTGCCAGACATTTCTTCTCACCTAAAATGTCTTAATCAACCCCCCTTAAAAATCAATTTTGTGTCTTTTTGATTGTATTTTAAAAAATTGAGGAGTGTTACGACCTTAACCATGCGATCTTTAATTTTAATACATCAAAATGTTTCGCGTCAGTAACCTCTACAAGATTCAATTTGGTTCCAGACATCTGTAGTGTTCTAAAATGTCCTAATCAGCCCACTTTCTTTTTTAAAGAATTCAAATTTTTGTCTTTTTGGTTGGTTTTTAAAAAATTGAGAAGAACTCTAACTCCAACCATACGATCTTAAATATTAATACACAAAAATGTTCGAAAATATCGCCTCTACAAGATTCAGTTTGATTCAAGACATTTCTAGTCCTCTAAAATGTCCTAATTGCACCCCTTAATAATGTATTAAAATTATGTTTTTTTATCGTATTTTAGGAAATTGAGGAGTGTTATGATTTAAACCATGGGATCTTAAATATTAATACATCAAAATGTTTGCAATAGTCTCTTCTTCAGAATTCAGTTTGGGTCCAGACATTTCTTGACACCTAAAATTTCCTAATCAGACCCCAATATAAAAGTGAATTTTGTGTGTTTTTGTTTCTATTTTAGAAAATTGAGCAGTGTTATGACTCCAACCATGGGATCTTTAATATTAATACATCAAATTGTTCGCAACAGTCTCCGCTGCAAGATTCAGTTTGGTGCCCGACTTTTCTTCTCACCTAAAATGACCTAATAATCCCCCTTAAAACTCAATTTTGTGTGTTTTTGTTTCTATTTTATAAAATTGAGGAGTGTTTTGACTCCAACCATGGGATCTTTAATATTAATACATCAAAGTGTTCGCAACAGTGTCCTGCACAAGATTTAATTTGACTCCAGACATTTCTAGTCACCTAAAATGACCTAGTCATGTCCCCCTTTTCAAGAATTCAAATTTTTATGTCGTTTTGGTTGGATTTTAGATATTTGAGGAGTGATACGACCCAAACCATGCGATCTTTAATTTTAATACATTAAATTGTTCGCATCAGTATCCTCTACAAGATTCAATTTGGTTTCAGACATGTATAGTGTTTTAAAATGTCCTAATCAGCCCCATTTCCTTTTTTAAGAATTCAAAATTTTCGTCCATTTGTTCGGATTTTAGAAAATTGTGAAGAAATACAACTCCAACCAAAGGATCTTAAATATTAATACATGAAAATGATCGAAAAAATCGCCGCTGTAAGATTCAATTTGATTCAAGACATTTCTAGGCATCTAAAATGTCCTAATAACCTCCCCCCCTGTATAAAGTATTAAACTTTTGTTTTTTTATAGTATTTTAGGAAATTGAGGAGTATTATGATTTCAATCATGGAATCTTAAATATATATTAATACATATACATGTTTGCAAGAGTCTCTTCTTAAGAATTCAGTTTTGTTTCAGACATTTCTTGACACCTAAAATGTCCTAATCATCCCCTCTATAAAAGTGAATTTTGTGTCTTTTTAATTGTATTTTAGAAAATTGTGAGGAGTGTTATAACTCCAACCATATGATCTTAAATATTATTTTATCAAAATGTTCATAAATGTCTCCTCTAAAAGATTCAATTTCACTCCACACATTTCTAGTACCAAAAGTCTCATAATCAACCCCCTCCCACCTTTCAAAAGACAAATTTTTAAATCTTTCCTGTCAAATTTTAGAAAAATTAGGAGAGTTGCGACTCCAACCATGGGATCTTAAATATTAATACGTCAAAATGTGCGCAACAGTCTCCTCTACAAGTTTTAATTTGGTGCCTGACATTTCTAGTCACCTAAAATGACCTAATCACCTCCCCTTTTTTAAGAATTCAAATTTTTCGTTCTTTTTGTTTGGATTTTAAATATTTGAGGAGTGTTTCGACTTGATCCATGCGATCTTTAAAATTAATACATCAAAATGTTCGCTTCATTGTCCTCTAAGAGATTCAATTTGGTTCCTGTCATCTCTAATTTTCTAAAATGTCCTAATCAGCACCCTTTCTTTTTTAAGAATTCAAATTTTTGTGTTTTTTGTTCAGATCTTAGAAAATTGAGAAGAGCTAACACTCCAACCATAGGATCTTAAATATTAATACATGAAAATGTTCGATAAAGTCGCCTCTATAAGATTCAGTTTATTCAAGACATTTCTAGTCCTCTAAAATGTCCTAATAACCCCACCCCCTCTAAAAATTATTAAACTTATGTTTTTATCGTATTTTAGGAAATTGAGGAGTGTTATGATTTCAACCATGGGATCTTAAATATTAATACATTAAAATGTTTGCAATAGTCTCCTCTTCAGAACACAGTTGGCTTCCAGACATTTCTTGACACCTAAAATATCCTAATCACCCCCGCTTTAAAAGTGAATTTTGTGTGTTTTTGTTTGTATTTTAGAAAATTGAGGAGTGTTATGACTCCAACCATGGGATCTTAAATATTACTACATCAAAATGTTCATAAAAGTCTCCTCTAAAAGATTCAGTTTGGTTCCACACATTTCTAGTAACTAAAGTCTCATAATCATCCCCCCCTTTAAAAAGTCAAATTTTTAAATCTTTTCGGTCAAATTTTAGTAAAATGAAGAGTGTTACGACTCCAACCATGGTATCTTAAATATTAATACGTCAAAATGTGCGCAACAGTCTCCTCTGCAAGTTTCAGTTTGGTGCCAGACATTTCTTCTCACCTAAAATGTCTTAATCAACCCCCCTAAAAATCAATTTTGTGTCTTTTTGATTGTATTTTAAAAAATTGAGGAGAGTTTTGACCCCAACCATGGGATCTTTAATATTAATACATAAAATTGTAGGCAACAGTGTCCTCTACCAGATTAATACTGGCTCCAGACATTTCTAGTCACCTAAAATGACCTAGTGACGTCCCCCATTTTTTAAGAATTCAAATTTTTCGGTCGTTTTGGTTGGATTTTAGATATTTGTGGAGTGTTTCGATCCCAACCATGCGATATGTAATTTCAATTCTTCAAATTGTTCGCATAAGTATCCTCTACAAGATTCATTTTGGTTCCAGACATCTATAGTGTTTTAAAATGTCCTAATCAGCCTCCTTTCCTTTTTAAGAAGTCAAATTTTTTGTCTTTTCGGTCGGATTTTAAAAAATTGAGAAGAATTCCAACTACAACCATAGGATCTTAATTATTAATATATGAAAATGTTCGATAAAGTCGCCTCTATAAGATTCAGTTTGATTCAAGACATTTCTAGTCCTCTAAAATGTCCTAATACCCCCTCCTTTATAAAGTATTAAACTTTTGTTTTTTTATCGTATTTTAGAAAATTGAAGAGTGTTATGATTTCAACCATGGGATCTTAAATATTAATACATCAAAATGTTTGCAATAGTATCTTCTTCGGAATTCAGTTTGGTTCCAGATATTTCTTGACACCTAAAATGTCCTAATCACCCCCCACTATTAAAGTGAATTTTGTGTCTTTTTGATTGTTTTTATAGAAAATTGATGAGTGTTATGACTCCAACCATGGGATCTTAAATATTAGTATATCAAAATGTTCACAAATGTCTCCTCTAAAAGATTCAGTTTGGTTCCACACATTTCTAGTAACTTAAGTCTCATAATCAACCCCCCACCCTTTAAAAAGTCAAATTTTTAAATCATTTCGTTCAAATTTAAGAAAAATGAGGAGTGTTGCGACTCCAACCATGGTATCTTAAGTAATTATACGTCAAAATGTGCGCATCAGTCTCCAAAACAAGATTCGGCTTGGTGCTTAACATTTCTGGACACCTAAAATGTCCTGATCTCCCCCTTATAAAAATAAATTTTGTGTAATTTTGATTGTATTTGAAAAAATTGAGGAGTGTTAACATTTCAACCATGGGGTCTTAAATACTAATACATCAATATGTTCGCAAATGTATCCTCTACCAGAAATATTTTGGTCACAGACATCTCTAGTCTCCTAAAATTTCCTATACACCCCCCCCCTTTTAAAGAATCCAAATTCTTCGGTCTTTTTGGTTGGATTTTAGGTAATTGATAAGGTATAGGCACCTCTAACCATGGGATCTTAATTATTAATACATCAAAATATTCGCAACAGTGTCTTCTATAAGACACAATTTGGTTCTAGACGTATCTAGTGTTCTAAAATGTCCTAATCAGCCCCTACACACCTTTTTTAAGAATTCCAATTTTTGTGTCTTTTTGATCGGATTTTAGAAATTTGTTGAGTGCACCGACTCCAACCATAGGATGTTAAATATTAATACATGAAAATGTTCGCAACAGTTTCCACTACAAGATTCAGTTTGGCTCCAGACATTTCTAGGCACCTAAAATGACCTAATCACGCCCCCTTTCATTTTTTAAGCATTTTTGTGTCTTTTTGGTTAGATTTTTGAAAATTGAGGAATGCTAGAACTTAAACCATGGGATGTTAAATATTAATAAATCAAAATATTTGCAACAGTGTCCTATACAAGAATCAGTTTTGCCCCAGACATCTCTAGTCTCCTGAAATGACCTAATCACCCCCCCTTTAAAGATATTATAATTTCGGTGTTTTTGTTTGATTTTAAATATTTGAAGAGTGATACGGCTCTAACCATGGTATCTTAAATAATAATACATAATGAATTTTGCAACAGTGTCCTCTATGAGATTCAATTCGATTCCAGACATCTCAAGTGTTCTAAAATGTACTAATCAGCCCCCAAATTTTTAAAAATTCAAATTATTATGTCTTTTTCGTCGGATTTTAAAAAATCGGAAGTGCACCGACTTCAACCATAGGATCTTAAATATTAATACATCATTGTGTTCGCAACAGTCTCCTCTGCAAGATTTAGTTTGGTGCCAGACATTTCTTCTCACCTAAAATGTTCTAATCAACTTCCCTTAAAAATCAATTTTGTGTATTTTTGTTTGTATTTTAAAAAACTGAGGAGTGTTATGATTCAAAGCATGGTATCTTCAATATTAATACATAAAAATGTTCGCAACAGTCTCGTCTAAAATTTAATTTGGCTCCAGACATTTCTAGTCACCTAAAATGACCTAATCACCTCCCCCCCTTTTTTAAGAATTCAAATTTTTCGGTCTTTTTGTTTGGATTTTAGATATTTGAGGAGTGTTACGACACCAACAATGCGATCTTTAATATTAATACATCAAAATGTTCGCATCAGTGTCCTCTTCTAAATTCAGTTTGGTTCCAGACATCTATTGTCGTCTAAAATGTCCTAATCAGCCCCCTTTCCTTTTTCAAGAATTCAAATTTTTGTCTTTTTATCAGATCTTAGAAAATTGAGAAGAATCAACACTCCAACCATAGGATCTTAAATATTAATACATGAAAATGATCGAAAAAGTCGCATCTATAAGATTCAGTTTGATTCAAGACATTACTAGTCATCTAAAATGTCCTAATAACAACCCCCTTCTATAAAGTATTAAACTTTTGTTGTTTTTATCGTATTTTAGGAAATTGAGGAATATTATGATTGAAACCATGGGATCTTAAATATTAATACATCAAAATGTTTACAATAGTCTCCTCTTCAGAATTTAGTTGGTTTCAAGACATTTCTTGACCCCTAAAATGTCTTAATCAACTCCCCCTATAAAAGTGAATTTTGTGTGTTTTTGATTGTATTTTAGAAAATTGAGGAGTGTTATGACTCCAACCATGGGATCTTAAATATTAATACACCTAAATGTTCATAAATGTCTCCTCTAAAAGATTCAATTTTGCTCCACTTATTTCTAGTACCTAAAGTCTCCCAGTCAACATCCCCCTTTAAATAAATCAAATTTTTAAATTTTTTCAGTTAAATTTTAGAAAAGTGAGGAGTGTTGCGACTCATACCATGGGAACTAAAATATTAATACATCAAAATGTTCGCAACAGTGTCTTCTATGAGAATAAATTTGGTTCTAGAAATCTCTGGGGTTATAAAATATCCTAATTATATCCCCAAACCTTTTTTAAGAATTCAAATTTTTGTGTCTTTTTGATCGGATTTTAGAAAATTGAGGAGGGCACCGACCCCAACCATAGGATCTTAAATATTAATACATCAAAAGGTTTGCAATAGTCTCTTCTTCAGAATTCACTTTGGTTCCAGACATTTCTTGACACCTAAAATGTCCTAATCAACCCCCTAAATAAAAGTAAATTGTGTGTGTTTTGGATTGTATTTTAGAAAATTGAGCAGTGTTATGACTCCAACCATGGGATCTTAAATATTAGTACATCAAAATGTTCATAAATGTCTCTTCTAAAAGATTTTATTTGGCTCCACACATTTCTAGTAAGTAAAGTCGCCTAATCAACCCCCCTCCCTTTAAAGAAATCAAATATTTAAATTTTTTCGGTTAAATTTTGGAAAAATGTGGAGTGTTGCGACTCCAACCATGGGATCTAAAATATTAATACATCAAAATGTTCGCAACAATGGATGAATTTGGTTCAAGACATCTCTAGTGTTGTAAAATGTCCTAATACTCCCCCCCCCTTTTTAAGAATCCAAATTTTTGTGTCTTTTTGATGGGATTTTAGAAAATTGAAGATTTTATCGACTCCAACCATAGGATCTTAAATATTAACACATCAAAATGTTTGCAATAGTCTCTTCTTCAGAACTCAGTTTTGTTCCAGACATTTCTTGACACCTATAATGTCCTAATCAACTCCCATTATAAAAGTGAATTTTGTGTCTTTTTGATTGTATTTTAGAAAAATGAGGAGTTTTATGACACTAACCATGGGATCTTAAATATTAGTATATCAAAATGTTCATAAAAGTCTCCTCTAAAATATTCAGTTTGGTTCCACAAATTTCTAGTAACAAAAGTCTCTTAATAAACCCCCCTCCCCTTAAAAAGTCAAATTTTAAAACTTTACGGTCAAATTTTAGAAAAATGATGAGTGTTGCGACTCCAACCATGGTATCTTAAATATTAATACGTCAAAATGTGAGCATCAGTCTCCAAAACAAGATTCGGCTTGGTGCTTGACATTTCTGGACACCAAAAATGTCCTGATCTCCCCCTTATAAAAATAAATTTTGTGTAATTTTGATTGTATTTGAAAAAATTGAGGAGTGTTAACATTTCAACCATGGGGTCTTAAATACTAATACATCAATATGTTCGCAAATGTATCCTCTACGAGAAATATTTTGGTCACAGACATCTCTAGCGTCCTAAAATTTCCTATACAACCCCCCCTTTTAAAAAATCCAAATTCTTCGGTCTTTTTGGTATGATTTTAGGTAATTGATAAGGTATAGGCACCTCTAACCATGGGATCTTAATTATTAATACATCAAAATATTCGCAACAGTGTCTTACATAAGACCTACTTTGGTTCTAGACGTATCTAGTGTTCTAAAATGTCCTAATCAGCCCCTACACACCTTTTTTAAGAATTCTAATTTTTGTGTCTTTTTGATCGGATTTTAGAAATTTGTTGAGTGCACCGACTCCAACCATAGGATGTTAACTATTAATACATGAAAATGTTCACAACAGTTTCCACTACAAGATTCAGTTTGGCTCCAGACATTTCTAGGCACCTAAAATGACCTAATCACGCCCCCTTTCATTTTTTAAGCATTTTTGTGTCTTTTTGGTTAGATTTTTGAAAATTGAGGAATGCTAGAACTTAAACCATGGGATGTTAAATATTAATAAATCAAAATATTTGCAACAGTGTCCTATACAAGAATCAGTTTTGCCCCAGACATCTCTAGTCTCCTGAAATGACCTAATCACCCCCACTTTAAAGATATTAAAATTTCGGTGTTTTTGATTTGATTTTAAATATTTGAAGAGTGATACGGCTCTAACCATGGTATCTTAAATAATAATACATAATGAATTTTGCAACAGTGTCCTCTATGAGATTCAATTCGATTCCAGACATCTCAAGTGTTCTAAAATGTACTAATCAGCCCCCAACATTTTTTAAAAATTCAAATTATTATGTCTTTTCCGTCGGATTTTAAAAAATCGGAAGTGCACCGACTTCAACCATAGGATCTTAAATATTAATACATCATTGTGTTCGCAAGAGTCTCCTCTGCAAGATTTAGTTTGGTGCCAGACATTTCTTCTCACCTAAAATGTTCTAATCAACCCCCCTTAAAAATCAATTTTGTGTATTTTTGATTGTATTTTAAAAAACTGAGGAGTGTTATGATTCAAAGCATGGTATCTTCAATATTAATACATAAAAATGTTCGCAACAGTCTCGTCTAACATTTTGTTTGGCTCCAGACATTACTAGTCACCTAAAATGACCTAATCACCTCTCCCCCTTTTTTAAGAATTCAAATTTTTCGGTGTTTTTGTTTGGATTTTAGATATTTGAGGAGTGTTACGACACCAACAATGCGATCTTTAATATTAATACATCAAAATGTTCGCATCAGTGTCCTCTTCCACATTCAATTTGGTTGCAGACATCTCTTGTCGTCTAAAATGTCCTAATCAGCCCCCTTTCTTTTTTAAGATTTCAAATTTTTGTGTTTTTTGTTCAGATCTTAGAAAATTGAGAAGAGCTAACACTCCAACCATAGGATCTTAAATATTAATACATGAAAATGATCGAAAAATCGCCGCTATAAGATTCAATTTGATTCAAGACATTTCTAGGCATCTAAATTGTCCTAATACCCCCACCCCCTCTAAAAATTATTAAACTTATGTTTTTTATCGTATTTTAGGAAATTGAGGAGTGTTATGATTTCAACCATGGGATCTTAAATATTAATACATCAAAATGTTTGCAATAGTCTCCTCTTCAGAAATCAGTTGGTTTCAAGACATTTCTTTACACCTAAATTGTCCTATTCACCCCCAGCTATGAAAGTGAATGTTGTGTGTTTTTGTTTGTATTTTAGAAAATTGAGGAGTGTTATTACTCCAACCATGGGATCTTAAATATTACTATATCAAAATGTTCATAAACGTCTCCTCTTAAAGATTCAGTTTGGTTCCACACATTTCTAGTACCTAAAGTCCCCCAGTCAACACCCCCTTTTAAATAAATCAAATTTTTAAATTTTTTCGGTCAAATATTAGAAAATTGAGGAGTGTTATGACTCCAACCATGGGATCTTAAATATTACTACATCAAAATGTTCATAAAAGTCTCCTCTAAAAGATTCAGTTTGGTTCCACACATTTCTAATAACTAAAGTCTCATAATCAACCCCCACTTTAAAAAGTCAAATTTTTTAATCTTTTCTGTCAAATATTAGAAAAATGAGGAGTATTACGACTCCAACCAACTATCTTAAACATTAATACTTCAAATGTGCGCAACAGTCTCCTCTGCAAGATTCAGTTTGGTGCCAGACATTTCTTCTCACCTAAAATGTCGTAATCAACCCCTCTTAAAAATCAATTTCGTGTCTTTTTGATTGTATTTTAAAAAATTGAGGAGTGTTACGACCCCATCCATGCGATCTTTAATTTTAATACATAAATATTTCGCATCAGTATCCTCTACAAGATTCAATTTGGTTCCAGACATCTGTAGTGTTCTAAAATGTACTAATCAGCCCACTTTCTTTTTTAAAGAATTCAAATTTTTTGTCTTTTTGGTTGGTTTTTAAAAAATTGAGAAGAACTCCAACTCCTACCATAGGATCTTAAATATTAATGCATGAAAATGTTCGAAAAACTCGCCTATACAAGATTCATTTCGATTTAAGACATTTCTAGTCTACGAAAATGTCCTAATACCCCCCCTTTATAAAGAAATAAACTTATGTTTTTTTATCGTATTTTAGGAAATTGAGGAGTGTCATGATTTCAACCATGGGATCTTAAATATCAATACATCAAAATATTAAAAATAGTCTCTTCTTCAGAATTCAGTTTGGTTCCAGATATTTCTTGACACCTAAAATGTCCTAATCACCCCCAGCTATAAAAGTGAATTTTGTGTGTTTTTGTTTGTATTTTAGAAAATTGAGGAGAGTTATGACTCCAACCATGGGATCTTAAATATTAGTATATCAAAATGTTCACAAATGTCTCCTCTAAAAGATTCAGTTTGGTTCCACACATTTCTAGTAACTTAAGTCTCATAATCAACCCCCCACCCTTTAAAAAGTCAAATTTTTAAATCATTTCGGTCAAATTTAAGAAAAATGAGGAGTGTTGCGACTCCAACCATGGTATCTTAAATATTAATACGTCAAAATGTGCGCATCAGTCTCCAAAACAAGATTCGGCTAGGTGCTTGACATTTCTGGACACCTAAAATGTCCTGATCTCCCCCTTATAAAAATAAATTTTCTGTAATTTTGATTGTATTTGAAAAAATTGAGGAGTCTTAACATTTCAACCATGAGGTCTTAAATACTAATACATCAATATGTTCGCAAATGTATCCTCTACCACAAATATTTTGGTTACAGACATCTCTAGTCTCCTAAAATTTCCTATACAACCCCCCCTTTTAAAGAATCCAAATTCTTCGGTCTTTTTGGTTGGATTTTAGATAATTGATAAGGTATACACCTCTAAACATGGGATCTTAATTATTAATACATCAAAGTATTCGAAACAGTGTCTTCTATAAGACACAATTTGGTTCTAGACGTATCTAGTGTTCTAAAATGTCCTAATCAGCGCCTTCACACCTTTTTTAAGAATTCTAATTTTTGTGTCTTTTTGATCGGATTTTAGAAATTTGAGGAGTGCACCGGCTCCAACCATAGGATCTTAAATATTAATACATGAAAATGATCGCAACAGTCTCCACTACAAGATTCAGTTTGGCTCCAGACATTTCTAGGCACCTAAAATAACCTAATCACGCCCCATCCCCTTTTTTAAGAATTCAAATTTTTCGGTCTTTTTGTTTGTATTTTAGATATTTGTGGAGTGTCACGACACCAACAATGCGATCTTTAATATTAGTTCATCAAAATGTTCACATCAGTGTCCTCTTCCACATTCAATTTGGTTCCAGACATCTCTTGTCGTCTAAAATGTCCTAATCAACCCCCTTTCTTTTTTAAGATTTCAAATTTTTGTGTTTTTTGTTCAGATCTTAGAAAATTGTGAAGAGCTAACACTCCAACCATAGGATCTTAAATATTAATACATGAAATTGATCGAAAAATCGTAGCTATAAGATTCAATTTGATTCAAGACATTTCTAGGCATTTAAATTGTCCTAATAACCCCCCTCTATAAATTATTAAACTTATGTTTTTTTTTATCGTATTTTAGGAAATTGTGGAGTGTTGTGATTTCTTTCATGGGATCTTAAATATATATATTAATACATTAAAATGTTTGCAATAGTCTCCTTTTCAGAACACAGTTGGCTTCTAGACATTTCTTGACGCCTAAAATATCCTAATCACCCCCCAATATAAAAGTGAATTTTGTGTGTTCTAAGTTCAAAATTTTCTCAAAATCTGCATAAATTTCCAATTTATACACAAACAAACGGTTTTTTCAGTAGTAAATCACATTCTAAGGCAAACTGTGGTATTTATTTTATTATAAAAATATATTTTATATGAGAAAAAAGGGATATCGTATGGTGCGCCCATATGTTACCCGTGACTTAAGATTCCCACTACGATTGAGTTCAAAATGCCCTTATATCCTTCAAAATACCCTTTTTGTATACAAAAAAATTACCTAGAATCACCTAGTCACGCCTCCCCTGTTTTTAAGAATTCAAACTTTTTTATCGTATTGTTTGGATTTTAGATATTTGAGGAGTGTTACGACACCAACAATGCGATCTATAGTATTAATACATCAAAATGTGCGCAACAGTCTCCGCTGCAAGATTCAGTTTGGTGCCAGACATTTTTTCTCACCTGAAATGTCCTAATCAACCCCCCTTAAAAATCAATTTTGTGTCTTTTTGATTAAATTTTAAAAAATTGATGAGTGTTTTGACTATATCCATGGGATCTTTAATATTAATACATAAAAATATTTGCAAAAGTCTTCACTACAATATTAAAATTAGTTAGAGTTATTTCTAGACATCTAAAATGACCTAATCACTCCACCCCACTTTTTTAAGAATTCAAATTTTTGTGTCTTTTTGTTTGGATTTTAGATATTTGAGGAGTGTTACGACCCCAACCATGGTATCTTTAATTTTAATACATCAAAATGCTCGCATCAGTATCCTCTACAAGACTCTATTTGGTTCCAGACATCTATAGTGTTATAAAATGTCCTAATCAGCCCCCTTTCCTTTTTCAAGAATTCAAATTTTTTGTCTTTTTTATCGGATTTTAGAAAATTGAGAAAAATCAAAACTCCAACCATAGGATCTTAAAAATTAATACATGAGAATGTACGAAAAAGTCGCATCTAAAAGATTCAGTTTGAATCAAGACATTTCTAGTCCCGTAAAATGAGCTAAAAACAACCCCCCCCTTCTATAAAGTATTAAACTTTTGTTGTTTTTATCGTATTTTAGGAAATTGAGGAATATTACGATTGAAACCATGCGATTTTAAATATATTAATACATCAAAATTTTTACAATTGTCTCCTTTTCAGAATTTAGTTGGGTGCAAGACATATCTTGACACCTAAAATGTCTTAATCACCCCCACTATAAAAGTGAATTTTGTGTGTTTTTGATTGTATTTTAGAAAATTGAGGAGTGTTATGACTCCAACCATGGGATCTTAAATATTGGTATATCACGATGTTCATAAATGTCTCCTCTAAAAGATTCAATTTTGCTCCACTTATTTCTAGTACCTAAAGTCTCCCAGTCAACATCCCCCTTTAAATAAATCAAATTTTTAAATTTTTTCAGTTAAATTTTAGAAAAGTGAGGAGTGTTGCGACTCATACCATGGGAACTAAAATATTAATACATCAAAATGTTCGCAACAGTGTCTTCTATGAGAATAAATTTGGTTCTAGAAATCTCTGGGGTTATAAAATATCCTAATTATCCCCCCAAACCTTTTTTAAGAATTCAAATTTTTGTGTCTTTTTGATCGGATTTTAGAAAATTGAGGAGGGCACCGACCCCAACCATAGGATCTTAAATATTAACACATCAAAATGTTTGCAATAGTCTCTTCTTCAGAACTCAGTTTTGTTCCAGACATTTCTTGACACCTATAATGTCCTAATCAACTCCCATTATAAAAGTGAATTTTGTGTCTTTTTGATTGTATTTTAGAAAAATGAGGAGTTTTATGACACTAACCATGGGATCTTAAATATTAGTATATCAAAATGTTCATAAAAGTCTCCTCTAAAATATTCAGTTTGGTTCCACAAATTTCTAGTAACAAAAGTCTCTTAATAAACCCCCCTCCCCTTAAAAAGTCAAATTTTTAAATCTTTACGGTCAAATTTTAGAAAAATGAGGAGTGTTGCGACTCCAACCATGGTATCTTAAATATTAATACGTCAAAATGTGAGCATCAGTCTCCAAAACAAGATTCGGCTTGGTGCTTGACATTTCTGGACACCTAAAATGTCCTGATCTCCCCCTTATAAAAATAAATTTTGTGTAATTTTGATTGTATTTGAAAAAATTGAGGAGTGTTAACATTTCAACCATGGGGTCTTAAATACTAATACATCAATATGTTCGCAAATGTATCCTCTACGAGAAATATTTTGGTCACAGACATCTCTAGAGTCCTAAAATTTCCTATACAACCCCCCCTTTTAAAAAATCCAAATTCTTCGGTCTTTTTGGTATGATTTTAGGTAATTGATAAGGTATAGGCACCTCTAACCATGGGATCTTAATTATTAATACATCAAAATATTCGCAACAGTGTCTTATATAAGACCTACTTTGGTTCTAGACGTATCTAGTGTTCTAAAATGTCCTAATCAGCCCCTACACACCTTTTTTAAGAATTCTAATTTTTGTGTCTTTTTGATCGGATTTTAGAAATTTGTTGAGTGCACCGACTCCAACCATAGGATGTTAAATATTAATACATGA
The DNA here is from genome assembly GCA_030067965.1 of Latrodectus elegans. Classification (NCBI taxonomy): domain Eukaryota; kingdom Metazoa; phylum Arthropoda; class Arachnida; order Araneae; family Theridiidae; genus Latrodectus; species Latrodectus elegans. The sequence goes on from CM057810.1 coordinate 124,314,239, forward strand.
AAATGTTCACAACAGTTTCCACTACAAGATTCAGTTTGGCTCCAGACATTTCTAGGCACCTAAAATGACCTAATCAAGCCCCTTTCATTTTTAAGCATTTTTGTGTCTTTTGGTTAGATTTTTGAAAATTGAGGAATGCTAGAACTTAAACCATGGGATGTTAAATATTAATAAATCAAAATATTTGCAACAGTGTCCTATACAAGAATCAGTTTTGCCCCAGACATCTCTAGTCTCCTGAAATGACCTAATCACCCCACCCCCTTTAAAGATATTAAAATTTCGGTGTTTTTGATTTGATTTTAAATATTTAAAGAGTGATACGGCTCTAACCATGGTATCTTAAATAATAATACATAATGAATTTTGCAACAGTGTCCTCTATGAGATTCAATTCGATTCCAGACATCTCAAGTGTTCTAAAATGTACTAATCAGCCCCCAACATTTTTTAAAAATTCAAATTATTATGTCTTTTCCGTCGGATTTTAAAAAATCGGAAGTGCACCGACTTCAACCATAGGATCTTAAATATTAATACATCATTGTGTTCGCAACAGTCTCCTCTGCAAGATTTAGTTTGGTGCCAGACATTTCTTCTCACCTAAAATGTTCTAATCAACTTCCCTTAAAAATCAATTTTGTGTATTTTTGATTGTATTTTAAAAAACTGAGGAGTGTTATGATTCAAAGCATGGTATCTTCAATATTAATACATAAAAATGTTCGCAACAGTCTCGTCTAACATTTTGTTTGGCTCCAGACATTTCTAGTCACCTAAAATGACCTAATCACCTCCCCCCCCTTTTTTAAGAATTCAAATTTTTCGGTGTTTTTGTTTGGATTTTAGATATTTGAGGAGTGTTACGACACCAACAATGCGATCTTTAATATTAATACATCAAAATGTTCGCATCAGTGTCCTCTTCCACATTCAATTTGGTTCCAGACATCTCTTGTCGTCTAAAATGTCCTAATCAGCCCCCTTTCTTTTTTAAGATTTCAAATTTTTGTGTTTTTTGTTCAGATCTTAGAAAATTGAGAAGAGCTAACACTCCAACCATAGGATCTTAAATATTAATACATGAAAATGATCGAAAAATCGCCGCTATAAGATTCAATTTGATTCAAGACATTTCTAGGCATCTACATTGTCCTAATACCCCCCTACTTCCTCTATAAATTATTAAACTTATGTTTTTTTATCGTATTTTAGGAAATTGAGGAGTGTTATGATTTCAACCATGGGATCTTAAATATTAATACATCAAAATGTTTGCAATAGTCTCCTCTTCAGAAATCAGTTGGTTTCAAGACATTTCTTTACACCTAAATTGTCCTATTCACCCCCAGCTATGAAAGTGAATGTTGTGTGTTTTTGTTTGTATTTTAGAAAATTGAGGAGTGTTATTACTCCAACCATGGGATCTTAAATATTACTATATCAAAATGTTCATAAACGTCTCCTCTTAAAGATTCAGTTTGGTTCCACACATTTCTAGTACCTAAAGTCCCCCAGTCAACACCCCCTTTTAAATAAATCAAATTTTTAAATTTTTTCGGTCAAATATTAGAAAATTGAGGAGTGTTATGACTCCAACCATGGGATCTTAAATATTACTACATCAAAATGTTCATAAAAGTCTCCTCTAAAAGATTCAGTTTGGTTCCACACATTTCTAATAACTAAAGTCTCATAATCAACCCCCACTTTAAAAAGTCAAATTTTTTAATCTTTTCTGTCAAATATTAGAAAAATGAGGAGTATTACGACTCCAACCAACTATCTTAAACATTAATACTTCAAATGTGCGCAACAGTCTCCTCTGCGAGATTCAGTTTGGTGCCAGACATTTCTTCTCACCTAAAATGTCGTAATCAACCCCTCTTAAAAATCAATTTTGTGTCTTTTTGATTGTATTTTAAAAAATTGAGGAGTGTTACGACCCCATCCATGCGATCTTTAATTTTAATACATAAATATTTCGCATCAGTATCCTCTACAAGATTCAATTTGGTTCCAGACATCTGTAGTGTTCTAAAATGTACTAATCAGCCCACTTTCTTTTTTAAAGAATTCAAATTTTTTGTCTTTTTGGTTGGTTTTTAAAAAATTGAGAAGAACTCCAACTCCAACCATAGGATCTTAAATATTAATGCATGAAAATGTTCGAAAAACTCGCCTATACAAGATTCATTTCGATTTAAGACATTTCTAGTCTTCGAAAATGTCCTAATACCCCCCCTTTATAAAGAAATAAACTTATGTTTTTTATCGTATTTTAGGAAATTGAGGAGTGTCATGATTTCAACCATGGGATCTTAAATATCAATACATCAAAATGTTAAAAATAGTCTCTTCTTCAGAATTCAGTTTGGTTCCAGATATTTCTTGACACCTAAAATGTCCTAATCACCCCCAGCTATAAAAGTGAATTTTGTGTGTTTTTGTTTGTATTTTAGAAAATTGAGGAGAGTTATGACTCCAACCATGGGATCTTAAATATTAGTATATCAAAATGTTCACAAATGTCTCCTCTAAAAGATTCAGTTTGGTTCCACACATTTCTAGTAACTTAAGTCTCATAATCAACCCCCACCCTTTAAAAAGTCAAATTTTTAAATCATTTCGGTCAAATTTATAAATATGAGGAGTGTTGCGACTCCAACCATGGTATCTTAAATATTAATACGTCAAAATGTGCGCATCAGTCTCCAAAACAAGATTCGGCTAGGTGCTTGACATTTCTGGACACCTAAAATGTCCTGATCTCCCCCTTATAAAAATAAATTTTGTGTAATTTTGATTGTATTTGAAAAAATTGAGGAGTCTTAACATTTCAACCATGAGGTCTTAAATACTAATACATCAATATGTTCGCAAATGTATCCTCTACCACAAATATTTTGGTTACAGACATCTCTAGTCTCCTAAAATTTCCTATACAACCCCCCCTTTTAAAGAATCCAAATTCTTCGGTCTTTTTGGTTGGATTTTAGATAATTGATAAGGTATACACCTCTAACCATGGGATCTTAATTATTAATACATCAAAATATTCGCAACAGTGTCTTCTATAAGACACAATTTGGTTCTAGACGTATCTAGTGTTCTAAACTGTCCTAATCAGCGCCTACACACCTTTTTAAGAATTCTAATTTTTGTGTCTTTTTGATCGGATTTTAGAAATTTGAGGAGTGCACCGACTCCAACCATAGGATCTTAAATATTAATACATGAAAATGTTCGCAACAGTCTCCACTACAAGATTCAGTTTGGCTCCAGACATTTCTAGGCACCTAAAATAACCTAATCACGCCCCATCCCCTTTTTTAAGAATTCAAATTTTTCGGTCTTTTTGTTTGTATTTTAGATATTTGTGGAGTGTCATGACACCAACAATGCGATCTTTAATATTAATACATCAAAATGTTCACATCAGTGTCCTCTTCCACATTCAATTTGGTTCCAGACATCTCTTGTCGTCTAAAATGTCCTAATCAACCCCCTTTCTTTTTTAAGATTTCAAATTTTTGTGTTTTTTGTTCAGATCTTAGAAAATTGTGAAGAGCTAACACTCCAACCATAGGATCTTAAATATTAATACATGAAAATGATCGAAAAAGTCGTAGCTATAAGATTCAATTTGATTCAAGACATATCAAGTGTTCTAAAATGTACTAATCTGCCCCCAACATTTTTTAAATATTCAAATTATTATGTCTTTTCAGTCGGATTTTAGGAAATTGTGGAGTGTTGTGATTTCAACCATGTGATCTTAAATATATATTAATACATCAAAATGTTTGCAATAGTCTCCTCTTCAGAACACAGTTGGGTCCTAGATATTTCTTGACACCTAAAATGTCCTAATCAACCCCCCTTAAAAATCAATTTTGTGTCTTTTTAAGTTCAAAATTGAGGATTTTCAAAATCTGCATAAATTTAATTTTAATACACAAACAAAATCAGTATTTAGATTCAATTTAGTTAAATCACATTCTAAAGGCAAACTGTGGTATTTATTTTATTATAAAAATATATTTTATATGAGAAAAAAGGGATCATAAATATTAATGCATGAAAATGTTGAAAAACACGCCCATACAAGATTCAGTTTGATTCAAGACATTTCTAGTCCTCTAAAATGTCCTAATACGATTGAGTTCAAAATGTTTTTTATCGTATTTTAGAAATTGAAATATTTCAACCATGGGATCTTAAATGTTATTACATCAAAATGTACCTTGCAATAGTCTCTTCTTCAGAATTCAGTTTGGATCCAGACATTTCTTTAAGAATTCAAACTTTTTTAAAGTGAATTTTTGTGTTTCTGTTTCTATATTTTGAGGAGGGTTATGACTCCAACCATGCGATCTTAAATTTTAATACATCAAAATGTGCGCAACAGTCTCCGCTGCAAGATTCAGTTTGGTGCCAGACATTTTTTCTCACCTGAAATGTCCTAATCAACCCCCCTTAAAAATCAATTTTGTGTCTTTTTGATTAAATTTTAAAAAATTGATGAGTGTTTTGACTATATCCATGGGATCTTTAATATTAATACATAAAAATATTTGCAAAAGTCTTCACTACAATATTAAAATTAGTTAGAGTTATTTCTAGACATCTAAAATGACCTAATCACTCCACCCCACATTTTTAAGAATTCAAATTTTTGTGCCTTTTTGTTTGGATTTTAGATAATTGAGGAGTGTTACGACCCCAACCATGCGATCTTTAATTTTAATACATCAAAATGCTCGCATCAGTATCCTCTACAAGATTCTATTTTGTTCCAGACATCTATAGTGTTATAAAATGTCCTAATCAATCCCCTTTCATTTTTCAAGAATTCAAATTTTTTGTCTTTTTGGTCGGATTTTAGAAAATTGAGAAGAACGAAAACTCCAACCATAGGATCTTAAAAATTAATACATGAAAATGTACGAAAAAGTCGCATCTAAAAGATTCAGTTTGAATCAAGACATTTCTAGTCCCGTAAAATGGGCTAATAACATCCCCCTTCTATAAAGTATTAAACTTTTGTTGTTTTTATCGTATTTTAGGAAATTGAGGAATATTACGATTTCAACCATGCGATTTTAAATATATTAATACATCAAAATTTTTGCAATAGTCTCCTTTTCAGAATTTAGTTGGGTGCAAGACATATCTTGACACCTAAAATGTCTTAATCACCCCCCACTATAAAAGTGAATTTTGTGTGTTTTTGATTGTATTTTAGAAAATTGAGGAGTGTTATGACTCCAACCATGGGATCTTAAATATTGGTACATCAAAATGTTCATAAATGTCTCCTCTAAAAGATTCAATTTTGCTCCACTTATTTCTAGTACCTAAAGTCTCCCAGTCAACACCCCCCTTTAAATAAATCAAATTTTTAAATTTTTTCAGTTAAATTTTAGAAAAGTGAGGAGTGTTGCGACTCCAACCATGGGATCTAAAATATTAATACATCAAAATGTTCGCAACAGTGTCTTCTATGAGAATAAATTTGGTTCTAGACATCTCTAGGGTTATAAAATATCCTAATCATACACCCACCCCTTTTTTAAGAATTCAAATTTTTGTGTCTTTTTGATCGGATTTTAGAAAATTGAGGAGGGCACCGACCCCAACCATAGGATCTTAAATATTAATACATCAAAAGGTTTGCAATAGTCTCTTCTTCAGAATTCACATTGGTTCCAGACATTTCTTGACACCTAAAATGTCCTAATCAACCCCCTAAATAAAAGTAAATTTTGTGTGTTTTTGATTGTATTTTAGAAAATTGAGGAGTGTTATGACTCCAACCATGGGATCTTAAATATTAGTACATCAAAATGTTCATAAATGTCTCTTCTAAAAGATTCAATTTGGCTCCACACATTTCTAGTGTTCTAAAATGTTTAAGCAGCACCCTTTCTCTTTGAAGAATTAAAATTTTTGTGTCTTTTTGGGCGGGCTTTAGAAAATTCAGAAGAGCTTCTATTCCAACCAAAGCATCTTAAACATTAATGCATGAAAATGTTCGCAACAATTTCTGCTATGAGATTCAGTTTGATTCAAGACATTTCTAGTCCTCTAAAATGTCCTAATACTCCCACCCTTTTTTAAGTATTAAACTTTTGTGTCTTTTTATCTTATTTTAGAAAATTGAAGAGTTTTAATTTCAACCATAGGATCTTAAATATTAACACATCAAAATGTTTGCAATAGTCTCTTCTTCAGAACTCAGTTTAGTTCCAGACATTTCTTGACACCTATAATGTCCTAATCAACTCCCATTATAAAAGTGAATTTTGTGTCTTTTTGATTGTATTTTAGAAAATTGAGGAGTGTTATGACTCCAACCATGGGATCTTAAATATTAGTATATCAAAATGTTCATAAATGTCTCCTCTAAAAGATTCAGTTTGGTTCCAAATATTTCTAGTAACTAAATTCTCGTAATCAAGTCCCCCCCCCTTTAAAAAGTCAAAATTTTAAATCATTTCGGTCAAATTTTAGAAAAATGAGGAGTGTTGCGACTGCAACCATGGTATCTTAAATATTAATACGTCGAAATGTGGGCATCAGTCTCCAAAACAATATTCGGCTTGGTGCTTAACATTTCTGGATACCTAAAATGTCCTGATCTCCCCCTTATAAAAATAAATTTTGTGTAATTTTGATTGTATTTGAAAAAATTGAGGAGTGTTAACATTTCAACCATGGGGTCTTAAGTCTTAATACATCAATATGTTCGCAAATGTATCCTCTACCAGAAATATTTTGGTCACAGACATCTCTAGTCTCCTAAAATTTCCTATACAACCCCCCCCTTTTAAAGAATCCAAATTCTTCGGTCTTTTTGGTTGGATTTTAGGTAATTGATAAGGTATAGGCACCTCTAACCATGGGATCTTAATTATTAATACATCAAAATATTCGCAACAGTGTCTTATATAAGACCCACTTTGGTTCTAGACGTATCTAGTGTTCTAAAATATCCTAATCAGCCCCTACACACCTTTTTTAAGAATTCTAATTTTTGTGTCTTTTTGATCGGATTTTAGAAATTTGTTGAGTGCACCGACTCCAACCATAGGATGTTAAATATTAATACATGAAAATGTTCGCAACAGTTTCCACTACAAGATTCAGTTTGGCTCCAGACATTTCTAGGCACCTAAAATGAACTAATCACGCCCCCTTTCATTTTTTAAGCATTTTTGTGTCTTTTTGGTTAGATTTTTGAAAATTGAGGAATGCTACAACTTAAACCATGGGATGTTAAATATTAATAAATGAAAATATTTGCAACAGTGTCCTATACAAGAATCAGTTTTGCCCCAGACATCTCTAGTCTCCTGAAATGTCCTAATCACCCCCCCCCTTTAAAGATATTAAAATTTCGGAGTTTTTGGTTGGATTTTAAATATTTGAAAAGTGATACGGCTCTAACCATGGGATCTTAAATAATAATACATAATTAATTTTGCAACAATGTCCTCTATGAGATTCAATTCGATTCCAGACATCTCAAGTGTTCTAAAATGTACTAATCAGCCCCAAACATTTTTTAAATATTCAAATTATTATATCTTTTCGGTCGGATTTTAAAAAATCGGAAGTGCACCGACTTCAACCATAGGATCTTAAATATTAATACATCAATGTGTTCGCAACACTCTCCTCTGCAAGATTTAGTTTGGCTCCAGACATTTCTAGTCACCTAAAATGACCTAATCACCTCCCCCCCTTTTTTAAGAATTCAAATTTTTCGGTCTTTTTGTTTGGATTTTAGATATTTGAGGAGTGTTACGACACCAACAATGCAATCGTTAATATTAATACAAGAAAATGTTCGCATCAGTGTCCTCTTCCACATTCAATTTGGTTCCAGACATCACTTGTCGTCTAAAATGTAATAATCAGCCCCCTTTCTTTTTTAAGATTTCAAATTTTTGTTGTTTTTGTTCAGATCTTAAAAAATTGAGAAGAGCTAACACTCCAACCATAGGATCTTAAATATTAATACATGAAAATGATCGAAAAATTCGCCGCTATAAGATTCAATTTGATTCAAGACATTTCTAGGCATCTAAATTGTACTAATAACCCCCCTCCTCTATAAATTATTATGTTTTTTTATCGTATTTTAGGAAATTGAGGAGTGTTATGATTTCAACCATGGGATCTTAAATATTAATACATCAAAATGTTTGCAATAGTCTCCTCTTCAGAAATCAGTTGGTTTCCAGACATTTCTTTACACCTAAACTGTCCTATTCACCCCCAGCTATGAAAGTGAATTTTGTGTGTTTTTGTTTGTATTTTAGAAAATTGAGGAGTGTTATTACTCCAACCATGGGATCTTAAATATTACTATATCAAAATGTTCATAACCGTCTCCTCTTAAAGATTCAGTTTGGTTCCACAGATTTCTAGTAACTAAAGTCTCATAATCAACCCCCCCTTTAAAATGTAAAATTTTTAAATCTTTTTGGTCAAATATTAGAAAAATGAGGAGTTTTGCGACTCCAACCAACTATCTTAAATATTAATACGTCAAAAGTTGCGCAACAGTCTCCTCTGCAATATTCAGTTTGGTGCCAGATATTTCTTCTCACCTAAAATGTCTTAATCAACCCCCCTTAAAAATCAATTTTGTGTCTTTTTGATTGTATTTTAAAAAATTGAGGAGTGTTACGACCCCAACCATGCGATCTTTAATTTTAATATATAAAAAAGTTTCGCATTAGTATCCTCTACAAAGTTCAATTTGGTTCCAGACATCTGTAGTGTTCTAAAATGTCCTAATCAGCCCACTTTCTTTTTTAAAGAATTAAAATTTTTTGCCTTTTTGTTGGTTTTTAAAAAATTGAGAAGAACTACAACTCCAACCATAGGATCTTAAATATTAATGCATGAAAATGTTCGAAAAACTCGCCTATACAAGATTCAGTTTTATTCAAGACATTTCTAGAACTCTAAAATGTCCTAATAAACCCCCTCCTCGATAAAGTATTAAACGTATGTATTTTATCGTATTTTAGTAAATTGAGGAGTGTTATGATTTCAACCAAGGGATCTTAAATATTAATACATCAAAATGTTTGCAATAGTCTCTTCTTCAGAATTCAGTTTGGATCCAGACATTTCTTGACACCTAAAATGTCCTAATCACCCCCCAATATAAAAGTGAATTTTGTGTGTTTTTGTTTCTATTTTAGAAAATTGAGGAGTGTTATGACTCCAACCATGGGATCTTATATATTAATAAGTCAAAATGTGCGCAACAGTCTCCGCTGCAAGATTCAGTTTGATGCCAGACATTTCTTCTCACCTAAAATGTCCTAATAAACATCCCTTAAAAATCAATTTTGTGCCCTTTTGATTGTATTTTAAAAAAATTGAGGAGTGTTTTGACTCCAACCATGGGATCTTTAATATTAATACATAAAAGTGTTCGCAACAGTGTCCTGTACAAGATTTAATTTGGCTCCATACATTTCTAGTCACCTAAAATCACCTAGACACGCCCCACCTGTTTTGAAGAATTCAAATTTTTCTGTCGTTTTGTTTGGATTTTAGATATTTGAGGAGTGTTACGACCCAATCCATGCGATCTTTAATTTTAATACATCAAATTTTTCGCATCAGTATCCTCTACAAGATTCAATTTGGTTCCAGACATCTATAGTGTTTTAAAATGTCCTAATCAGCCCCCTTTCCTTTTTTAAGAATACAAATTTTTTGTCTATTTTTTCGGATTTTAGAAAATTGAGAAGAAATACAACTCCAACCATAGTATCTTAAATATTAATACATGAAAATGATCGAAAAAATCGCCGCTGTAAGATTCGATTTGATTCAAGACATTTCTAGGCATCTAAAATGTCCTAATAACCTCCACCCCTCTATAAAGTATTAAACTTTTGTTTTTTTATAGTATTTTAGGATATTGAGGAGTATTATGATTTCAATCATGGAATCTTAAATATATATTAATACATAAATATGTTTGCAATAGTCTCTTCTTAAGAATTCAGTTTTGTTCCAGACATTTCTTGACCCCTAAAATGCCCTATTCATCCCCCTCTATAAAAGTGAATTTTGTGTCTTTTTGATTGTATTTTAGAAAATTGTGAGGAGTGTTATAACTCCAACCATATGATCTTAAATATTATTATATCAAAATGTTCATAAAAGTCTTCTCTAAAAGATTCAATTTCCTTCCACACATTTCTAGTACCAAAAGTCTCATAATCAACCCCCCCCCACCTTTCAAAAGACAAATTTTTAAATCTTTTCGGTCAAATTTTAGAAAAATTAGGAGAGTTGCGACTCCAACCATGGGATCTTAAATATTAATACGTCAAAATGTGCGCAACAGTCTCCTCTACAAGTTTCAATTTGGTGCCTGACATTTCTAGTCACCTAAAATGACCTAATCACGTGCCCCCTTTTTAATAATTCAAATTTTTCGTTCTTTTTGTTTGGATTTTTGATATTTGAAGAGTGTTACAAATTTAACCATGGGTTCTTTAAAATTAATACATCAAAATGTTCGCATCAATGTCCTCTAAGAGATGCAATTTGGTTCCTGTCATCTATAGTGTTCTAAAATGTCCTAATCAGCACCCTTTCTTTTTTAAGAATTCAAATTTTTGTGTCTTTTGGACGGGTTTTAGAAAATTCAGAAGAGATTCTACTCCAACCATAGGATCTTAAATATTAATGCATGAAAATGTTCGAAAAAGTCGCCTCTACAAGATTCAGTTTGATTCAAGACATTTCTAACCCTTTAAAATGTCCTCATAACCCCCCATCAATAAAGTATTAAACATATGTTTTTTATCGTATTTTAGGAAATTTTGGAGTGTTATGATTTCTTTCATGGGATCTTAAATATTAATACATTAAAATGTTTGCAATAGTCTCCTCTTCAGAACACAGTTGGCTTCTAGACATTTCTTGACACCTAAAATATACTAATCACCCCCCACTATAAAAGTGAATTTTGTGTGTTTTTGTTTGTATTTTAGAAAATTGAGGAATGTTATGACTCCAACCATGGGATCTTAAATATTACTATATCAAAATGTTCATAAAAGTCTCCTCTAAAAGATTCAGTTTGGTTCCACACATTACTAGTAACTAAAGTCTCATAATAAACCCCCCTCCTTTAAAAAGTCAAATTTTTAAATCTTTTCGGTCAAATTTTAGTAAAATGAAGAGTGTTGCTACTCCAACCATGGTATCTTAAATATTAATACGTCAAAATGTGCGCAACAGTCTCCTCTGAAAGATTCAGTTTGGTGCCAGATTTTTCTTCTCACCTAAAATGTCCTAATCAACCCCTCTTAAAAATCAATTTTGTGTCTTTTTGATTGTATTTCAAAAAATTGAGGACAGTTTTGACCCCAACCATGGGATCTTTAATATTAATACATAAAATTGTTCGCAACAGTGTCCTATACAAGATTTATATTGGCTCCAGACATTTCTAGTCACCTAAAATGACCTAGTCACGTCCCCCCATTTTTTAAGAATTCAAATTTTTCGGTCGTTTTGGTTGGATTTTAGATATTTGAGGAGTATTACGATCCCAACCATGCGATCTGTAATTTTAATACATCAAAGTGTTCGCATCAGTATCCTCTACAAGATTCAATTTGGTTCCAGACATCTATAGTGTTTTAAAATGACCTAATCAGTCCCATTTCCTTTTTTAAGAATACAAATTTTTCGTCTATTTGTTCGGATTTTAGAAAATTGAGAAGAAATACAACTCCAACCATAGTATCTTAAATATTAATACATGAAAATGATCGAAAAAATCGCCGCTGTAAGATTTAATTTTATTCAAGACATTTCTAGGCATCTAAAATGTCCTAATAACCTCCCCCCCCTCTATAAAGTATTAAACTTTTGTTTTTTATAGTATTTTAGGAAATTGAGGAGTATTATGATTTCAATCATGGAATCTTAAATATATATTAATACATAAATATGTTTGCAATAGTCTCTTCTTAAGAATTCAGTTTTGTTCCAGACATTTCTTGACCCCTAAAATGCCCTATTCATCCCATTCTATAAAAGTGAATTTTGTGTCTTTTTGATTGTATTTTAGAAAATTGTGAGGAGTGTTATAACTCCAACCATATGATCTTAAATATTATTATATCAAAATGTTCATAAAAGTCTTCTCTAAAAGATTCAATTTCCTTCCACGCATTTCTAGTACCAAAAGTCTCATAATCAACCCCCCCCCACCTTTCAAAAGACAAATTTTTAAATCTTTTCGGTCAAATTTTAGAAAAATTAGGAGAGTTGCGACTCCAACCATGGGATCTTAAATATTAATACGTCAAAATGTGCGCAACAGTCTCCTCTACAAGTTTCAATTTGGTGCCTGACATTTCTAGTCACCTAAAATGACCTAATCACGTTCCAACTTTTTTAATAATTCAAATTTTTCGTTCTTTTTGTTTGGATTTTTGATATTTGAAGAGTGTTACAAATTTAACCATGGGTTCTTTAAAATTAATACATCAAAATGTTCGCATCAATGTCCTCTAAGAGATGCAATTTGGTTCCTGTCATCTCTAGTGTTCTAAAATGTCCTAATCAGCACCCTTTCTTTTTTAAGAATTCAAATTTTTGTGTCTTTTGGACGGGTTTTAGAAAATTCAGAAGAGATTCTACTCCAACCATAGGATCTTAAATATTAATGCATGAAAATGTTCGAAAAAGTCGCCTCTACAAGATTCAGTTTGATTTGACATTTCTAACCCTTTAAAATGTCCTCATAACCCCCCCCCATCAATAAAGTATTAAACATATGTTTTTTTTATCGTATTTTAGGAAATTTTGGAGTGTTATGATTTCTTTCATGGGATCTTAAATATTAATACATTAAAATGTTTGCAATAGTCTCCTCTTCAGAACACAGTTGGCTTCTAGACATTTCTTGACACCTAAAATATACTAATCACCCCCCACTATAAAAGTGAATTTTGTGTGTTTTTGTTTGTATTTTAGAAAATTGAGGAATGTTATGACTCCAACCATGGGATCTTAAATATTACTATATCAAAATGTTCATAAAAGTCTCCTCTAAAAGATTCAGTTTGGTTCCACACATTACTAGTAACTAAAGTCTCATAATAAACCCCCTCCTTTAAAAAGTCAAATTTTTAAATCTTTTCGGTCAAATTTTAGTAAAATGAAGAGTGTTGCTACTCCAACCATGGTATCTTAAATATTAATACGTCAAAATGTGCGCAACAGTCTCCTCTGAAAGATTCAGTTTGGTGCCAGATTTTTCTTCTCACCTAAAATGTCCTAATCAACCCCTCTTAAAAATCAATTTTGTGTCTTTTTGATTGTATTTGAAAAATTGAGGACAGTTTTGACCCCAACCATGGGATCTTTAATATTAATACATAAAATTGTTCGCAACAGTGTCCTATACAAGATTTATATTGGCTCCAGACATTTCTAGTCACCTAAAATGACCTAGTCACGTCCCCCCATTTTTTAAGAATTCAAATTTTTCGGTCGTTTTGGTTGGATTTTAGATATTTGAGGAGTATTACGATCCCAACCATGCGATCTGTAATTTTAATACATCAAAGTGTTCGCATCAGTATCCTCTACAAGATTCAATTTGGTTCCAGACATCTATTGTGTTTTAAAATGTCCTAATGAGCCTCCTTTCCTTTTTTAAAAATTCAAATTTTTTGTCTTTTCGGTCGGAGTTTAAAAAATTGAGAAGAATTCCAACTCCAACCATAGGATCTTAAATATTAATACATGAAAATGTTCGATAAAGTCGCCTCTATAAGATTCAGTTTGATTCAAGACATTTCTAGTACTCTAAAATGTCCTAATACCCCACACTTTATAAAGTATTAAACTTTTGTTTTTTTATCCTATTTTAGGAAATTGAAGAGTATTATGAGATTTCAACCATGGGATCTTAAATATTATTACATCAAAATGTTTGCAATAGTCTCTTCTTCAGAATTCAGTTTGGTTCCAGATATTTCTTTTCACCTAAAATTTCCTAATCACCCCCCACTCTTAAAGAGAATTTTGTGTCTTTTTGATTGTTTTTATAGAAAATTGAGGAGTGTTATGACTCCAACCATGGGATCTTAAATATTAGTATATCAAAATGTTCACAAATGTCTCCTCTAAAAGATTCAGTTTGGTACCACACATTTCTAGTAACTTAAGTCTCATAATCAACCCCAACCCTTTAAAAAGTCAAATTTTTAAATCATTTCGGTCAAATTTAAGAAAAATGAGGTGTGTTGCGACTCAATTCATTTTATCTTAAATATTAATACGTCAAAATGTGTGCATCAGTCTGCAAAACAAGATTCGGCTTGGTGCTTAACATTTCTGGACACCTAAAATGTCCTGATCTCCCCCTTATAAAAATAAATTTTGTGTAATTTTGATTGTATTTGAAAAAATTGAGGAGTGTTAACATTTCAACCATGGGGTCTTAAGTACTAATATATCAATATGTTCGCAAATGCATCCTCTACCAGAAATATTTTGGTCACAGACATCTCTAGTCTCCTAAAATTTCCTATACAACCCCCCCTTTTAAAGAATCCAAATTCTTCGGTCTTTTTGGTTGGATTTTAGGTAATTGATAAGGTATAGGCACCTCTAACCATGGGATCTTAATTATTAATACATCAAAATATTCGCAACAGTGTCTTATATAAGACCTACTTTGGTTCTAGACGTATCTAGTGTTCTAAAATGTCCTAATCAGCCCCTACACACCTTTTTTAAGAATTCCAATTTTTGTGTCTTTATGATCGGATTTTAGAAATTTGAGGAGTGCACCGACTCCAACCATAGGATCTTAAATATTAATACATGAAAATGTTCACAACAGTTTCCACTACAAGATTCAGTTTGGCTCCAGACATTTCTAGGCACCTAAAATGACCTAATCACGCCCCCTTTCATTTTTTAAGCATTTTTGTATCTTTTTCTTAGATTTTTGAAAATTGAGGAATGCTAGAACTTAAACCATGGGATGTTAAATATTAATAAATCAAAATATTTGCAACAGTGCCCTATACAAGAATCAGTTTTGCCCCAGACATCTCTAGTCTCCTGAAATGACCTAATCACCCCCTCCCCCTTTAAAGATATTAAAATTTCAGTGTTTTTGATTTGATTTTAAATATTTAAAGAGTGATACGGCTCTAACCATGGTATCTTAAATAATAATACATAATGAATTTTGCAACAGTGTCCTCTATGAGATTCAATTCGATTCCAGACATCTCAAGTGTTCTAAAATGTACTAATCAGCCCCCAACATTTTTTAAAAATTCAAATTATTATGTCTTTTCCGTCGGATTTTAAAAAATCGGAAGTGCACCGACTTCAACCATAGGATCTTAAATATTAATACATCATTGTGTTCGCAACAGTCTCCTCTGCAAGATTTAGTTTGGTGCCAGACATTTCTTCTCACCTAAAATGTTCTAATCAACCCCCCTTAAAAATCAATTTTGTGTATTTTTGATTGTATTTTAAAAAACTGAGGAGTGTTATGATTCAAAGCATGGTATCTTCAATATTAATACATAAAAATGTTCGCAACAGTCTCGTCTAACATTTAGTTTGGCTCCAGACATTTCTAGTCACCTAAAATGACCTAATCACCTCCCCCCCTTTTTTAAGAATTCAAATTTTTCGGTGTTTTTGTTTGGATTTTAGATATTTGAGGAGTGTTACGACACCAACAATGCGATCTTTAATATTAATACATCAAAATGTTCGCATCAGTGTCCTCTTCCACATTCAATTTGGTTCCAGACATCTCTTGTCGTCTAAAATGTCCTAATCAGCCTCCTTTCTTCTTTAAGATTTCAAATTTTTGTGTTTTTTGTTCAGATCTTAGAAAATTGAGAAGAGCTAACACTCCAACCATAGGATCTTAAATATTAATACATGAAAATGATCGAAAAATCGCCGCTATAAGATTCAATTTGATTCAAGACATTTCTAGGCATCTAAATTGTCCTAATAACCCCCCCTCTAAAAATTATTAAACTTATGTTTTTTATCGTATTTTAGGAAATTGAGGAGTGTTATGATTTCAACCATGGGATCTTAAATATTAATACATCAAAATGTTTGCAATAGTCTCCTCTTCAGAAATCAGTTGGTTTCAAGACATTTCTTTACACCTAAATTGTCCTATTCACGCCCAGCTATAAAAGTGAATTTTCTGTGTTTTGGTTTGTATTTTAGAAAATTGAGGAGTGTTATGACTCCAACCATGGGATCTTAAATATTACTACATCAAAATGTTCATAAAAGTCTCCTCTAAAAGATTCAGTTTGGTTCCACACATTTCTAATAACTAAAGTCTCATAATCAACCCCCACTTTAAAAAGTCAAATTTTTTAATCTTTTCGGTCAAATATTAGAAAAATGAGGAGTGTTATGACTCCAACCAACTATCTTAAATATTAATACTTCAAAATGTGCGCAACAGTCTCCTCTGCGAGATTCAGTTTGGTGCCAGACATTTCTTCTCACCTAAAATGTCGTAATCAACCCCTCTTAAAAATCAATTTCGTGTCTTTTTGATTGTATTTTAAAAAATTGAGGAGTGTTACGACCCCATCCATGCGATCTTTAATTTTAATACATAAAATATTTCGCATCAGTATCCTCTACAAGATTCAATTTGGTTCCAGACATCTGTAGTGTTCTAAAATGTACTAATCAGCCCACTTTCTTTTTAAAGAATTCAAATTTTTTGTCTTTTTGGTTTGTTTTTAAAAAATTGAGAAGAACTCCAACTCCAATTATAGGATCTTAAATATTAATGCATGAAAATGTTCGAAAAACTCGCCTATACAAGATTCAGTTCGATTTAAGACATTTCTAGTCTTCGAAAATGTCCTAATACCCCCCCCCTTTATAAAGTATTAAACTTATGTTTTTTATCGTATTTTAGGAAATTGAGGAGTGTCATGATTTCAACCATGGGATCTTAAATATCAATACATCAAAATGTTAAAAATAGTCTCTTCTTCAGAATTCAGTTTGGTTCCAGATATTTCTTGACACCTAAAATGTCCTAATCAACCCCAGCTATAAAAGTGAATTTTGAGTGTTTTTGTTTGTATTTTAGAAAATTGAGGAGAGTTATGACTCCAACCATGGGATCTTAAATATTAGTATATCAAAATGTTCACAAATGTCTCCTCTAAAAGATTCAGTTTGGTTCCACACATTTCTAGTAACTTAAGTCTCATAATCAACCCCCCACCCTTTAAAAAGTCAAATTTTTAAATCATTTCGGTCAAATTTAAGAAAAATGAGGAGTTTTGCGACTCCAACCATTTTATCTTAAATATTAATACGTCAAAATGTGTGCATCAGTCTGCAAAACAAGATTCGGCTTCGTGCTTAACATTTCTGGACACCTAAAATGTCCTGATCTCCCCCTTATAAAAATAAATTTTGTGTAATTTTGATTGTATTTGAAAAAATTGAGGAGTGTTAACATTTCAACCATGGGGTCTTAAGTACTAATATATCAATTAGTTCGCAAATGCATCCTCTACCAGAAATATTTTGGTCACAGACATCTCTAGTCTCCTAAAATTCCCTATACAACCCCCCCTTTTAAAGAATCCAAATTATTCGGTCTTTTTGGTTGGATTTTAGGTAATTGATAAGGTATAGGCACCTCTAACCATGGGATCTTAATTATTAATACATCAAAATATTCGCAACAATGTCTTCTATAAGAAACAATTTGGTTCTAGACGTATCTAGTGTTCTTAAATGTCCTAAACAGCCCCTACACACCTTTTTTAAGAATTCCAATTTTTGTGTCTTTTTGATCGGATTTTAGAAATTTGAGGAGTGCACCGACTCCAACCATAGGATGTTAAATATTAATACATGAAAATGTTCACAACAGTTTCCACTACAAGATTCAGTTTGGCTCCAGACATTTCTAGGCACCTAAAATGACCTAATCACGCCCCCTTTCATTTTTTAAGCATTTTTGTATCTTTTTCTTAGATTTTTGAAAATTGAGGAATGCTAGAACTTAAACCATGGGATGTTAAATATTAATAAATCAAAATATTTGCAACAGTGTCCTATACAAGAATCAGTTTTGCCCCAGACATCTCTAGTCTCCTGAAATGACCTAATCACCCCCACTTTAAAGATATTAAAATTTCAGTGTTTTTGATTTGATTTTAAATATTTGAAGAGTGATACGGCTCTAACCATGGTATCTTAAATAATAATACATAATGAATTTTGCAACAGTGTCCTCTATGAGATTCAATTCGATTCCAGACATCTCAAGTGTTCTAAAATGTACTAATCAGCCCCCAACATTTTTAAAAATTCAAATTATTATGTCTTTTCCGTCGGATTTTAAAAAATCGGAATTGCACCGACTTCAACCATAGGATCTTAAATATTAATACATCATTGTGTTCGCAACAGTCTCCTCTGCAAGATTTAGTTTGGTGCCAGACATTTCTTCTCACCTAAAATGTTCTAATCAACCCCCCTTAAAAATCAATTTTGTGTATTTTTGATTGTATTTTAAAAAACTGAGGAGTGTTATGATTCAAAGCATGGTATCTTCAATATTAATACATAAAAATGTTCGCAACAGTCTCGTCTAACATTTAGTTTGGCTCCAGACATTTCTAGTCACCTAAAATGACCTAATCACCTCTCCCCCTTTTTTAAGAATTCAAATTTTTCGGTGTTTTTGTTTGGATTTTAGATATTTGAGGAGTGTTACGACACCAACAATGCGATCTTTAATATTAATACATCAAAATGTTCGCATCAGTGTCCTCTTCCACATTCAATTTGGTTGCAGACATCTCTTGTCGTCTAAAATGTCCTAATCAGCCCCCCTTTCTTTTTTAAGATTTCAAATTTTTGTTGTTTTTGTTCAGATCTTAGAAAATTGAGAAGAGCTAACACTCCAACCATAGGATCTTAAATATTAATACATGAAAATGATCGAAAAATCGCCGCTATAAGATTCAATTTGATTCAAGACATTTCTAGGCATCTAAATTGTCCTAATAACCCCCACCCCTCTAAAAATTATTAAACTTATGTTTTTATCGTATTTTAGGAAATTGAGGAGTGTTATGATTTCAACCATGGGATCTTAAATATTAATACATCAAAATGTTTGCAATAGTCTCCTCTTCAGAAATCAGTTGGTTTCCAGACATTTCTTTACACCTAAATTTTCCTATTCACGCCCAGCTATAAAAGTGAATTTTCTGTGTTTTGGTTTGTATTTTAGAAAATTGAGGAGTGTTATGACTCCAACCATGGGATCTTAAATATTACTACATCAAAATGTTCATAAAAGTCTCCTCTAAAAGATTCAGTTTGGTTCCACACATTTCTAGTAACTAAAGTCTCATAATCAACCCCCCTTTAAAAAGTCAAATTTTTTAATCTTTTCGGTCAAATATTAGAAAAATGAGGAGTGTTATGACTCCAACCAACTATCTTAAACATTAATACTTCAAATGTGCGCAACAGTCTCCTCTGCGAGATTCAGTTTGGTGCCAGACATTTCTTCTCACCTAAAATGTCTTAATCAACCCCTCTTAAAAATCAATTTTGTGTCTTTTTGATTGTATTTTAAAAAATTGAGGAGTGTTACGACCCCATCCATGCGATCTTTAATTTTAATACATAAAATATATCGCATCAGTATCCTCTACAAGATTCAATTTGGTTCCAGACATCTGTAGTGTTCTAAAATGTACTAATCAGCCCACTTTCTTTTTAAAGAATTCAAATTTTTTGTCTTTTTGGTTGGTTTTTAAAAATTGAGAAGAACTCCAACTCCAACCATAGGATCTTAAATATTAATGCATGAAAATGTTCGAAAAACTCGCCTATACAAGATTCAGTTTGATTCAAGACATTTCTAGTCTTCTAAAATGTCCTAATACCCCCCCCTTTATAAAGTATTATAATTATGTTTTTTTATCGTATTTTAGGAAATTGAGGAGTGTAATGTTTTCAACCATGGGATCTTAAATTTCATTACATCAAAATGTTAAAAATAGTCTCTTCTTCAGAATTCAGTTTGGTTCCAGTTATTTCTTGACCCCTAAAATGTCCTATTCTCCCCCTCTTTGAAAGTAAATTTTGTGTCTTTTTGATTGTATTTTAGAAAATTGATGAGTGTTATGACTCCAACCATGGGATCTTAAATATTAGTATATCAAAATGTTCACAAATGTCTCCTCTAAAAGATTCAGTTTGGTTCCACACATTTCTAGTAACTTAAGTCTCATAATCAACCCCCCACCCTTTAAAAAGTCAAATTTTTAAATCATTTCATTCAAATTTAAGAAAAATGAGGAGTTTTGCGACTCCAACCATTTTATCTTAAATATTAATACGTCAAAATGTGTGCATCAGTCTGCAAAACAAGATTCGGCTTGGTGCTTAACATTTCTGGACACCTAAAATGTCCTGATCTCCCACTTATAAAAATAAATTTTGTGTAATTTTGATTGTATTTGAAAAAATTGAGGAGTGTTAACATTTCAACCATGGGGTCTTAAGTACTAATACATCAATATGTTCGCAAGTGCATCCTCTACCAGAAATATTTTGGTCACAGACATCTCTAGACTCCTAAAATTTCCTATACAACCCCCCCTTTTAAAGAATCCAAATTCTTCGGTCCTTTTCGTTGGATTTTAGGTAATTGATAAGGTATAGGCACCTCTAACCATGGGATCTTAATTATTAATAATTCAAAATATTCGCAACAATGTCTTCTATAAGACACAATTTGGTTCTAGACGTATCTAGTGTTCTAAAATGTCCTAATCAGTCCCTACACACCTTTTTTAAGAATTCCAATTTTTGTGTCTTTTTGATCGGATTTTAGAAATTTGTTGAGTGCACCGACTCCAACCATAGGATGTTAAATATTAATACATGAAAAAGTTCGCAACAGTTTCCACTACAAGATTCAGTTTGGCTCCAGACATTTCTGGTCACCTAAAATGACTTAATCTCGCCACCAACCTTTTAAGAATTCAAATTTTTATGTCTTTTTGGTTAGATTTCAGATAATTGAAGAGTGATACGACCCTAACCATGGGATCTTAAATATTAATACATCAAAATGTTTGCAACAGTGTCCTCTACGAGATACAGTTTGGAGCCAGACATTTCTAGTCTCCTAAAATGTCCTAATCAACCCTTTTAAAGAATTTAAATTTTTCCTTATTTTTGGTTTTATTTTAGATAATTGAAAAGTGATACGTCTCTAACCATGGGATTTTAAATATTATTACAACAAAATGTTCGCAACAGTGTCCTCTATAAGATTCAATTTGCTTCTAGACATTTCTAGTGTTCTAAAATGTCCTAATCAACCCCCTCCTTTTTAAAAATTCAAATTTCTGTGTCTTTTTAATCGTATTTAAAAATGAGGAGTGCACCGACTCCAATAATAGGATCTTAATTATTAATACATCAAAATGTTCGATATAGTCTCCTCTACAAGATTCAGTTTGGCTCCAGACATTTCTAGCCACCTAAAATGACCTAATCACTCTTCTCCTTTTTATTTCTAATTTTTCGGTCTTTTTTTTGGATTTTAGATAATTGAAGAGTGATACGACTCTAACGATGTGATCTTAAATATTAATACATAAATATTTTTTAAACAGTGTCCTCTATATTATTCAATTTGATTCAAGACATCTCTAGTGTTCTAAAATGTACTAATCAGTCCCCCCCCCTTTTTAATAATTCAAATTTTTGTAACTTTTTTTCGGATTTTAGAAAATTGGAACTGCACCGACTCCTACCATAGGATCTTAAATATTAATACATCATCATGTTCGCAACAGTCTCGTATGCAAGATTCGCTTTGGTGCCAGACATTTCTTGACACCCAAAATGTAATAATCAGCCACCCTTTAAAAATGAATTTGGTGTCATTTTGATTATATTTTAAAAGATTTAGGAGTGTTTCGACTGCAACCGTGGGATCTTAAATATTAATACATCAAAATATTTGCAGCATTCTCTACAAGATTCAGTTTGGTTACAGACACATTTAGTCTTCTAAAATATCATAATCACCCCCGCCTTTTTAAAGAATTCAAATTTTTCGGTCTTCTTGGTTGGATTTTAGATAATTGAAAAATGATACGACTCTAACCATGGAAGAGCTAGAATGGAACCTCTAGAATTATGAATATTTTTTTGAAATATAACTTTTAGTTCTAGAACAATAATTTTATTTTATTTTATGAAATACTGTACATTAAAATGGAATTCTATATAAAAAAAATTTTTTTTTCATTGATAAATGTTTCGGAATTTAAAATAATTTTATTTTTTTATATTATTTTATAGAGATATTTTTATATTATTTTATAGAGATATTATATTATTATCATACAATATTATTAAAAATGATATAATCATGTGCAGACAGAAAATTTTAGTATGCTCTCTATATATCAATAAATAATGACAATAATATAGATTAAAATTTATAACTTGAAATTACATTGTAATGTCTCATACTCAGCATTTTCGATTTCCAGAGCCTTCGATGGGGAGGGTGAGTATGGAAACGGTTGGTGCGAGGAGCAGGCGTAGAAGCTGCGTTTTTGTTTTAAGATTGATAGTGATTTTTGTATGCTACGGAGGCACTAGAGTTTTAGCGAACCCAAATATGACTCCTTTGTAAATTCTTTAGTTTTTTGTTAATTAAATGTTCGTGTCTCAGAATTTGGAGTCAGTAGTTTGTTTCATAACAATATGATTCACGCACAAAATTAGAAATGATACTGCAACACATTAACACTTTGTAATTTTTTGCTTAAAAATTCAGTTTTAGTCAACTCTTTTAATGCAAAACAAGATATTATTTAATAATGTACTTTAATGACATTAAATTTACTTGCAAGAACTATTTAAATTCTTTCAGATAAATTAAACATAACTAGTTGCTATATCTTACATTACATTCATAATCTTTGAGCATGTTTAATTGTGCATTCGCGAAGTTATGATCGTACTAATTATTTGATAAAATAAAAATAAAAAAGAATAACTTATCTCATATTTACATCACTTGAAAAAGTTCCAAGAAAAAGTAAAGAGCATAGAGGCAGAATAAATCCGGTGATTTTTGGAGCAGTTAATCACACAATCGCAACGAAACTGAAGATTTAAAAAAAAGTGGAACTCTTTAATACAATAAATGGCGTGACTATTTCAATTAGCAACCATTGGACAAAGTTCAAATTTATATGAAAGCAATAGGGGTTGCGACTAAAGAACAAATTCCAGTAGACGCTGACATCAGCACAATTACAATAAGAACCTTACGACTGACCTATCATTGGAAGACATTCCTTTTTATTTATACATTTCACTGGAAGCGTGGGTTATTGTTACAAGGGACCATTATATAAAAGAACATAAGGTTTCCTCGGGTGCATTCTTATCTACTCCGTTTAACCGAGAAAACTGTTTAACCGAAAATTTGCAGTCGTGAAGTTGTATGCTTCCCCTGGTGACACACCCTCCTTATTGACGAATTTCCTTGAGACCTGAATGAGCTTCGTTTCCACGGAAGCTTTTTCACGTGTTTTGTCTTGAGCGAGAATGCCTCTGCTTTTTCACTTATTTATTTAACTTCTTTGTCCGTAAGTTTCCGAATTTTCATATTACGTAATCTTTCCTGGAAGCTTTCGGTGATTTTGATCGTCAGAGAGATGTGGCCAGAAACGTAAGACAAGACGGCAAAGTTTGATTGATATTTCTTGTTTTAAGAATGGCAACACGTTGCAAGTAATGCGATTTGAAAACCAATAAAAGAGTCAGTCAGTTTCTTTGTTTATTCTGAAGGCAGTTTCTAATGAAATGAATTGGAAAATAATTTTTCTTACTTATTTACTATTTTGGGGCTATCTTTCTGCCACCTTCTTGTAGAGAGTTCTTTTGCAGGATATTTTCTGTTACGTTTCGAAGTTAATTTAAGTGGGATTGAATATCGGAAGGTATTCCGATTTGTATTCTTATACATCAAGGTTTCCTTTTCTTAATTCACTTTTTCTTTAATGAAAAGGTTGTTAAACGTAGAAAAATAAGTTTGAATACTGTGTTTTTTTATTTTTTGTATAAGACTATGTATTTTTAACTAAATGTATATGTCATACACAGGAGTGTAACTGTTATAAAATGCTTTTGTTAAATATTTATTATTTTATTTTGCATGTGTGGTATTAAATTTATTATGTAATGAACTAGTTTAATAATTAAATAAATTGCAATATTCTTTTCAATAATTGAAAGCAAATATATTCAATTTTGTATGTTTTATTAGAATATTGATGCTTGGAAGTTAATTAGTTTAAGTGGGATTGAATATAGGGTGGCATTTATACTTGTGTATTTGCATGCACAAAGGTTTCCTCTTTTAAATTTTAACGTTCTTTAATAAAAGTATTGTTAAATGTAAAAAAATCAGTTTGAATACTATGTTCGTTGTTTTTTGTATAAGATTGAAATTGCTGCCATTCTATAGCTCTGTTGGATTCTCACAATTTGTCATCAAATTTATCCTCTAGTACTCATCCTTCTCAGTTAGTTACTGGTATGTTAATTACTTACCAATACCTAAGATTGAGAACCTTTTTTTCAAGCATTACCGTCTTTCTAATGTCTCATCGAAGGAACTAGTTCGTTCATTTGATATATGCGTAGTATTGTGTTGAAGATATATTTGTGTAAAAATTATGAACAAGATTTATGTTATTGTTAAAATTCCTTTGAAAATCATAGAATTTTATTTTCATAGTTATTATCATTGTTATTTAAATTATTTTAACAATTCTATTAATAGATTATGCTTTCACTTATTCAGATGCAATTGCTCTGCAGCGCACAAGCCCCGTACTAAAGGGAGCTAACTGCAAACTTTCAATTTTCCTGACTTGCCTTACAGCCAGTGATGTGCTACACATGAAGACTTAAAAGAAGATATGGTATTTTTTGTTCTCAATATAAGTGATTTTTGCTTCCTTCCATGTTAAGCAATCCATTCTTTTTTATTGTTATTTAAATCATTTTTTCTTTCTCATAACAGGAACATAAAATATTTGGACAGTTTTATTTGTGTTTAAAAATGAGAAACTGGAATTAAAATCGATTGTTTTTATAGAATTTATTTTTCCTTAAATTTACTCACTTAAGCAATTTTAAATGCTTCCCTGATTTTTATTCCATAAAAACAGTAATTATCATATTTTTTCATTAAAAATATTTCTACAATTCCGTTATATGCCTGTACAATAATAATGGAAAAGAAAAAATCACAATTACTGTCATAAATATTTGCTCTATCTATTGTATAAAAATGCAAATATTTTTAGAAACTACAAGAAAGAATACCTATTATTTAATTTTTTTATAAACTAAATAGTTATCATTTAGTGACCAAACTTATTTCAGTGGCAAAATGTTTTTGTGGAAATTTCTTAGCTGTCATTTGCTTTTCAGTTTCGATAGTATAATGAAGATTATTTTACTTCTTTAACATAAGTGCATTATTTAAATGCTAAAAAGATATTAAGGTAAATGTATCATTTGATTCCATCGTTTAAAAGAAAAGTAGGTCTTAAATAAAATTTTGAGTTTATTTTTCCAGATATTTTATCATATTTTAATATATTTTCAAACACCTTCATGGTTTTCATTAATCGGCAATGTTAAGCAATAGTTATGCATTTTTAGAAAGAAATGAAAATCTGTTATTCTTTTTTCACCTTCCTGTATTAAGAAATATGGTGGTTGAATGAAATAAATGTATTATTTAATGTTAAAGATTTGTGAATTTTACAAGGTTTTAAAGTTGAAAATATTTTATTTCTAAAACATAAATTGAAAAAATAATGACATTAGTTGCATGTTCTGTGATACTTTGTGGCAAGTAAAAAAATTCCATACAATTGCAATTTTTATTATATGATAATTTGCATACATCCCTATCGATGAATCAAATGCATTGCTTGAAGCGTTTCATTAATGCGAACTGTAACCCAAAAATGCTTAATTAATGTTACAAAATTCCACTCAGAATTATAATTAAATTTCTATCCACCAGTCGTGTAAGTCCTGTTTACTGCATGCATTTATACGGTGCTTATTTACAGATGTATTAAAATTTTTATACAGCTTGTTATGTTTGGTTGAAAGTACCAAGGTTCTGTTTTTCTGCACTATTTTAATTGTGAGGGAAAAGTTGTAATTGTAAAACCATTTTTATAATTGTTATATTATTTTTAAGAAGGAAAAGCTGACTTAATAATGGATGAATGCGTTTACAATTGATAATTATTTTTATTTTTTTTAGATGTCAAATTACTGGATGTGATTTGGAGACACCATCTCACATGTTCTAAAGTTTCTTGAAAAAGTGTTTTCTTTTTTCTTTCAAGTTAGGATGTATTTTAGATCTTTTGAAATTTAAATAGTTATATATAACATTTAAATTTGGATTTATGTATAACATGACTGTTCAGATTTCTTGATAACTTTTTATTTTATAAACAAAAAAATTGTTCATTTTTGTCAGTGTATGTTGTTTTAAAACATGAAATAGATCAAGTATTAAATTATGATTTTTATTCAATATTTAAATGTGCTTTCTAGAAATGATAAAACGTAAAATTTATTTTTAACATGTTTATATTATAATTGTTACTTTAAATGATATTAACTTTCCCAAGTAAATTTATCAATGATGATAAATATCTCCCAAGTATTTCTTGTGTTACCAATATGGAACTTATTGCTGAAAAGGTGTGAGCGCTTTGATCTCCAAGAATTGATTTATTCCAATCCTTTAAATTTTTTTGTAAATGTATTTCATTGAATTGTGTAATCTATTTATACACTGTAATGCAATTTCCATCACTCCTCTTCTGTCGAAAACAGAGTCTTGCTTAAAATTTTAATTTAGTAACAGTTCTTAAATTTTACTGTTTGCTGGAAAGCTTATTTTAAGATTTAATTAGTTTAATATTTGTAAAAATAATATACTTAACTTGATTATAACTTTATTTTAATATTTTATAGTGGAAGCATTTTGCGTATTAAAAGTGTTTGACAGATAAAATTAAGAGCTTTGCTTCTTCTGTTGTGTATTTAAGAATAAAATCTAGAACTAGCATCCTTCACATAGCTAAAAAGACTCTAATGTTTCAAGGAAGAATGAGCTTATGAAAGACATTAAATATAATCATATATTTGCATAACAATTAGCAAATTTTGTGCAGTGGTTTTCAATTGCTCCACTTTTAATTAACAGTTTACTTAATTTGTTGAATTAATCCCTTCAGATTTTCTTTAAAGTTAGAATTTATTCTGATGTATTTTCTTCTATTATATGTATTCGCCTTTATATGTGGTGTCCTAGCCATCACATGTGCAAGTTGGAATTGCAGGAACAATGTTTCCTGGCTTCCTTGTTTATCCATTAGCTTTTCCTCTTGCTTTTTTGTGTGAAGGTGCTTGCACTCAAGGACAGTGCTGTAAGTAGTCTTCTGTGCTATATGAATATTACAAATGTTTTCTTGGTGTTTCTTAAAAATGCTTACAATTGAAATGTCTTTGCATTGTTAATGCAGTTTAAATATATAAGTGTATCTGACATGTACCATACGAAGATAAAGTTAAAACATACTTTAAAATCTTGCATTTTATTTGTGTGTAAGAATGCAAGACTTTTACAATTTATTTTGTAATCTCTTAGAAATCAAAGTAAATACTATTGCAAACTTTTATAAAAGTCCTAATATATTTTGAATTTCAACTATGTGTGAAAATGATTAATCGATTGATTTATTGATACTGAAAAATTTAATTGATTATTAGTTCATAAGTAACAGGATTATGTGAACTGAAAGCATTCAGAAAAGATATAGCGAATTAAAATTCTGTTATAAGCAAGTTTATGAATATATTAAATTTGAAAAATTTTAGTATTATTTTTCATGTATTACGAAAATTTCTGATCATATGTAGAATGTGCTTTGATTTCTTGAATTCAAAATTAAATTTTCTTTTCTTTAATAATAAATGCAAAATTCATTAGTCATCACCCTTTGTTTGTGTTGGTATTAATTTCTATTTTCATTTATTAATGCTTTCTATTTGCCTAGTTAAATATTTATATATAGTTAACAAATATTTCTTATTCTCTCATATTCTGGGGAATATTATGAACTACTTATCACTATTTCATTGCTGAGTATGTAATTCTGAAATAAGATTTTTGTTTTATTACAGTTGCTAAATCAAATAGAAGCATTTTTGTAAACCAGACAGTTTTTATTTCATATAAATTATGTTATGTATAAGGAAATATTAATATTATAAATGTTAGAAATTTCCATTTATTTTAAACTTGGCATGTACCTAATAACCTTATTGTTCTAAGTTTCCTATAAAAAAGTTTTTGTTTTAACTTCTTATTTTATTATTTTTTTAAGTGCTGTGCAATCTGTATTTCTGCCAATAATTCTATGGTATAGTAAAAAATTTAAGATAAAATCAGGAAATAATTGCTTAAAAGGAAAATTTTCTTTTATGTAATATAAAGTTTATTATTATGAAACTGAATAAAATGAATATATCATTTATTTTGAAACAAAATTATAATAAAATTAATTTCTTAAATTTTCAACTGCCATGCAGCAAGATAATTTAAATTTATTTTGTGATTCAAAGTAAAATAATATCCACTTAGAAAGTAGTTAACTCTTTCATTTTCCTTGGAAAAATGTTTTGAGTAGACTGTATTAGATAACAGTTAAAATCCAACCATTTATTTTATAAATATTAAGAATATTTTATTTACCATATTATCTTTCTTAAAAATAAAATGAAATACGAGTTTTCATTCAGGCAAAATGATTATGTGAAATATTAAAGAACAGTATTTAAACAGTTAAATGCAGTTGTATCAGTTCAAATTAATAATAGCAATATTTATCACATTTTTTGTAAATTTTATAAAACTGATTATAGAATTTACTAAAAAAAATTCAGCTCAATTAAGTGTTTAAAATATGACAATAATTATTTTACATTTCCTTAAAATATCTCTGATTAAGAATTGTAACAGGAAACTTTGTATGTCTGTTATAATTGGAAGCTATTTGTATGGGGGGGGGAATCAATGTACAACAGACACTTAGTACAGTCAACCTGACAGCTGCAGGAGAGTTTTGCAATAATCTTGAAACTTAATGCCATAAATAACTTCCATTTACATATAAGCAATTTTTTTAAACCACTTTCTATAAAGTAATTGTATGCAATAAAGTTCCAAAACGTATCTGGCTTAAAATTCCTCAATTTTTTAAATACTTTGTTTCTTATTGATTTTTATTCATATTAAAGTCTTTATACTATTTTAGTAATATTTTAAATAAAAATAAATTGCAAGGCCCATATTAAGGAGAATTGAAATGCACACACAAATTATTTATTTTTAGACATCAAGGCAATTTTTACAAAGGAAATGCACAAACTAATTTAGATTTTCTGTTTTAGCCCTTAATTTAAGTAACTATTTTGAATCTCTTTTAAACCAGCTTCCAAAATAATACATTAATGAAAGCAGATTAAAATAAAATTTCTTTAACGGTTCTGAAAAATAAAATATAAATTTTTGAATTTTATATAAAATCTTTTCATTGCTAAATTTTATTGTGTGAAAAAAAGTTAATCTTAAATTTAACATGGACAATTTCAAATTTATGAAAAAAAAATTCTTAAGCTCGAGTAGTAAAGCGATTTTTCTGAGCATAAATTTTTACATAATATAGCTTCAATGAAGATGAAGATAAAACCATTCAAATTGTTTACACTTAAATGTGTATGGCAAAAATATTTTTAATTGCTATAATTTTGGAAGTAATTATAAAATGTCTTATCCACAATCTATAACGGATGTAGTTTCTGTTCTCTGTGAAAGTCTATGGTAAGTTATATTTGGAGAAAACATGTTTAAGAAAATGAATGCTATATGATTTGTTAACACATTTTGCAATATTGAGTAAGTCTTTTAAATGTTTTATTTAATTTCAAATCTTACATACTGTACTGCTATATTTATATGCGTAAGTTGTCAATTAATTTAGAATACTATACGTATTTAACACTCACAGATTATTAGTTATAAAATCTTCTTACTTTGCTAATTCTCTTCTTTTTTTAAATATTATTTAGATAAGTTTTCAAAAATCTGATTAAGAAATTTGTTATTTTATAAAAAATTTAAAAACTGAAATTTCAAAAATAATATTTTTCATGCAAATTGTGTAACAAGTGAAAATTATATTTAGTGAATAAAAGTATTTTTATTACGAAAAAGGGAGCTTTACAGTAAATTGTTATTGATTAAAAACAATTTGCACTGAAGTAATCTTGAGGTTTTTGTTTAAAATTTTGGCATAAAAATATTTTTCAATAAAAAGAAAATAAAATTATTTCAAATTGATTGGATTATAGCTTTAATTTTAATTACACTTTTTCACTAATTTTATGAGTAATTTTAAATGAAACAAATATTTATTGCAGACAAAACTTTTATGTTAAGGTATATCGATTTGTAATCGATTTAAAATAAGGATAATTTGAGAAATAGACTGTCAAAATATATCATTAAAAATTTTGTAATGATTATTATTTGATTATTAATACTAATAAGGAAGAGTTTAAAAGTAATTTACTATTTACATTTGAAATATTTTTTCATTAAAATAATAGTATCGCATATAAAAGTAAAGTAAGTAAGTAAATATATCCAGAAAAAAATGATTTAATCAAAAATGCACATCCTTAAAATGTCTACAGTTGAGCAATTTATTTTGAAGAATTGAATGTAAGAATTATGTATTTTAGTTCATAATTTCTTCTGATTTGCAAATGCTTATTTTATTTAACTATACAACATTTAAATTAAGAATACACACAACAGATCACAATTTCTAAGAATTGTGCAAAGACTATATAAATAAATAAGTAGTCAATGTATTAACGTCTTCCTGTGAAATTTTAAATTTTGAGGTAAATTTTAATGAATTTTCTAAGAGAGAATAAGCATAAAAGTTGATTTATAAGCTGCTTAACTATGTTTGAAATATTCTTTGTAACAGATAATAAAATTTTTTAATTGTATAAAGAGATATTTAAAATATTTTTATTCCTATAATTAATATTGATTCTGATAAGTTATAAATTGAAAGCATTCTTTAATAGGCAAAGATCTTAAATCAAGGATTACCATCACAAATTCACAATTCTTCTTGAAAGTCTATAGGACAAATAGCACAATTTTAAAAATTTTTATTGGAGTAAATTGATTTGTTAATATGTTATCAAGTGCATTTATTATACATAAATTGAAAGGTGGGACTATAGTAAGCAGCAGAATATCTGCTTTTGTCAATGTGGAGAAGTAAGGGTTTTTTTATTTTTTGTTTGTGCTATTGAGTTGCGGAAAAATATTTCAGATCTTAGGGATGTAAAATGTGTTTAAAGAACAGTTTTAAACAAAAATTTTATGGTAAAATATGATTTAGAATAACGCAGTATAGCTTCAAAAATCTTTTACATGGATCTATGATATTTGCTTCTGAAATATCCAATTGTTTTATTTCTATATATACATTGTTTTCAATGCAACATGAAGATTTTTCTTCAAATGTTGTCTATAAGGCTAATTTTTAACAGATACTTAAAATCTCAAAAAACTTTAAGAACCTGTTATAAAAATTTGTCCTCGTCAAAACCAGTTGTAGAAATTTTTCTTACCCACTTCTCTTAAACTGATCAAAAATAGCCTTCTATTTCTCTTTCTGATTGGGAAGATTTCCCTCTCCCTTTGAAAAATGAGCATTGAATTTGCAGAATGGGGTTGTCCCTTACTACAAACTACCTTCTGTAAAATTTTATGTATTTAGCAGTTTTCTAAAATGAACTATACATTCAAATAAAAGTGCTGAAAACTAAAACATATGTCTCATTTATTTTTGTATTTTTAGATATTAAATAATAATAGTAAATAATTGTTTTAGTGTAATTTGATAAGACAGAGAAATTTTTCCGCATTTACATGGTTTACATCATGTTGATTTAATAGGTAATATGAAGTACAAAAATATGCTTGCTACAAAAAAAGTGTGCTTGCTTAAGAAATTATCCCTAAATTTACATATTTTGCATCATTTTTTAAATATTTAATGTTTTCTGTACAATGAAAATATCCTTTTCAAAATGACATGAATGCTTTTTTTATTTATTATCATAAAATAAATTAAATTTTAAATGTATAGATTTTCTCATATTATATTATGGTAACACATGCAATTTTTCATATTTTATCTTTACACACACACAAATGCATATATATATATATGTATGTTGTAATCAACATAGTTAATTTTTACCATAAAATAAAAGGCATAATTATATTTAAATATTTTATAAAATAATGTTATTTTTAAAGGAATTATTTAAGTTCTTATAATTTATTAATCTACATGTTTTGAATTTAAATAATTCAACACAGCACTTTAAACTTGCATAAAAATCCTAATTAACAATTATTTTTTATTTTGTTCCAAGTTTGTTTCGAGAATTCTTTGATTTATATGATGTCTGAAAAATCATCTTCTTTCTATACCAAAATATTTAAAGAAGTTGTTTAGCCCAATAATATTAAGATTGTACAAAGCAGTATTTTAATTTTCATTTATATTAAAATTCTTAAATGTAAAACGTAAATTTTGATTCTCACAATTTAATATAAATTAAATAAAATTTTAACCTAAATGATAGATTTTGCTTATTATTTAATTTATTTTTGATATTTTTTACTATATTTACTCTATATATTTAAAATGTGGTTTAAATATTGTTTGCAAATTAGTTTATCTTAAACATGTACTTAAATTTCAAAAATAATTTCAAATGATGTTTGAAAAATTCATTGCACAAAAAGTATTATTTTAATATTTAATATATTTATTCTCACTAACTCAAATTTATATTCCATTAGTACAAAGGAATCAGGTGATGAAACAGAAAAAGAATTTGAGTGTTAAACATTAAAGAATTTTTAAATAAAACAATTTTTTTAATAGATAACCATTTTTTGAAATTTTACAAACCATTCTGTATTTTTGAAATTATTTGCCTTTTATATAATAATTTCATTTCATCTAGATATCAATTTTTCACAATTTCTGAAGGTAGAGCCAAGTTATGACTTGAAAAATGTGTTGATATTGAGTAATTTATATTGATAACTGAAATATAGCATATTCCCACAATATGTTTCCTATCAGCTGTAAGTATACGTAACATGAATTGAAGTTATTGAATTAAATTAATGAATTGAAGTAGTTAAGGAATTTATTAATATGTTTCAAGCAACATTATTCTCACATGTTGATTCCATTTTAAAAGAAGTTACTGAAATAGACACTTAATAATTATTTAAATAAATATCAAGTCTTATTTATATTATATTTTCAGTACACATCTCAAATCTGATTCTGGCTGTTTATACACTTTTAGAATTCAACAGTCTAAATCAATTCAGAATTCCTTATTAAATATTAATTTATTTTCAAAATTTTGTTTCATAATTATGAAATATACTTTATTTATTATTATATAAATGTAATTTTTTGGTTTATCTAAAAGTGTTAAGGCCTAAATTTGTTTGCTTAGTTGGATTTTATAACTAAAAACTGAATATCTTTAGATTAAATATTATTTACATAATTTTTAGAAAAAAGATAAAATTAATTGTATGGGTTAATCTGAATTGAAATGTGTTTCAGTGCATGTACTAAGTAGTTTAAACTGTTACGGTCAATTTATTCCAATATAAGTGGATAATCTGTTTCCGCAATTACATTCCTTGAATTGTTATTCTAAGATTTAAATCTGACTAAAAATGAAAATACTTTTTATTGCTTAATTTGGCAAAAGTGCCAGGTTTATAAGAAGAAAAATGTTAAAATGAGCTTCTGTTGATTTATTAAATTTATGTAAAATAATATATAGCAATGTACTAAGAGTTCATTCTTACTTCATTATAAAATTTATTTTTATAGAAAGGTCTTGCAGTTGTAATACAACATTTATTAATGCAAAACTTTTATGTAATTGTATCTCGTGTGTGTATCAAGTTTTCGAATTAAAGAAGATTTATGTATTATTTGGAAATGTAAATTTTCTTATTTTTATTTTTAATTGGTTTATTACTTATTTTATGTTTATTGATAAAAATATGCATGTTGCATTTTTTATGAAAAAATTGATTTCCTTTAAATAGGAAATTATACACAATATAAGTATATATTTTTATAATTACACTTTGTTTTTAGAAATAATTCATGACAATTTAGATTTTATTTACAGAATTTAATTTGAAAAGTTAACTGGAAAGGGTTAATTTGTTGATTTTATTTATCTAAATTTCTTTACAATTCTTAGAAATAAAATACATTCTGTTAAGTAAGTTCTTAGTTACTTAAAATTAAGCATCATGTTGTAGTATTAAATCAGGGTGAGAAAGCAGTTTCTCTTCTGCTTTGAATAGGAGAAAAGCTTTCTTTACATAAGTAAATATAAATCTCTTTCATTCCTTACATGACTAACTGTAACCATCTTAAATCCTTAATGAAGTTACATTTGTGATGAATCATCTTCCTGGAAAAAAAACTGTTCTCATATGTGAATTATAATTATTCAGTTAGTGCTATTTCAAATAAAATTGTAAAATAATAATAATTTTAATACATTAACCTTCAATATTAACTTTCTATGATCATGCTTTAATGAGATACAATCAATAAAGATTAGGCTAAAATGTCTGAGTATTTTAGGAATCTACGTTATTTTTACCGCTTAACAAAACAATAGGATTTAAAAATGTTTTGCTTATCAAATTGTATTGTTAGATTCTTGTAATTTTAACTTTATAAAAGGTTGTGAAATTTTAAAGCCTTCAATTTTTATATAAATAAGTTAGAATTTTGGGTAGAATATTTTTTCCAGAAAGGTTTATTTTCACAGTTTTAGAAAATTCCATATTCTGAAAAATTACAAAAATTATGTTAATTATTTAAAATTAATTTCCTTATCTACATTTTAAGAGGTACGTCATGTGTTTTCTTTGTAACAGAATAACTTTGTAATTTTCATTTCACTTGTTTATAAATGTGTACAATGTTGTTAATCAGGTAAAATATTTAATGACTTTGCAGATAATTAACTAAATCATTCTTTAAGTTAAAAACTTTGAATAAGAGCTTATCTAGCTTCTTTTGTTTAAAGAAAAATATCTCAATGTGTTTGTGGGGATATACAGGTATTTGTTTGCTTCGCCAAACGCTGCATTTCGTCACCAAATCTCAGCGCTTATTGTCACAACATGGTGTCCCACCAAAGGGGACAGGTCGTCATTTGTGCTAAGTGATGATGAGTTGTAGGCAAAGTGCCACTGTAATCAAGAGAAATTGTGATTGGCTGTAACATAAGTGGGGCCATGGATGCTTAAGCTGCATTTTTGATTCATTTATATTTATCACTTTTAGGCTTTATTTATTTATTTATTTATTTTTTGAGAGAGAATTTTTAAATCCATTTTATTTTATAATAAATGTGCTCATTAATTACCCATTTTTTTGTTTGTTACTTTATATCCAGACCATATCATAATTTTCCTCGCTAACAATGTTATATTTTTTTTATAATTATTGTAGTTTTTATGAGTGAAATGAAATATGAATTAAAATCAATAATTTTGCACAACAGATCTTTATTAATAATTATTAATTGCAATCAGATTCAATAGTTAATATGTCATAAATGTTTTACATGCACAAATTGATTTCATTAATGTTAAATGCACAAATTACAAGTTTTATGATTAAGGAAAATTTGAAAGGAATATATCTTAGCAATTGTTAACACAAATAAAACTCCATAATTCTATGATATTCTCAAAAAATAAGAAAAAAGTGTCATTTTGATGATAGTAATCATGTTGATTCTTAAAAACAAGTAAAAAGGAAACTTATTAAAACATGTTTTCAAGGTAAATTTACTATAAACTCTGTTTTGATATCAATGTGAATGAAAAATAATCTATATAATTAATTAAATAACCTTTAAGCTTACATAAATATTTTTTTAGTTTTCACATTGCTTATCATTTTTGTTGTCAATATTAAATTCGGTTAAATATGCTATCATTGAAATATATTAGTGTAAATATGAAAATAACATCCAAATATATGTCACTTGTGGAATGATTGTTTTTTATAAGACAATCTTTATCCTAATTTTATCTCACAAAAATGCTGATTTTTATTTACTTTTTTTAATTATTTATTTAGTTTATGAGAGAAATATTTTCAATAAACTTATAAAATAGATCTTATTTAATGTTAACTGTTAATTGGAATCATTTTCAGTTTAAATGATATTTTATAAAATTTCAATTCAAGTGTATTGCTACAGAAATTTTGCTGCTGTATAAAATTGACTTAAATATTTGTTTCATTCATGCTTAACTCTGATGTACATGAATATTTATGACAACATGACGATAAAATAGTATAAAGAATTTTCCTGTCTACTTGGTTGCTAGGAAATCTGTAATAATTATGACAATAACTAATAAATATTTATTTCTGAAACACGTTCTCAGCACTGTACACTTGGAATATTTCCTAGGCTAATATTGTCTTATTACATTATAGAAAAAGACTGGAAAATAAATTCTTTGCATTTTTGCACTTTATAAACCTATTCATATATTAAAAGTTTTTCTCTAATATTAATAAACTTCCATTTATAAATATAAAAATCAAAATCTTTTGTTAATGAAATTCTAAGCATAACACAACAAAAACATAGACACATACCTATCATATTTTACATCCAAGTGTGTATGATGTCAAGACCTTAAATAAATACTTTGTTGGTTTAATTCATTTTTATAAAAAAATGATTTTATTAATATATGTGGTACCAGTGGCTATGATATTTCAATATTAATATTTGTTGTTCCTTTGCAAAGAATGTTAATACATATCATAAAGAAATAAGTAAATGTACTTATAAGTAACATTGAATTATGATTTATTAATTATGCATACATTTTATTTGCCATTAATCAAGAAGTTAATTGCCTCTTCAATATCGATAACTCCAATTTTTTCCAACTCCTCTCCTTAAAACACCATCTCTCAAATGATTTTGTCCCATAATTGATCATAAATATCAGAATTGATTTTAATTTACAGAACAAACTTTAACAATTGAGGTTGAAATATTAAAGATTGTTTGTACTCTCATTATTTCAAAATACTGGAATATGCAAGTTAAAGCATCCATGGAATTTAAGATTTAATTTCTCTGAAACATTGAGTTATCTACTTATACATTTTTTATAATAAAACCATAAATATCCTTAGCCAAAGAGTGCTAGTTTGTAATATTTTTTACTTTTCCAAAGCCAATACACTCAATGTTTAAGCTTTGTATTGACACTCAAATTCTCACTGGGTATTTGCATTGAATTGTTGGTCCTGATATAATTAAACCTTGTTTACAAAATAAAAAAAGAGGTTTAATGACAAATAAACTAAACCAGGAATACAAGTATATGAGGAATATACCTGTATTCCTGGTTTAGTTATATTAGAAAAGAGAAATTTTAACAGTCATATCTCATGAATGTACTTTGAGAAGTTTTCTCAATCGTTTACTTTACCAATGAAGAATGTCTACTTATTTTTAATTCTTGAAAGGACATGCTTACAATTTTGAAATATTTATTTTTTAAATAAAAAGAGCTTGTTTTTCTTTTGAATTATTTTCATATGTTTTTTCTCATTGGTATGTTTTCTTTTTTATTCAATAATTTATACATTCAAACATCTTTATAATTTTTTACAGTACAGAATAATAATTTCATTATATTCCTCTAGAATAATTTCTTTCAAATTAAAACAAGTTTTTTTATAAATTGTTATAACTAAGAATAGGTGTTAAAAAGTAAATGTAATTGAATACGTGCAAGACAGGAAATAAAATTTGATAATTACACAGGCCTACAAAAAAAAAACTTTTTTTTTTGGTGCTTAGGATTTTAGAGCAGATTTTAACTATATTTTTATTGCTGAATCTAAATATGAAAGCAGTTTTTCTGTATCAGCTCTAGATTTTTAGATAAATTCACTTATCTATCAATGCTTTTTTTCTATTTAGTAGTTTCAAGTACAAGTGTTGTAAAATTTATACAGGGAAAAATTCTTGTATATTTGCCCTATTGTCAGTCTTCTTTTGTAACCAATTGAATTTAAAATAATAATATTTAGGAAATAACTAATTATTATTTTTAAAAATTATTATTTTAATTCATTTATTATAAAAAGAAGACAAACAATATGAGATTTATAACTGATTAGTTGAAAAATTCTTAATAAATGGGATTGAATCCTACTTATTAGTGCTATCCAGTTAGTTCCATAGAAATCCGATAGATGGAGATGTCTGTCCACTATCTGAAGTGACCTTCAAAGCTTCAACCGCAGTTGAGAGTTGAGAATAGTTCGTGAATTCCGGCGGGGTGCAGATAGATAGAGGTTAGCGTCAGATAAAATTTCTCTTTAGTAACGAGTTGTTAAAAAGTAAATCTAAGTATTTGTGTTGTTGAATAGAAATAAAATGAGTTCAAGTAGAAGAAGCTGTGTACATCATCCTGATATTTTTTGCTACATATGCGGAGAATACACGCTACTGGAAAACAGAAAATCTATTAGTGACTTTGTAAAGAGGGCTTATCTTGGATATTTTGGTGTTAAACTTGGTGATCAGGATAAAACCTGGGCACCACATATTGTCTGTAAAACTTGTACAGAGCATTTACGACAGTGGACTACCGGGAAAAGGAAAAGCCTGAAATTCGGTGTACCAATGGTTTGGAGCGAACCAAAAAATCACTTTGGTGACTGTTATTTCTGCCCAGTAAATATTACTGGAATCAATCGAAAGAACCGTAATAAGTGGACTTATCCAGATTTAGTCTCTGCAAAAGACGCCCTATCCCTCACTCAGAAGTGCCAATTCCAACTTTTCACCAGTTACCAGAACTCTGTGAGGACGCTTATTGTTTCTCTGCTCAGAATTCTGATGCTCGATTTTGAAACGATATCATCAATTCCTCACTGTTTCAACCAAGATGAGTTAAATGACCTCACTAGAGATCTCAATCTGTCGAAAGAAGCTTCTGAATTACTGGCTTCCAGGTTGAAGGAAAAACATTTACTTGAACCAGGAACGAAAATTACATTCTATCGCACAAGGGAGAAAGATCTGCTACCTTTTTTCTCTGAAGAACAAAATCTTGTATTTTGTCATGCTGTTAGAGAACTCCTGGTAAAAATGGGTCTTCCTGAATATTTTCCAGATGATTGGTGCCTATTTATTGACAGCTCAAAGTGAAGTTTAAAATGTGTTCTTCTACATAATGGGAACAAATATGGGTCAATACCAATTGCTCACTCAACGAAAATGAAAGAGCAATATGACACCATAGCTTTGGTCTTGGAAAAAATAAACTATCGTGAACACCAATGGGTGATTTGTGTAGACTTAAAAATGATAAACTTTCTCCTTGGACAGCAAAGTGGCCACACAAAATATCCTTGTTTCTTGTGCCTCTGGGATAGCAGAGACAAAACGCAACACTGGGTTAGAAAAGAGTGGCCTAGGAGAGAAAACATGGATGTTGGGGATAAGAACATCATCAACGATCCTTTAGTTCCACGAGAGAATCATGTTTCCACCACTGCATATCAAGCTGGGTCTAATGAAGCAGTTTGTAAAGGCTCTTGATAAGAATAGATCATGCTTTGCATATATAGGGAAAAAAATGCCTCATCTGAGTATGGAAAAAATTAAAGCAGGAATATTTGATGGCCCACAAATAAGACAGTTGATTAAAGACCCTGACTTCATAAATTCAATGAATGAGATTGAAAAAAAAGCCTGGAATTCATTTGTTTCAGTTGCCTAAAATTTTCTGGGTAAACACAAAGCTGAAAACTATGTTGAATTAGTCAATGAAATGCTGAATAATTTCAGATCCCTTGGGTGTAACATGAGCATTAAGGTGCACTATTTACATAGCCAC
Organism: Latrodectus elegans; assembly: GCA_030067965.1. Classification (NCBI taxonomy): domain Eukaryota; kingdom Metazoa; phylum Arthropoda; class Arachnida; order Araneae; family Theridiidae; genus Latrodectus; species Latrodectus elegans. The sequence continues at coordinate 124,354,581 of CM057810.1, forward strand.
TTAGACCGTTTTCCTGATAATTTAGGAGACATTAGTGAGGAGCAATGTGAAAGATTTCACCAAGATATAAAATGTATTTAAGATCGCTATCAAGGAAGATGGGATACTCACATGATGGCAGATTACTGCTGGACTTTAAAACGAAATTGTTCCAAAATACATCCAAGAATGTCACGCAAAAGAAGTTTCTGAAATGTTCAGTGAGTAATTTGTTTAAATCATCTTTTCTGTTTTCTTTTGTATTTAATAAGCAATATCTATGTGATATAATAAAAATTCCCTGTTTAATTTGTGTTTGTTTAAACCATGGTTTTTCTTTTAAAATAGTGTAATGCATGATTCATTAAAATGTTGATATCTTAAAAATTCAAGCTGATAGGCAAAAATTAATGGCATATTTGGATTCAGCGCATCGAATTCATATAAAATCACCTCCAAAATCTTTGGCACCAAAACCACTGTTGACCAGTGTTATTTATGGTCCATAAGTCAAGATATCTTAAAGAGAAAAATTTTTTTAACTAAGTTCATCATCTTTACAAAAAAAATGTTACTTGTTAATACTGGACGTTGAAATTTGTAAAAACATTGATAAATTAGTTATTTGAATTCACATATTTAAATTTTACCTAATGTACTTTGGATAATAATTTAATAGCTTAAAAGTGTGGAACACAAAGAATAATTTATGAAATGTAATTAAATGTAATATTTTTAAATAATTATTTGTATTTCATTCATTTTTTAGGATGTTACTGGGCATATACTATTTGGTAGTTTATAGGAAGATCTGGATGTTTCTCAAAAGGGTAAATTATGAGATCTAGTTTATTTATCTGATAAAATTAGTGATACTATAATTCCATTCTCATATTTTTATGTAGTCTAATTGAAATTACAATGAGTAAAATAAGACGTAACTTACGTGTTCATTCATTTTATTCAAAACAAAATTTTTCTCAGTTTAAATCTGTATTTTATTGATTATGAAATTTGCAAATTTGAAGGACATGTAATGAAATTTTTTATTTGTAATTAAATTTTATTCTGAGAAGTTTTCATTAATAATTAAGTTTTATGAAGTTTCCTATTTTTGGGAGCTATATTTCATATTTTTATCAAAATACAATTAAAAATTAACACTTTTTATTTGCAAAAGAAAATATAAAATATTTACTGAGTATTGCTTGTTAAATAAATTTATCTAATCTCTTATAAAAAAAATTAATAGCATGTTAAATTACATTTCAGAAAATTAAAATATCTAAAAAAAATTTTTGATTTTTATAAATAATCCTATTGAGAGAGAACTGCTAATGATATATTTATCAGCCAAATAATATTAATTAGATATTATAATTTTTCATAGGCATGTCAACCTGCAAAACCTGGAAAAAAAATTAAGACTCGCATAAAAGATCATTGAATCCTGCTGGATATATCTCATGAGAAAACAATAATTTACATCTCATTAGCTTACTTTTTGGGAATCTCACTAGATTATTGATCCATAAATCAAGATCTATAACAACAACACAAGAATAATTTGCGAAATTATTTTATACGAAAGTAGAAGACATTTAAAATATATAAAGAATTTTAAGTCTATAAATACAAAATGGAAAAAATAGTTTCTTTTCGTCAACTTTCCTTTTTCCGCAATCATCTACATTTTTTTTTTTAATGTTTTAATTTTTATGGAGGTATTTTGTAAATTAGAGTGATTTAAGTGAAAAAATTTCCTAAATGAATAATTTTTAAATTCCAATAAAAAGATTTGAATTTATGGATACAAATAATTTTACCACATAGATTGCAATAAACTTGTTTAAAAAAATGTTTCCCTTTTGCTGATAAAGTTAATTTTTTACTAACAATTTAAAAGATAATATGGGAGAGAATATTTTAGCTAAGGATGCTTAGTTTCCCATTAAGAAAAAGCAATTTGGGCAGTACATTTCGGTGATAATAATTTTAAGAAAGTGAGTAATGCTTTGTTTTTTTAATTGTAGTTATATGTAAAGGAGTATATCAAGTTTGCATTTTTTTTAATAAGGAAATAATACTTTTTTTATCAGAAAAACTGCAAATGCAGTAAATCCTTTTACCTATACTTAAAATTTTGAAAAAGAATTACAATTTATAAATATAGAAATTTATTTAGGTTGTTGAAATTAATTTAATTATACAAATATTGAAATTTGGTTTTAGGATGTATATCGAAAATTACAACATTATTAGATCTTGAAAATTGATTTTTTCGCGTTTGTAAAATCTATTTGAGTAATTTTTAAGGTGAAATAAATAATGGGAAAAAAGGGAATATCATAGCAATACATGTATGTGTGTGTGTGTGAACTATTGAATAATAGAACATTTTTCGAACCATCATAAAATTAGCAAAATACTTAGCCCTGAAAATTAAATTTCATTGCATATTGCAATAATAAATTTTATTTAAAAATTTATTATTGCAATATGCAATGAAAATCATCTATAATTTTATGAAAATTAGAATGCATATATAATTTTAAACAACATATAATTTAAAAGAAAAATTCATTTATATTCAGTATTTGTGATTCAGGGTTAGCTTATATTTTAAATAACAATTTAAAAGATAATATGAGAGATAAATTTGAAAGTAAATTATTAAAAAATTGGAAATAATTAAAAAATTGTGTTTGGTTAAAAGTTGAAGATAAATAAATGAAGCATTTATAACATGCAGATTTTTAATAATTTATGACACTGAGAATTTCTGAATGTGTATTTCCTACAATTAATCTTTTTCTTTTAACTGAAAAATTATTAAATATTTAAATAAGACAAAAATATTTTTTATTCAAAAGTAAATTTTAATTTTCACATTTAAGAAAAAATTAATTTTATAATACTCTCTAAAGATATAAATGTCATATAGAGGAATAATTAAATTATTAACTATGGCTATCAGATTTGATAAAATTCTTTCAAAATAATAATTTTTTATCAGACTAAGGAAATAAATAATTTTTAAATATTGGATCAAATTTTGACTTCAAAGTCTACCTTACTCTTAGGAAAACGTATGTGTAAAAGATACAAAATTAAAAATAGATACAATGAAACTGTTTTCTAGAGTTATTATTGACAGTATCATTTTTGTAATAGATTTAGTAATAAAGTAAAAAAATTGCTTATTTCTTATCAATAAATAATGATTATCAAAAAATAAAATAAAAAATTTTCCAGGCTTTGGGTGAATATAAATCTTCAAACATTTATTCCAGTTATAAGTTTTATTTTATTACATAGTTATTTCCACCATTTTTAAGGGCTTGAAATTAAGTACTGAATATAAATTGTTTTATCAACTAAAATTTTGTAAATTATGGAAATATATAATGCTACCTACAAATAAAAATCAAATTAAATTGATAAAATAATAAATTAGAAACATGATGTGAGATGAAGTAAATTTATCAAAATAAGATTAGAAATTTTATTTTAGAAGTAGTTAGATAAATGATCCATTGAGATTTCAGAATTTACTCCCCAAAAATATTATTCAATTTAAAAGAAACATAGAATTTTACGATCATTCTGTCATAAATAATTTTTTAATCTAAAATATTTAGTCTTTTTTATTAAAGAGAAAAAATTTAAAATATTTACTATTTATTATATTAAGCGATTTTAAATATTAATGCATTAATTTGCTTTTGTATTTAAAAAATCTTTGCTTGTGTTTTTCTCAATTGCTTACATTATTACATTTGCCCTATTAGTTCGCGTCATTGTTTGGGCCCCTTTTCAGTCATTCTCTTTAGGATTTGTATTAAATAAGAACCCTCGCCTAAATATACCAAGTATGGTTACAGTTTACCTTGAAGCCACTAGTTCCCATAAACTCTCATGCTTGTAAAATTGCAAAGAAATTTCTTTGTAGAAAATACAAGAATTTATTTGCACGCTTCACACATTCTTAGCGATGAGAAATTTTATTTAAAAGATTTTACAAACACATTAATATGATTAATATCACATATTCATATATCAAGAATAAAAATCGAGAATAAATGTGGAATTAGAAAGAGTAATAATTTTTAAAATTGGTAGTGTGAATTTTTTGACTTGAGAAGGTAAACAAAAAGTAATTGTTATAAGTTTTTCTCTATACTTAAATATGTCAAATGTATTAGCTTTAAACATTAAATTTTCTGATGTGCCTTAGATTATCACAAAGTTGTGTCTGAAAAAGTATGTTTGTATATGGAAAATTTCTTTGTTGTTAGAAATTCAACTACATACTTTTAATTTTTCAGTTTACAAACTCTAATGATCTTCAATTTTGAAGCGCTTTTTAACATTAAACTTTTAGATCATCACATAGCTATTATGCTACAAAGTTTCTCAGACTTGTACTTTTTTAACAAATTTTATTCATTACTCAAACAAATGTCTTCCTGCAGTAAAGCTGAACAAATAATTCAAATATTGTAATAATATCTTATTTTTTATTAAATAATAAATATTTCCCCACTCATATATATATTTTAGGAAAGTAAGAAATTATTTTCATAATTTGAACAACTACTTTGTAAGTCTATATTTCATTTTGAGGTATACTTTATTTCTGTTATCAATCCTTTTTTTTTTTTTTTTTTTTTTTTAAAAAAAAATAAACATTTTTTATTTCTTCTATATTTTGATATTGTCAATTCAAATTGGTATAACAAAAACTAAGTGATTTCTTGTCCCATTTTTACATACCATTTCATATATGAAATATATGTTTCTTTTTAACGGTAAGTTCTTTGTTTTCAAAACTTTAATTCTTTGAGAAGTATGTTTCAAAATATATTATTTATTATAGTTTAATAAAACACAATCAATCATATATGGAATATTTCATTTTATGTTTAAAAGTCCATTTTATATTAAACAGGACACACATGAATTTTGTATTCAAATAAGCATAGTAAGATAAATATAAACTGTTCTTTGCAATAAAAATTTCTCTCATTAAAAAAGTTAAATTTGAAAATCATTCTTTATGTCTGCATGGATAATTTTAAAAATAATTTATTGTAGAACAAATGTATTAGCTATTTGTTTAATTTATTATTAATTTTGATAGTAAAATAGTTACTTAAATACTCTTTGATAAAATAATTACCTGTAAGTTTATGCTACATCCAAAGAATTAAGCTTTAAATATGATTTCAACTAATCACTAGTATACTATTTCAAAAAGATCATTCCATTTCATACATTGAAAAATGTGAGACCCCTAAAACTATTTTCTATATATATATATACATATACACATATTAAAAGTTTTAATTCATCTTTAAATATTAAATAAATTTCAATTATTTTGCAAAACAATTTACTGTTTAAAAACTTGATGAATTAAATTAATCACAAATCTAATCTTTATAAGGATATTATAAATTTCTTAATAAGGATTATTTATTTTCCTGAATATTATCTTTATATCATGTAAAAAATGTATATGGAATAAAAATTGTCGTCAGAATAAAGATAATGTTAGAAATATCGTATTTTCATTTTTTATTGCACAAAATTTCTAATCACTTGACATGTTTAAAAAAATAGTATCTTTTTTTATATTGGTATATTTAAATAATGATTAGTATAACAATAAATATTGTTAGTATATTTTGGTTTCTATATTATGTTTCTTTAAAAACAAATAAAGTCAACACATATGTATTATCAATTCAAATGACAATCCTAATACTTTTTTTTTTCTGTTAAGATATTTTTGTTTTAGTAGCAATATATGTATATTTGAAATGTGTTAGCAAAATGTAATTAAGAAGTATATATATATATTGAAAATTTTTGAAGTAATAAAATCAACTAAAATTAAAAATAATTATTGTATAAACTTGCATTTCATTTCTAAAATATTGATTACTAAAATTTAAATTTAAATCTTGGCAAAAGTAATCAACACTCTTAATATTTGGCTTGAAACTCTATTTTAGTTTTCAAAGAAAAGACTTCAAGGAGTACTCATTAAGACCAAACAATCAATCATTTCACCTATTGGGCGAGATGAAAATAATTGGTTTCTATACTGTGAATAAAAATGTGTCATAAACATTTTTAGATTGGAATTCTTCAACACAGTTATTTCATTACTTTCCGCTTTTGCCCAGTAAATATTTGGGCGATCTCTGCAGTATATGGCCATTATATGACCAGCTTATTGCGTCATGACAGATACGTCGTGGTTACTCAGTTAAATCAAAGATTTTAAAGTATTAAAAACTGGGCACAATTAAGGAATTATGTCTAAAAATAATTGAATTTTTTTATTTAAACACTTTACATAAATACTTAAAAAATTGCTTTGTTTTTAATGTGTATTTATAAATTAATATTTAATTTCCAAAATTAACCTGAGCAGTTTCTATGTATAAATGGTAAAATATTTGCAAGCTTGTAAGTGTTAAACTGAATATAATATGATGGGAAATGTCTAGTTAGTACATGTACCTTGTGATAAAAATAATCTAAAAGTAGTGTCACCTTAAAGTTTCATACTGAGAATTAAAAAGCTTAAAAGATAATTCAATATTCCTACATTTACCAATAACTAATGTAAAAGTTCTTTTTATTAAACTTGAATAAAATCCAAAACATATTAATTTAATTAGAATTGTAATTTTTACAGGACTTGTTACCCACTGAAAGAATAAGAATGAACAATCAAATTTTTTCTTTTGTAATTCATATAGCACTCTAATTGTCACATTTTTCTCTCTCTCTACTATTTGAAAAGTTATGAAACTGGATGAGATATGTTAGAATGATTTTCTTTGGATGTGTAAAACACATTGTTGTAAACTTCAAAGGACGTGTGTCACTGCATAGGTTAATTTAAGAACATCGAATTTGGTTAATTTATCTCGCAGCTACACTCCTAACAAGATCAAAAAAACTTCCCATTAAAAGTGGAGAATATTTGATGATTTGTTGCCATTTTAAGGGAGATATGATGCAAAACAGGACAGCAACTGGTTTCCCACATTCTTGAAATTTCCTGGAATATCTAGTCGACTATGAAACTTAAGAGAATCATTTTAAATAAATTTTATAGGGGAAAATTTAACGCATGCTTTATGCTCATTTAAATATATGCTGTTTTCTTATTTAGAAGAAGCTGCATAATTATTTATATCTCACAAAAGAATTTTATATACAAACTGCTGAAGTAAACAATCTGAAGACTATACATCTGTAACTCTAAAAACGACCAAATTCTTTCAAAATAATATATTTAAAGAAGAAGAAACATAATTGTTTAATGAATGTGATTGTTATTAAAAAATCTTACCTCTTTAATGATTGAAATAACTTTTACATCACTTTTAATGTAAACAGATCCAATTACTTTTTTCTTTATTTGGTTCTAAACTTTTAAATGTTAATATTTCAGTTAGTTATCTGTTTTATTTTATTTAATTGAAATACATTGTTCATCTATTGTGATATTCTAAAATTTAAATTTTGAGGAAAGATTTTATGTCTTTATTAAATGGAAATGCTGTACTAACATTTTCATAAAAGTGAGATTTACATGCTATTGGTAATTCAAAATTTAAGTAATTTTTCTTTAAATAAAAGCAATAAATTGTATTATGAAATATGAAAAATATCTGAATTTCTTGACAAATTACTTTACAAATGCAATTTTAATGTAATTTTTTTATTCTCAGTGATGAAAAGGAAAAAATATTTCATGAGTTAGTAAAATTGTACATCTGAAAAATATTTTTAATATTTTAGGTTATTTTATATTTCATGCATTAATTATTTGGAAGAATAATGGTTCCAGTAATTGAAATTAATGTTCTGATAACTATAAATTGGGACTTCATTTTGCAATAAATTTAGTCCAAGGATGAAATTGAAGTTGCATTTTTAATCGCCATTTATTAAGGAAGTTACAGTTAATGAGGAAAGGGTACAATCGTTGAATACGCGCTTCCACTCTCCCTTGTACTGTTGAGAAATATATGAATTGTATTTTTTCCTTATGAAAATTTGTTTTTAAAGAAAGCTCCAATGAACAAATCAAAGAGCTTGCCTTGTTTCAGATGAACACGTTGGAATAACTAAGAAGACAAAAAATATAATCTCAAAATGAAGTAGATAAATTATTTCTCCCTAAATTAAATTTGAAATATGTACTAGCATGATGAGTAATGAAGCCTAATTGAGTATAAATTTTAAATGTTATAGTTTTAAAATTTTGACATCCATTCTAAAATCTTTTTTTATATCATAATTGCTCTATTATTTAGTGCTGAAAAGATTAAAGGTTTTTTAATATCTTTGAAAAATTAAAGATATTTTCATTTAGCCCTTTTATTGTAATGTATTTGTATGTTTTAACTAACTGTATGATAAAGCTAATTTTATCATGCATAAAAATTGAATCTAAAATGGAAGATGGACTTTTTCAAAGATTTAAAAGAAAGGTTGTTTAAACAGTATAGTTTATTTCTATCTAGTTTTTTTTATAAATACAAATGAAATATTTTATTTATATTTATTCATTTGTTTTAAATTTTAGTCTTAATTAGCGACTAAAATGTTTTATGAAAATTATATATATATATATATATATATATATATATATATATATATATATATATATATATATATATATATATATATATATATATATATATATATATATATATATATATTGTGTGTAGAACTCAAAAAGTCTGGAATCATTTTTTACCACTAAGCTGAGTTTGATATTTTCTACTTACACTTGTCGCATCTTAGTAATCATTTCATGTACATTTCAATATATTGATACAAAATTAGATTTTACTGATTGAAATGCAATTTTAAGAATATTTCTTTACTATTCTGAATTGTTTTTTAAGTGCTTTTGTAGATCATACACATAATACATATTTATTTACATTGAAAAAAATTTATAACAGCACAGTGTGCTGTGTTTCAAACCTGAATTGATTTTAAACTTTTCAATCAATATGAATTATTTTAAGGAATGGCTGTCATTTTTCACTGTAAAATTCCATTGAAATATTGTGCTTTTCTCATTTATTTGGGTGAATATCAATGAGCAGCTTATTTAGAAAGGCTACAATATAAGCTATTCTAGAAAGTTCTTTATTTTTGAAAATAAGATCATATTCCTTTATTTTGTATTTACTGTATATTATTTTGGACATGTTGATCATATATTCTATAAATTAAGTGAATTACACTGTCTTTATTCCAGGTATTGATGTAACATTTTGAAGTGTGATTGCTTGGCATCTGTATTCACGGTACAGAGGGTATTAACACATTTTTACAACGCTTTCGATAACGAATTAGAAAAAATAAATGTTTTAGAATAAAAATTTTGGGCAACAGCTTATTATTTGGAATGTGAAATATATTCTTCTGTCAAAATGTCACATATAAATATGCTGTGAACTGAAGGATATGCTTCTGCGCTTTCCGAAGATAAACGTTCTTATTCCAGAATTCAAAAACGTTGTGAAATGCATGGTGTTAAAATTTCTAAGTTCAAAATAAGCAATATTAATCGGATAGGTAAAAACTGTCCATTATTTCTACATAGAAAAAAGACTCCAAACGAATATCTGTAAAAGGTACGTACTGTTTCAAATGTTTATAAAATGAAATCGCTGGTAACAAGAGAAAATCCGAAAATACAGAAATCAATTGAAAGTCTTTAGATACATCTGTAGCAACAATAAATAAAGTAATAAACCAGTATTTACAACTTAAAATTGCAACTAATAAACATAATGTTCACCAGCTTTTGCCGAGACATGTGGCTGAACGCAAAACATTTTGTAGAATCCTGTATGAAAATCACTTAGCAAGAGATAAATGGAAAAACATTGTGACCCTTGATGAAGCATGGGTTTACTTAAATGACTGCAACAAAAAAGGTCCATTTACTACACAAAACAAGGAGAAAAATGTATAAACCAAGTTCCGTCAATTTGAGGAAAGTTTCACAGTAAGGAATTTATGATAGTCTCAGGTTTCTCTTACAATGGGTAATTAAAAATAAGAAGATTGGAAAGAAATGTTAAAATCAGCTTATCGTACTATCAGGAGAAGGTTTTACGTCCAATATTTACAAAAGAAATTCCACTTTTTATCCCAATGACTTCCAAAGAAAGATACTTCATAAAGACAAAGCTATAAGTCATACTTCGAAAACTACCACTGCATTCCTTGAAAAATTGATGAATAATACAGGTATTGCAAGTATACATTTTCAACATATCCCTGCAAAGTCTCCTGACATTTCAATGGACTATTTTGCCTTTGTTCTGTTAAAAGAACTCTTTCTAAACGCAAACCCACCACGATAGATGGACTCTGGAAAGTAGTGGAAAAGGAATAGAGAGCAATACCCTGAAATTTCATGAAAAACCCTTCTATCATGGAAATCACAATGTAGACTAATAGTCCAGAAAAAGGCCATCAGATCGAACATTTAATAAAATAATCTTTACATTTTAAACATTAATTAAACGGCTGTTAAATTGTTCTAAAAATATGTTAATACCTTTTGTATAAATAGGCTATGTTGATGAGTCAAATGATTTAATCGTATTTTGAGGGTTGTATCAAAACACTAACTACATAGCATATTAAATTTTTTGGCAAAATATTTTGGAGATCTGCTGCTAATAACATAATTTACTATGTATTACAAAGCCAAGGTCTATTTTATTTGAAATAAACTTTGTGATAATTGCATTTGTTATTTGGCTGTAGTTTTAGTTTAAATTAAATTTTGAAACTCCAACGCATTGTACGATTTTTATGCTATCAAAGATGCTGCGTTGGAAAAGCACATTTCAATATTTTGAGCAACTTTCTATATTATATTTAATGATGTATCATGTGTTCCTATATCGCATAATACGGAGTACGCATTCAAATATAACTTTTTCTGTTTCTATATTTATTGACAAAAAAAGTATAGTAATCAATTATCATTTATTCATAAATTTTTATTCATAACTATCTTTATTAATTGCTAATTATTAAAAAGTAAAATAATTGTAATCTGTTAAATGCTATAATTTTATATAATTATTAAATAAATTTATATGCAACTGTTAAATTGTTGTAAATTATTAGACAGTTAAAAGAAAGTTGTGCTTCAAAAATAGTTATACATTATTAAATTTTAAAAATTTCCTATTATGATAAATAACCAGCATATTAGAAAAAGATGTACTACAAATCTATTTTGGTAGCAAGACTTTATTAATTGAATTGATGTTGCTAATTTATTTGAAAACAAATGAGATTAATGGCTGTAACCCAACAAATTAAATCTGTTTATTCACTATTAGGGAAAATGTTAATATTTAAAAAATTAACAGCAGATCAAAACTAAAAATGCTATATTTTTGTTATTTTTTTAGTATACATATTCGATTTAATAATAAGAAATTGAACATTGTTACCCAATTTGTATGTGTAAAAAAGATTTCTCTTTTGTTATAGCTACTTTTTTTGTTTCATGGTTGACTAGAGGTTGATTTTGGACAGCTACTATTTGCAAAGCTGCAATGATTGGACTGCCAGTAATAAGTCATTATCATTATGTTACATTGCTCACTAATTATCTATAACAGACTGCTTCCCATAATAACAGAGAGCTTGTTGCAAGTCATTATGTAATCGCTTTATATTAATGGAACGCAAATGCTTAACCTCTAAATACTAATGAATTTCAACAGATTAAATAGAGCAAAACTTGGAATTATCAAATAATATAGTTTTTGACGATAAATAATCAAAAGATATTAAATATCATAGAATTGATTAACAGAATGGATCTGTTCTATTTCACAAAAAATGCTCAAAGAAAAATAAATATTAAAATAATTAAAAAAACTAATTAACGTTAAAGTATATTCACGTGGCAAAATTAGACAAATTGTTAGACACTTAAAAGAAGCAAATTATTTTTATCTGCAAACTGCCCGAATATTTATCAAATAATATTGTGCAACGTCATTTATAATCTTAAGAGAGAAACAATTTTATAAAATAAAATTTAGAAAAAATGCATTGAGCATAAAAAAGATATGAAATTTTGTTGATTCTATTTAAGTTATTTTCAAATAGTGATCATAAATGTGCGACGAGGAAATAAAACACAAGAATTGTCTATGAAAAATTTACCAAAATGACTAAGGACCTTCACTTCAAATTATTAGAAAAACAATGCAACAATTTTTTCATGCTGGTGAATAAAATAATGCATCAATTTTTAACAACAATCTCGATTTCTTTTTCCGTTTTAAGATGGATTCCAGTACCAAATTTTATAAATTTAAAAATAAGTGTGTCAAGGAGCAAAATATGAATTACTTGATAATTTTTTTTAAATATGACTGAAGTTTCTCTTAAGATTTTGCAGGCATTTTTACTATGGAAGAAAAAAATTTTAAGATAAAAATCAGGCAAAATCCACAAAATTAAAGAAAAAACTACAATAACGAATTTAGCTATTTCCACCGTGAAAAACAAAATACTTAGTATAAATTACTTATGGAGCAGTAAAAAGGCATTACGGACCTTCAATTTAAAAGTTGGCAGAAGCACGTAAAGAAGTCCTAGAGAAATAGGAATCGTCTGCTGCTAAGAATGAAAGCAAATTAAAATAATTAAAGGACTTCAGTTGTGATTATTATATATATTAAGTCAGTTATATACATATTATTAAATATACATCATAATAAAATTCATCTGTAAATGTAAGCACTTTAATAGTAATCTACATCTGACTTTACAAAATAAAATTAAGCGGGGACATTTTAACCTGTTAAATTTCGATTCCTTGTTAATAAATTCCGATAACCATGTTAAATTAGTACTTTCAGTTTTTAGAATTTTGATTAAAAGATAGGATAATATTTTATTAAAGAAACACAAATTCATGGAATAAAAATTTAGTTAATGGATTTAATAAAGAGTAAGAGAAACTTTATTATTTGTATTTATATCAAAAAGTAAGCATATTAAACATTTCCATGAATATAAAATAAATTATTCTCATAATTTTAATTTTCTGAAATGTTGTAAACATGAATCATTGGCTTGCGGTACCCTGTAAAAGGATGCAAATGCTACATAATATTAAACTTTATAATTTTATTAACAATAAAAATAGAAAATTTATTAACTATAAAATCACACTATTATTCTTCCAACTATACTAAAATGTCTCTAGAAGCTGTTAATAGAGGTCGGCTCTAAATCTTCACTAGTAAACATAAAATTCGCATAGGAAGTCATCTTATTCGATGTTAGTTGTTATTAAAATCTGCAAATACTGAATTTGTCACTTTTAATCCCTGGTCTTTGTTCCTAACTCGAGATTTAAAAAAATACAATTTGAAATAATAGCTGAAGAAGTTCAAAATTTAAAACTGCAAAATTGCTTGTAACACGGGAAAACATGTCCCTTGATACGCAAATTACAGACTAAGATGTGTTAAAATTTATCACAGAAGGCTTTTAAAAAACGTTATAAAATAGAAGATGCCGAATAATTGCAGATAATTATTACTATTAAGGACTTTTATTTCAACATTCATTGAAGTAAAATTTTCATTTAGTATTGAAAACTGCTATATTGACCTCTCTTAAATTATTTTAAAGGGAAGAGTTATAAAATTATTTTAATTCTACCTTTTAAAATAATGATTGAGAGCAGAGAAATGATGAAAAAATTTATTTTAGTGGAATCTGATAAAAAAAATAATAGGAAATAAACTGATACCTTATTTTTAAGATTTGGTAAAAATAAAGAAAAAAATGTATAAATTCAAGCGAAGAGATTATAGAAATTGATAACTGAGGCTTAGGGTACACTACCGCTCTAAAAGTATTGCGTTCGATACCTGATACGGTCGAGCAGAAAGAGTTTAAATACAATGAAAATTATGAAAATATTTAATATGAAAAATGTATGCAAGAAACCATCGTACACATTGAACACGCTGACACATTTCATGTCCTTTCTCTCTAGTGACAGTGTTCGATTTTGAATGTAGATCTCTTCCTCAAACAAGGCCCTGATTTAGAAATAAATACAGAAGATGCGGCAACACATTCTATTAAAAATGATGGTTCTTTAATTCTGCAATAAATTTTAGGAGGGTTTTTTTTTTTTTTTTTTTTTTTTTAAATCGGATTTTAGGAAGTTGAGGAGTGTTATGATTCCAACCATGGAATCTTCAATATTAATACATCAAAATAATCACAACAGTCTACTCTATAAGATTTAATTTGGCTCCAGACAGTCTCCTAAAATGACCTAATCACGTCCCCCTCCCTTTTTTTAAGAATTCAAATTTTTCAGTCTTTTTGGTTGGATTTTTGATATTTGAGGAGTGATACGACCCCAACCATGAGAACTTTAATATTAATACATCAAAATGTTCGCATCAGTGTCCTCTACCAGATTCAGTTTGGTTCCAGACATCTCTAGCCTTCTAAAATGTCCTAATCTGCCCCCTTTCTTTTTTAAGAATTCCAATTTTTGTGTCTTTTTGGTCGAATTTTAGAAAATTGAGAAGAGCTAACACTCCAACTTTAGGATCTTAAATATTAAAACATGAAAATGTTCGAAAAAGTCGCCGCTACAAAATTCAGTTTCATTCAAGACATTTCTACACATTTAAAATGTCCCAATATCCCCCCTTCATAAAGTTTTAAATTTTTTTTTATCGTATTTTAGGAAATTGAGGAGTGTTATGATTTCAACCATGGGATCTTAAATATATTAATACATCAAAATGTTCGCAACGGTCTCCTCTACAAGATTTAGTTTGTCTCCAGACATTTCTAGCCACCTAAAATGACTTAATCACGATTCACCTTTTTTTAAGAATTCAAATTTTTGTGTTTTTTGGTCGGATTTTAGAAAATTGAGGACTGCTACAACTCAAAGCATGGGATGTTAAATATTAATACATCAATATGTTTACAAGAGTGTCCTATACAAGATTTAGTTTGGTCCCAGACATCTCATATTCCTAAAATGTCTTAATCACCACACACCCCCTTTTAAAGAATTAAAATTTTTTGGTCTTTTTGGTTGGACGACTCTAACCATGCGATCTTAAATATCAATACATCAAAATGCTCGAAACAGTGTCCTCTATAAGATTCATTTTGGTTCTAGACATCTCTAGGGTTCTAAAATGTCCTAATCAACCCCCCCCCCTATGTTTAGGGTATTCAAATTTTTGTGTCTTTTTAATCGTATTTTAAAATATTGAGGATTGCACCGATTCCAACCATAGGAACTTAAATATGAATACATCAAAATGATCGCAACAGTCTCCTCTGCAAGATTTAGTGTAATGCCACACATTTCTTGACAACTAAAATGTCCTAATCAGCCACACTATAAAAATCAATTTTGTGTCATTTTGATTAGATTTTAAAAATTGAGGAGTATTATGACTTCAACCATGGGTTCTTCAATATTAATACATAAATATTTTCGCAACAGTCTCCTCTAAAAGATTTAATTTGGCTCCAGACATTTCTAGTCACTTAAAATGATCAAATCACGTCCCTTCCTTCTTTTTTCAGAATTCAAATTTTTCAGTCTTTTTGGTTGGATATTAGATATTTGAGGAGTGATACGACCCCAACCATGGGAAATTTAACATTAATACATCAAAATGTTGGCATCAGTGTCTTCTTTAAAATTCAATTAGGTTCCAGACATCTCTAGCGTTCTAAAATGTCCTACTCAGCCCCGGTTCTTTTTTAAGAATTCAAATTTTTGTGTCTTTTGGTCGGATTTTGAAAATTCAGAAGAGCTACAACTCCAACTATGAGATCTTAAATATTAATACATCAAAATGTTCGCCACAGTCTCTTCTACAAGATTTAGTTTTGATCCAAACATTTCTAGCAACCTAAAATGATTTAATCACGCCCCAATCCCCATTTTTTAAGAATTCAAATATTTTTGTCTTTTTGGTCGGATTTTACAAAATTGGAAATGCACCGACTCCAACCATAAATATTCATCCTTCTTCATTATTTTCGCAACAGTCTCCTCTGCAAGATTTAGTTTGGTGCCACACATTTCTGTACACCTAAAATGTAATAAACAACCCCCAATATAAAAGTGAATTTTGTGTCTTTTTCATTGTATTTTAGAAAATTGAGAAGTATTATGACTCCAACCATTTGATCTTATATATTAGTACATCAAAATGTTCATAAAAGTCTCCTCTAAAAGATTCAGTTTGGCTCCAGACATTTCTAGTTCTTAAAGTCTCCTAATCAACCCCCCCCCTTAAAAGAAAACAAATTTTTACGTTTTTTCGAACAAATTTTAGAAAAATGAGGAGTGTTAAGACTCCAACCATGGGATCTTAAATATTAATACATCAAAATGGTTGCAACAGTATCCTCTACAATATTTAGTTTGCTCCATTTCTGGTCACCTAAAATGACTTAATCCCGCCACCCCCCTTTTTTAAGAATTCAAATTTTTATGTCTTATTGGTTGGATTTCAGATAATTGAAGAGTGATACGATCCTAACCATGGGATTTTAAATATTATTACAACAAAATGTTCGCAAAAGTCTCCTCTATGACATTCAGTTTGGTTCTAGACATTTCTAGTGTCCTAAAATGTCCTAATCAAACCCCCCTTTTTAAGAGTTCAAATTTCTGTGTCTTTTTAATCGTATTTATATAAAAAAAATGAGGCGTGCACCGAATCCAAAAATAGGATCTTAGTTATTAATACATCAAAATGTTCGCCATAGTCTCCTCTACAAGATTTAGTTTGACTCCAGACATTTCTAGCCACCTAAAATGACCTAATCACGCCCCACCCTTTTTTAAGAATTAAATTTTTTGTGTCTTTTTGTTTGGATTTTAGAAAATTCCAAGTGCAACAAACTCCTACCTTAGGATCTTAAATATTAATACATCATTATGTTCGCAACAGTCTCCTACAAGATTCAATTTGGTGCCAGACATTTCTTGACACCTAAAATGTCTTACTCACCCCCGATATAAAAATCAATTTTGTGTTTTTTCGATTGTAGTTTAAAAAATTGAGGAGTGTTAAAGCTCCAACCGTGGGATCGTAAATATTAATACATCAAAATGTATGCAACAGTATACTCTACAATATTTAGTTTGCTCCAGACATTTCTAATCACTTAAATAGACATAATCACGCCACGCTTCTTTTTCAAGAATTCTAATTTTTCGAGCATTTTGGCTGGATTTAAGATAATTGAAGAGTGATACGACTCTAACGATGGAATCGTAAATATTAATAAATAAAGATTTTTGTAACAGTGTCCTCTATGTGATTCAATTTGATTCCAGACATCTCTAATGTTCTAAAATGTACTAATCAGCCCCCCTCCTCTTTTAATAATTGAAATTTTTGTGTCATTTTTTCGGATTTAAGAAAATTCGAAGTGCACCGACTCCAACCATAGGATCTTAAATATTAATACATCATCATGTTCGCAACAGTCACCTCTGCAAGATACAGTTTTGTGCGAGAAATTTCTTGACACTTACAATGTCCTAATCAGCCCACCTATAAAAAACAATTTTGTGTCTTTTTGTTTGTATTTTAAATAATTTATGAGTGTTATGATTTCAAAGATGGTATCTTTAATATTAATACATCAAAATGTTTGCAATAGTCTCTCCTTCAGAATTCAGTTTGGTTCCAGACATTTCTTGACACCTGAAATGTCCTAATAACCCCACAATAAAAAAGAATTTTGTGTTTTTCATTGTATTTTAGAAAATTGAGGAGTGTTATGACTCCAACGATGGGATCTTATATATTAGTACATCAAAATGATCACAAAAGTCTCCTCTAAAAGTTTAAGTTTGGCTCCAGACATTTCTAGTTACTAAAGTCTCTTTATCAACTCCCCCTTAAAAGATATACAATTTTTATGTCTTTTCGTTCAAATTTTAGAAAAAGAAGAGTTTTAAGACTCCAACCATGGGATCTCAAATATTAATATATTAAAATGCTGGCAACAGTATGCTATACAAAATTTATTTTGGCTACAGACATTTCTAGCGCTTAAAATGAGCTAATGACGCCAACCCCCTCTTTTAAGAATTCAAATTTTTGTGTCTTTTTAGTTGTATTTAAAAAATTTAGGTGTGTTATGGCACAAATAATGTCCTCTTATATATTAATACATCAAAATGTTTACACTATTCTCATCTACAAGATTCATTTTGGTTCCAGACACCTCTAGTCTTTTAAATTCCCTAATCTGCCCCCCCTCTTGTTAACTATTCAAATGTTTGTGTTCTTTTGGTCGAATTTTAGAAAAATGAGACATTGCACCGACTCCAACCATAGGATCTTAAATATTAATGCATCAACATTTGCGCAACAGTCTCCTCTACAAGATTAAGTTTGGTGACTGAAATTTCTTTGCACCTAAAATGTCTTATAAAAATCATTTTTTATCTTTTTCAAATAATTGAGGAGTGTTAAGTCTCCAAACAAGGGGTGCTTAAATATTAATACATTAAAATCATCGCCACATTCTCCTCTTCATGATTCAGTTTGGTTACAGACACCTCTAGACATCTAAAATGTCCTAGTCAGCCACCCCCTTTTTTAAGAATACAAATTTTTGTGCATTTTGGTCGGATTTTAGAAAATTGAGGAGTGCTACAACATAAACCATGGGAAGTTAAAAGTTAATAAAACAAATTGTTTGCAAGAGTCTCATCTACAAAATTTTATTTGGTTCAATATATCTCTAGTATCCTAAAATGTCGTGTTCATCCCCCCCCCCCTTTTAAACAAATCAAGTTTTACAGTCTTTTTGGTTCAATTTAAGAAAATTGAGGAATGAAATGACTCCAACCATGGGATCTTAAATATTAATGCATTAAAATATTTGCAATAGTCTTCTCTACAGTATTTAGCTTGCTCCAGATATTTCTAGTTACCTAAAAAGAACTAATGAAGTCCCCCCTTTTTTAAGAATTCAAATTTTTCAGCCTTTTTTTTGGATTTTAGAAAGTTGAAGAGTGATATGAAATCAACCATGGGAACTTCAATTTGAATACATCAAAATCATCGCAACATTCTTCTCTACAGGATTCAGTTTTGTTTCAGACATCTGTAGTTTTCTAAAATGTTCTAATCAGTCCCCCCCTATTTTTAAGAATTTGAATTTTTGTGTCTTTTTGGTTGGTTTTTAGATAATTAAGGAGTGCTACAACTTAAACCATGGGATGTTAAATGTTAATACATCAAATTGTTTACAAAAGTATCCTCTACTAGATCCAGTTTGATGCCTGACTTTTCTTGACAGCTAAAATATCCTAATGACCCTCCATATAAAAATTAATTTTGTGTCCTTTCGTTTGTATTTTAAACAATTGAGGAGTGTTAAGGCTCCAACTGTGGGAAATTAAATATTAATACATCAAAATGTTTTTCAACAGTATACTATACAATATTTAGTTTGGCGCCAGACTTTTCTTGACAGCTAAAATGTCCTAATCACCTCCCATATAAAAATCAATTTTGTGTCTTTTCGATTGCTTTTTAAAAAAATTGAGGAGTGTTAAGGCTCCAACCGTGGGATCTTAAATATTAATACATTAAAATGTATGCAACTGTATACTCTACAATATTTAGTTAGCTCCAGACATTTCTAGTCACCTAAAATGACTTTATCACGCCCCACCCTTTTTTAAGAATTCTAATTTTTCTTGCTTTTTGGTTGGACTTTAGATAATTGAAGAGTGATACGACTCTAACGATGGAATCTTAAATATTAATAAATAAAGATTTTTGTAACAGTGTCCTCTATGTGATTCAATTTGATTCCAGACATCTCTAGTGTTCTAAAATGTACTAATCAGCCCCCTCCTCTTTTAATAATTGAAATTTTTGTGTCATTTTTTCGGATTTAAGAAAATTCGAAGTGCACCGACTCCAACCATAGGATTTGGCTTCATTATAAAAAATATATTTTACGAGAAAAATGAGTTTTTGTAAAGTGCGCCCATGTAACACATATACGCTAATTTCAAAATTTACTCAAAATCTGAATAAATTTCCTGTTTATAGACAAACAAATGGTTTTGTTTAGTAGTAAATAACATTCTAAGACGAACTGTGGTATTCATTTTACTATAAAAAATATATTTTATGAGAAAAAAGGGATATCGTGTGGGTCGCCCATATGGTACGTGTGACTAAAGATTCCCACCAAGATTGACTTCAAAATTCCCTTATATCTTACAAAATACCTGATATGTATACAAAAACATGATACAGTTTAGTAGTAAACCACATTTCTAGATTTACTGTGGATTTGGTTTCATTATAAAAAATATATTTTACGAGAAAAATGAGTTTTTGTAAAGTGCGCCTAAGTAACGCATAACGCTAATTTCAAAATTTACTCAAAATCGGAATAAATTTCCAGTTTATAGACAAACAAATGGTTTCGTTTAGTAGTAAATCACATTCTAAGACGAACTGTGGTATTCATTTTATTATAAAAAATATAGTTTATGAGAAAAAAGGGATATCGTATTGGTCGCCCATATGGTACGTGTGACTACAGATTCCCACCACGATTGACTTCAAAATTCTCTTATATCTTACAAAATACCTAATATGTATACAAAAAAATGATACAATTTGGTAGTAAATCACATTTCTAGACTTACTGTGGATTTGGTTCCATTATAAAAAATATATTTTACGAGAAAAATGAGTTTTTGTAAAGTGCGCCCATGTAACAAATATACGCTAATTTCAAAATTTACTCAAAATCTGAATAAATTTCCCGTATATGCACAAACAAAAGGTTTCATTTAGTGGTAAATCACATTCTAAGATTAACTGTGGTATTCACTTTATTATAAAAAATATATTTTATGAGAAAAAAGGGATATCGTATGGTGCGCCCATATGGTACCTGTTACTTCAGATTCCCCCCACGATTGACTTCAAAATTCCCTTATATTTCACAAAATAACTAATACGTATACAAAAAATGATACAATTTAGTAGTAAATCACATTTCTGGACTTACTGTGGATTTGGTTTCATTATAAAAAATATATTTTACGAGAAAAATGAGTTTTTGTAAAGTGCGCCCATGTAACACATAAAGCTAATTTCAAAATTTACTCAAAATCTGAATAAATTTCCTGTTTATAGACAAACAAATGGTTTTGTTTATTAGTAAATAACATTCTAAGACGAACTGTGGTATTCATTGTACTATAAAAAATATATTTTATGAGAAAAAAGGGATATCGTGTGGGTCGCCCATATGGTACGTGTGACTAAAGATTCCCACCAAGATTGACTTCAAAATTCCCTTATATCTTACAAAATACCTAATATGTATACAAAAACATGATACAGTTTAGTAGTAAACCACATTTCTAGATTTACTGTGGATTTGGTTTCATTATAAAAAATATATTTTACGAGAAAAATGAGTTTTTGTAAAGTGCGTCCAAGTAACACATAACGCTAATTTCAAAATTTACTCAAAATCTGAATAAATTTCCTGTTTATAGACAAACAAATGGTTTCGTTTAGTAGTAAATCACATTCTAAGACGAACTGTGGTATTCATTTTATTATAAAAAATATATTTTATGAGAAAAAAGGGATATCGTATGGGTCGCCCATATGGTACGTGTGACTACAGATTCCCACCACGATTGACTTCAAAATTCCCTTATATCTTACAAAATACCTAATATGTATACAAAAAAATGATACAATTTGGTAGTAAATCACATTTCTAGACTTACTGTGGATTTGGTTCCATTATAAAAAATATATTTTACGAGAAAAATGAGTTTTTGTAAAGTGCGCCCATGTAACAAATATACGCTAATTTCAAAATTTACTAAAAATCTGAATAAATTTCCCGTATATGCACAAACAAAATGTTTCATTTAGTGGTAAATCACATTCTAAAATTAACTGTGGTATTCACTTTATTATAAAAAATATATTTTATGAGAAAAAAGGGATATCGTTTGGTGCGCCCATATGGTACCTGTTACTTCAGATTCCCCCCACGATTGACTTCAAAATTCCCTTATATTTCACAAAATAACTAATACGTATACAAAAAAATGATACAATTTAGTAGTAAATCACATTTCTGGACTTACTGTGGATTTGGTTTCATTATAAAAAATATATTTTACGAGAAAAATGAGTTTTTGTAAAGTGCGCCCATGTAACACATAAAGCTAATTTCAAAATTTACTCAAAATCTGAATAAATTTCCAGTTTATAGACAAACAAATGGTTTCGTTTAGTAGTAAATCACATTCTAAGATTAACTGTGGTATTCATTTTATTATAAAAAATATATTTTATGAGAAAAAAGGGATATCGTATGGGTCACCCATATGGTACGTGTGACTACAGATTCCCACCACGATTGACTTCAAAATTTCCTTATATCTTAAAAAATACCTAATATGTATACAAAAAATGATACAATTTGGTAGTAAATCACATTTCTAGACTTACTGTGGATTTGGTTTCATTATAAATGAAGAGTGTTGCGACTCCAACCATGGTATCTTAAATATTAATACGACAAAATATGTGCAACAGTCTCCTCTGCAACATTCAGTTTAGTGCCAGACATTTCTTCTCATCTAAAATGTTCTAATAAACCCCCCTTAAAAATCAATTTTGTGTCTTTTTGATTGTGTTTTAAAAAATTGA
Organism: Latrodectus elegans; assembly: GCA_030067965.1. Lineage (NCBI taxonomy): Eukaryota > Metazoa > Arthropoda > Arachnida > Araneae > Theridiidae > Latrodectus > Latrodectus elegans. Next base: position 124,377,407 of record CM057810.1, read on the forward strand.
GGATTGTTTCGACTCGAACCATGAGAACTTTAATATTAATACATAAAAATGTTTGCAACAGTCTTCTCTACAATATTAAATTTAGCTCCAGACATTTCTAGTCATCTAAAATGACCTAATTACAACACCCCACTTTTTTAAGAATTCAAATTTTTGTGCCTTTTTGGTTTGATTTTAGATATTTGAGGAGTTTTACGACCCCAACCATGCGATCTTTAATTTTAATACATCAAAATGTTCGCGTCAGTATCCTCTATAAGATTCAATTTGGTTCCAGACATCGATGGTGTTCTAAAATGTTCTAATCAGCCCGCTTTCTTTTTTTAATAATTCAAATTTTTTGTGTTTTTTGTTGGATTTTAGAAAATTGAGAAGAAATAAAATTTCAACCATAGTATCTTAAATATTAATGCATGAAAATGTTCGAAAAATAGCCTCTGCAAGATTCAGTTTGATTCAAGACATTTCTAGCCCTCTAAAATATCCTAATTAATCCTCATTCTCGATAAAATTTTTAAACTTATGTTTTTTTTTTAGTATTTTAGGAAATTGAGGAGTGTTATGATTTCAACCGTGGGATCTATCTTGAGGAGTGCTATGACTCCAATCATGGTATCTTAAACATTAGTATATCAAATTTTTCTTAAAAGTCTCCTCTAAAAGATTAAGTTTGGTTCCACACATTTCTAGTAACTAGTCTCATTATAAACCACCCCCACCTTTAAAAAGTCAAATTTTTAAATCATTTCAGTCAAATTTTAGAAAATTGAGGAGGGCACTGACTCCAACCTTAGATCTTAAATATTAATACGTCAAAATGTTTGCATCAGTCTCCAAAACAAGTTTCACATTGGTGCTTGACATTTCTGGACAACTAAAATGGACTGATCTACCCCTTTTAAAAATAAATTTTGTATAATTTTGATTGTATTTTAGAAAATTGAGGAGTGTTATAACTCCAACCATGGGGTCTTAAATACTAATACATCAAAATATTCATAATTGTCTCCTCTAAAAGATTCAATTTGGTCACAGACATCTCTAGTGTCTTAAAATTTCCTATACAACTCCCCCTTTTAAAAATCAAATTCTTTAAATTTCTTTGGTTGGATTTTAGATAATTGATAAGGTATAGGCACCTCTAACCATGGGATCTTAATTATTAATAATTCAAAATATTTGCAACAGTGTCTTATATAAGACACACTTTGGTTCTAGACGTATCTAGTGTTCTAAAATGACCTAATCAACACCTACACACCTTTTTTAAGAATTCTAATTTTTGTGTCTTTTTGATCGGATTTTAGAAATTTGTTGAATGCACCGACTCCAACCATAGGATATAAAATAATAATACATGAAAATTTTTACAATAGTCTCACTACAGAATTCAGTTTTGTTCCAGACATTTCTAGGTACTTAAAAGGTCCTAATCACGCCCCCACCCTATTTTTAAGCATTTTTGTGTCTTTTTGGTTAGATTTTTGAAAATTGAGGAGTGCTATGAATCCAACCATGGGATCTTAAATATTAATAAATGAAAATATTTGCAACAGTGTCCATTACAAGAATCAATTTTACCCCAGACATCTCTAGTCTCTGAAATGTCCTAATCACCCCCTTTAAAGATATTAAAATTTCTTGGTCTTTTTTGGTTGATTTTAAATATTTGAAGAGTGATACGGCTCTAACCTATGGATCTTAAATAATAATACATAATGAATTTGCAACAATGTCCTCTATGCGATTCACAATCTGATTTCAGACATCTCAAGTGTTCTAAATGTACTAATCAGTCCCCAACATTTTTAAAAATTCAAATTATTATGTCTTTTCAGTCGGATTTTATAAAATCGGAAGTGCACCGACTTCAACCATAGGAACTTAAATATTAATACATCATTGTGTTCGCAACAGTCTCCTCTGCAAGATTTAGTTTGGTGCCAGACATTTCTTCTCACCTAAAATGTTCTAATCAACCCCCCTTAAAAATCAATTTTGTGTCTTTTTGATTGTATTTTAAAAAACGGAGGACAGTTATGATTCAAAGCATGGTATCTTCAATATTAATAAATAAAAATGTTCGCAACATTCTCGTCTAAAATTTAATTTGGCTCCAGACATTTCTAATCACCTAAATTGACCTAATCACCTCCCCCCATTTTTTAAGAATTCAAATTTTTCGGTCTTTTTGTTTGGATTTTAGATATTTGAGGAGTGTTACGACACCAACAATGCGATCTTTAATATTAATACATGAAAATGTTCGCATCAGTGTCCTCTATACAGATTCAATTTGGTTCCAGACATCACTTGTCGTCTAAAAATGTCCTAATCAGCCCCCTTTCTTTTTAAGATTTCAAATTTTTTGTGTTTTTTTTTCAGATATTAGAAAATTGAGAAGAGCGAACACTCCAACCATAGGATCTTAAATATTAATGCATGAAAATATTCGAAAAATCGCCGCTATAAGATTCAATTTGAATCAAGACATTTCTAGTCATCTAAATTGTCCTAATAATCCCCTTCTCTATAAATTATTAAACTTATGTTTTTATCATATTTTAGG